>BPTQ01000004.1:41336084-41436116 GCA_019973895.1 Chrysanthemum seticuspe
GGTGGAATTTGATGGTAAAAATGGTATAGTGATGTAATAAGAACGTTTTGACACAAATCATTTCACCCCAAACACACAAGTATTGATTGTGTGTTCTTACGCATAAGCGTAGAACACAAAATCACTCGTAGAACATGTTTTAGCCGTAGGATTTACTTGAGATTCAAAACCATTGTTTAAAAACATGATCCAAACACAGAAACACTTACAGATTGATAATCGAAAGCACGGATTTGTAAAATGATTGTGAACCGTAGATGATATTTGGTGAAATAATTAATGTGATGGAAATAAATGAGGTGGGTGGAGTATTTTGTATAAAGTAACTTTAAGGTTTTGACAGTTATAGTCCCTCCACCTTTTCCTTTTTCACACAAAGCCTTTTAACTTCCATTTTGGTTACCAAACGAAGATTTTTAGGAAATAAACTTGACGACACTCCCCCTCGACTTGAGAAAATAATGAAAGGTTATTAATTAAAGTCCGAGGAGTGTCAATGAAACAGAAATTTACCACCATTTGTAGAAAAAATCAACCGAGATGTGATAACATGCAAGTACACAGATGTTTTGAAACAGTTAATGGATTATTTTCTCCCCCTCAACACTTGATCGGAAAAATACTGAATTTTGAAAGATTGAAGTGTTGACGGAAGAAATGTACTTGCCATGTTGAAAGAAATATAGGTTAGGAGAATATTTTTGTTGTTTTATTGGATTTTATATTTTTGTATTTTGTTTTTGAAAATTTATTTACAAAAGATGTTTTGGTGTTTGACAGGTTTTTTTTTAAGACTGTTTTAAGAGGTCATCCAATTCCTCTTGAGTCAAACACCTCATACCAATTCGGTGGACCAACTCATTAAACCTAGCGGGAGGCAAGGCTTTGGTGAGCAGATCTGCCAATTGGTATTCAGTACCCACAAAGTATAATTCAACGGTACCCTGTTCTACGTGGTCCTTGATGAAATGATAGCGTAGATCGATGTGCTTTGATTTCGAGTGCTGAACTGAGTTGCACGAGATTGCAATGGCACTCCGATTGTCGCAGTACATCGGAATTCTGTCAAATACGTAACCATAGTCTTTGAGTTGTGTTCTCATCCAAATGACTTGAGCACAACACGCGGACATGGCTACATATTCTGCTTCAGTTGATGACAGCGATGTACAATCCTGCTTCTTTGATTGCCAAGACACCAGTTTATCACCGAGAAATTGTAGTGCTCCTGAAGTACTTTTCCTTGAGTCTAGGCATCCTGCGTGATCAGCGTCTGAAAAAGCGATTAGTTCAAAACCAGAATCCTTCGGATACCAGATCCCCAAGTTAATGGTTCCCTTGATGTATCGGAGGATTCTTTTAGCCTCAGAGAGGTGGGTTTCAGTTGGTCGCGACTGATAACGGGAGCATAGATATACGGCAAATACAATATCAGGTCTGCTAGCTGTTAGATACATGAGGGACCCAATAATACTTCGGTATTTGGTAGTGTCAACCACTTTCCCATGTAAATCAGCATCTAACTTCTTGGTATGAGCCATTGGTGTGGCATAAGTATCACAGGAATTCATTCCAAATTTGTTTAACAATTCAAGGGCATATTTGGACTGACTCAGAAAAATACCACGGGGAGATTGATGAACTTGTAGTCCTAAAAAGAACGTAAGTTCACCCATCATGGACATTTCAAAATTTTTCTTCATTAGTTTTGCAAAAGCGATTGAAAACTTTTTATGTGTTGACCCAAAAATGATGTCATCCACGTAAATTTGAACAATTAAGATGTGTGCCCCGTGATATTGTATAAACAGAGTTGGGTCAACCGAGCCTTTGGTGAAATTATTGGCAATGAGGAAAGATGATAGCTTATCGTACCATGCCCGAGGGGCTTGTTTGAGACCATAAAGAGCTTTGTTTAGTTTGTAGACATGGTTCGGGAACTCAGGATCAACGAATCCATCTGGTTGGCTGACATAGACCGTTTCTTTAAGTTGTCCATTGAGAAACGCTGTTTTGACATCCATCTGATAGACCGTGATATTCATGTGAGCTGCGAACGCAAGAAATATCCGAACAGCCTCAAGACGAGCAACCGGAGCAAAAGATTCTTCAAAGTCTATTCCCTCTTCCTGACGATAACCCTTAGCAACTAGCCGTGACTTGTTTCGGATAACATTCCCTTCAGCATCCAATTTGTTTTTCCAAATCCATTTTAAACCAATGACGTAGACCCCTGTTGGTCGTTCAACCAGTTCCCATACTTCAAGACGTTTGAATTGGTTGAGTTCTTCCTGCATGGATTCAATCCAGTTGTCTTTTGTCATTGCATCCTTAATGTTTTTAGGTTCAGATTGGCAGACAGTGAGTGCATAAATGCAATGTTCACCATCTGAGTGAAGACGTTGTCTCGTAACGACTGGTTGATTCGGGTTGCCAATAATGTTAGCCAGAGGATGGTCTTTTGTCCATCTATGTGTAGAGGGTTGATGTTGGTATACATTGTGCAGATTCTGAGGATTCAAATGGTTTGTTGAAGATTCCGCGACATCTGGTGCAGCAGTCTCATTAGCAAACGGGTTGAAGAACGCATTTGGATCAAAATCTGCAGGTGGGGGTACTTCATTCAGAATATCATCAGCTGGTTCATCATTGTTGGAAGCGGTGTGTTCAACTGTTGTGTTGGAGTCAACTGGTGTAGGTGCATCTTCAACAGTAGTTGTTGTAGCAGGTGTATCAGGTATAGGAATATTATCAGGTTGTGCAGCGGAAACAGCGGATACACCAGGAGCACGTTCATCAATGTCGTCACAGAACAGAGGAGCAAATAACCTTTCCATTTGTTGACGAGTTAGCTGAGGGCTTTCTTCAGCTGATGATGGGGGTAGAGGGAAGTTTAAACGGTTGTGACCGGGTTCTAAGCTGTTATACTCAGAAGCCATCAACATAACAGCTGCATTAGCCTGCAAGTCCTCCATATCATCATCTGAGTCTGCATCTGCCATAAAGCTCTGTTCTTTGTTTGTGAGAGATCCACCAGCTTCATCCTTAAGAGCCAAAAGTAAGGCCTCTTTGAAATAAGCACTGCCCCGAGTCCTTGGCTTTGGACATGCATTAGCCAGGTGTCCCTTCTCATTGCAGTTGTAGCATCTAAGACCATTTAACCGATTTTGAGCATTTCCCTGTTCCACCACTTGAGCTCTGTTGTTATTCCTACCCACAGCATTAAACCCTTGACCACCGCCCATCTGACGACCATAATCACGATTCTGAACTTCAACACGTCCATTGTTCACAACAGCTTGAGTCCGTGTGTTAGATGAGGACCGAATACGATTGTTGGATTTGTTTGTGTAACGGCCAAAAGCATTAGCAATCATCACAAATCCTTGTTGCAATGCTTCGAACGGATCTGTTTCCTCAGTCGCTTCACTGACATATGCTTGAGCATTGTTGCTGTATGGGACCAATTGATTTTGTTGAGGTTGAGGTTGTTGCTGTGAAGGTGTGTTGGAAGCAGTTGGTTGAGTTGCTGGTTGAGAGGGATAATTCTGTTGAGCATATAAGGCAAGTTGTTGATTGTCCGGTTGTGACTGTTTGGCAATTTGAGCACGGAGAATCCTTTCCCGATCAACTTCCTTTTCATGAGGCTTCAAGTAATCGTACAACAATCCATAAGTAGAATGATGCATATTCTTCGCTTGACGGAGAAAAATGACATACTTCTCCCATTCTGGACCAAGACTACTCAGGAACTTAGTATTCACTGCAATTCTTGGCATGATGATGTTGTGTTTATCCAAATCATTGATGATGTCTGAAAATCGATGATGATATGACTCAAGTGTCTCTCCAGGTTCAATCATGAAGTGTTCATAAGCCAAGTAAATTTTGGATTCCAAATCCTCCTGATTGAGTACAGATCCTTCCATAAGAAGACGAATGTGATCCCACATCTTTTGTGCAGTCTTTTGAGCATCAACACTACGAAGAATTGGGTTTGGTAATCCTAAAAGGATGTATTCCATTGCAAGTTCATCAGCTTCATAGTGTAGAAGTTCTGTAGGATTTAAATCTGCAACAGTAGCAATGTTGGTTTGTTCATCTCTTGGTGGAACAGCAGTTGGATCTCCGGGTACAATGACGGTAGGCATCTCAAATGGACCTTCCAAGATAACCTTCTTTAAGAACTTTCCATGTGGCTTCTTCAGATCACAGAACCTAAAGAACCTTATCACCCATTGATCGTAGTTTCCTGGAGTGAGCATTGGAGGTCTATCAAGTGATCCAGCTTCATGAATTGATTGTTGGCTGCTTAAAGCTTCACACATCTTTGCAAACCAAGTGGGTTCCTTCATAGTGCTTCGTGATGGATGTTGATTGAAATCGGTTGTGTACGGTAGAGCTTGAAGGTTTGGTGGTTGTTGAACCATTTGTGGTTGTGGAATTGCACCAAGTTGTGGAGTATGTTGCTGATTAAATTGTTGTTGATAAATTGCTTGTTGTTGATTCCATTGTTGATGTTGTGGAGTTGATTGTTGTTGTTGTTGATGATTATAAGTGTGAGGGAAGTAGTTAAAGTATGGTGGTTGAGACATGATGATAAACTTGTGAAGTAAGAATGGATCTTTGTAGTCGAATGAACCTTTGTTGGTGAAGTATCCTTAGGCGTAGAAATGACAAGAACCAAGTAGCACTTATGCGTAAAAACACCAAAAGTTACGCGTAACAAGAATTGTTACGCGTAGGATTTAGCTTACGCGTAAGCAGGATAAAAGACTAAAGTTATGCGTAAACAGTAAGTTAGGCGTAGAAAGTTAGGCGTAGGATTACCTTATGCGTAGGACTAGGTCTACGCGTAAGATGAATCTTAAGCGTAAGATTTTCTACGCGTAAGCTTTATGCTTAAGCGTAAGATTAGGGTTTTATCCCAAGTGATCTTTTACACTTCACAGTGCAAAAGATATCCAAAGTCGACGTATTTTCAGACTTATCCAAGTAAGAAAACACGGAATAAACCAGGAAAATGAAGATCAAGCCAGGAATAAAGTTACGCGTAGAACTACTCGTAAAACTAGGGTTTTGATACGCGTAATCCTACTCGTAAGAATGATTTTGTCCAAAGATGTTTCTAAACCAGTTTTTGTGTGTTGAAATAGCTTTAATAACACCAAAATAACACAAAAGTGTGAAACTTGATGATCCAAAGCACTTAAAACAGTTACGCGTAGGATAACACTTGCGTACAAAAACAAGCTTAAAAACAAGGAAAAACACGTAAAGTTCCAAACTTTTTGCCAAAAACCAATAGTTTAACACTTAATAACGTTGAAAGTACAAGAATCTTGGATTCAAAAGTGTAAAAAATCAGTTTTTAAGCGTACCAAAGATTGTGTTATCTTTACGCGTAAGACCCAAAAACCAAAATCTTCAAAAACAAAGTGTACACCCAACTATTTGGCGATTGATACCACTGTTAGGTCACTAGTTTTACAACACAAGCTTATAGAGAAAGAGATGAAGGCGGATGAACAAGTATCAAACACACACACACACAATAATGTAAACGGTTATGCGTAAGAGGTGAGTGAAAGAAAATAACTTGAACAACCAACCCTCAAATGAGGGTTTACAAGAGTTTATATAGGCAAGGAGCTAGGGCAACACTCCCTCTCCTTCCCTATTCCTTATTGGGCTTGGATCAAGCTTATGGGCCTTCTACATAAGCTTGACCTTAAACAAACATAAAGGCCATAACAAAGCTACCTATTACATATGAAATATAAATACTTGAAATACTGTTTAGGAGTGATTCCAACAACACCACAATCATCATACAATCCACCCTGCTTGGGAACATTCATAGCATTGTTAAAAGTAATCCTATAGGTCATAGGATCAATTCCCTTCTTCTCGAAAACACCTGCCTCTTGCAACACTTCTGGAAGCCTAGTCTCTAGACATTTCCTCACACTCAAATTGAATGGACGAGTCTCAGGATCATATACAGGTCCACTGTCATAGAATGTAACTCGACCGGTATGGATATGATACACAGCTAGGGACCAATGTGTTTCTGGCTGATTTATGGGAATGAAAACTCGTTCAACATCACCCCAACCCAGAGGGTAAGTTTCTTTGGTTGCGTACCAGACAGGCATCCTTCCGTTCATCAGTAATGGTAGGAAAAAGCAGCTTACCATAGACCAATCCATATCTGATGGTCTGGTATGCCACATGTAGCTAATCCAAAGATCAATGTGCTGTAGGTAAAACAAATTGACATATATATTCAGTCATTTATAAAAAAAACTGTGCTTTTCATTTTCTCTACATGTACTAGATATCAAGTAAGATAGTGTTACGAGACAAGCATCATTGCCACACCTTCCTACTTTTAGCCTCTGCTCAAAAACCCATCCCCATGACGACGTAACATGTACAATGGCTTACACCAACACCATTGCTACGTCGTCATGGCAATGGATTTTCGAGGGGAAACTTAAAATAGAGAGTTGGATCAAAATACTTCAAGTAAATTAGGCATCTTAGCATAACATCCACCAAATTCACAAAAATCATTTCTCAAATGATATCACTACTGGTTCAAAATATTGTTGTGTACAAGAAAAAAATGAAGTTAATCAAGACTTGTAAAATCTGTACTTCTAAAAGCAGCAAAGTTTTGAAGTCATGAATAATATACTCTTCTCTGTGGCTACACTACACTTTTTTTAACAAATAATAATGTCATTTGAGAAAGAATTTAATGGATTTGGTGGATGCTATACTAAAATACCTAAAGTGGTTAAAGTAAATGATGGATTAATGATACTTATATCTAGTATCTCATGTAACACTAAAATGAAAAAATTACTTGTAATCAAATGGCAGGCGGAGACAACCAAAAGCATGTTTTATAAAAAACTGAGTAAAGTAAATAAAATTTACTTTACCTCGTCACGTAGCCATCCTTTACGATTATCGTCGAAACCGGTTAAAGCATCCCAGAAAAGATGATCAACAACAATATCAGACCAAGGGAACACACAGTTACGCCACCCGTCCTTAACCAGGAATCGATCAACTTCAAAGTTAACATAAATTTTATCCAGGTTTTGGTATGGCCGTTCTAGAACCTAAAAACAAAAACAATGTAAATCATGCATGTAATAATACGTTTACACGTTGACGGTTAACTACTGAATGATATTTTAAAGCAAATGAATCATTTCTCATACCTCTACCCATGGTTTGACTTGTACTAACTTCTCAGCCATAACTGGAGTATGAACAGGTAAATACTTTCGACCCTTCAACAAATCTTCTAAGCTAGTAACATCAGAAGTTTTACTCCTCTTCTCCACATAGGGTGACCTAGGAACATGTTCAAGCCTCCTCTTCTTTGTTTCGCACTGCTCCAAAGCCCTTTTGATGGGCGTTGAATTCAGTTTCTGAATAACCTTCAATCTATTTTCAGCTTCAACACTCAACTTCTTACTCGCTCCCCTCTGCTCCTCCTCTTCCTCGTGTTTTTCAGCTTTCTCAAGTTTTCCTTTTGAGACGTTTTCCAATCCATCAACCTTGCCATCCACATCTACAGGCTGAGTTGAAATAAGATTGGTCTCTTTAGCAAGATCTACAGGTTGGGTTGAAATTCGATCAACATGTGGCGTATCAAACAACTTGAAAAAATCATTGACTTGACTGCAATACTCATTAGCAAGATCTACAGGCTGCGGATGATATGAAAAAGGTTAACAAAATTTTATTATCGCAAGTTATTAATTATATCACAAATGAAATAAGAACAAAACAAAATATCATTAAATTACCTGTTCTCCGTCAGTTGTGTTAACTATGTCTCCATAAACCTGCATACCAAAGTGGTAGACACTTATTAGTATAACATTAAAATGAAAGGTATAATCACATAAATACCATTTAATTACATTTTCATATGCATCATTCTTCATTTTGTCTCCATCAACTATGTTAGCTTTGTTTCCATAAACCTACATACAAAAGTTTATAACACCTATTAGTAGAACATTAGAATTAAAGGTTTAGTCACATTAATACAATTTATACTTACCTTTTCATAGGTTTCTTGGTTCATTTTGTCTCTGTCACTCATCATCACCTGCAGAATAAAGTTTTTAGAAACAAAATCCGCGTATTAGCATACCACATGGTAATTGTCTGATAGCAATGTAACTTGGTCAACAATTGATAAAGGTAAAAAACTAACTCGAATAATAGTCTCAAGTTTCAAAGTACGGGCTTCCAAGGCCTTAACCCGTTCATCAACTGAAACAACTTCTACCTCATTACCCATGCTCTCCATATCATAACCCTTGGGGTATACCACTTTCTGCCTAGCTTTATTCGCGGCCACTTTCTGGAAATGTTCATCCCAGGGTCCCCCTTTTGCAAGAGGCGGCGCCCTCGGGGTATACCACTTGAAAAAATCAATGCTTCGTGTGAACCATTCAGCTTCAGCCTCAAAGCATGTTGGCATAATCACATTGGGTTTCGAGTCCTTACAAAAGATTTTTAAGTTATATGGTATCCAAAATTGTGTATAAAGTTAACCAATCAATAAAATACTATATATAATTACCTTGTCAAAAAGTTGGTCGAAATAATCAGTCTTTCTAAATGGTGTGTGTTTCGACCATGCAATTGCTCTTGGGATCACCCCTGGAGCCTTGTTCCACCACTGTTTGCTTTTACTCGTGTCAGCACACTCTATGATCCATATCTACAAAAAGTTAACACAACAAATATAAGCCCTACCTTTAAAGGAAAAAAACAGTAAACTAATGACAACAAATTTTTTTTGTGTTAACCTTGAAAGCAGCAACGAATCCCTTCAAGCTATAGGTAGGAACATCGTTGGATTCTTTATCACCAATTCTTTGACGGTTAACCGCTGGATGACTTGAAGAGACATTTCTAATAGACGCATAAAGCTGCCTCCAAAGGAGTTCCCCCCATGGAAATGCATTCCATTCATCAAGATCCTCGATCATCCTCAGAAAAATATCATCAATGATGGACCCCAAGTCTTTACCCATTAATATCACCTCAAGCGTTAACAACAGACAAACCCGTATCGCATCCTCATCAGACAGATTTAGAAACAGCTCTTCATCTTCAATAACCGATAATAGATCAATTGATTTAACTTGTTGACCTACATGGTTTGGAAAAACTTGGTGACGGAAAGGGATATCACCACTACGCCAGTTCCTAAAACTGACCATACCAAATCTAAAACCAGTAACCAGGCAGAATTCATTTCGACCAAAATAGAGAGAATGTCCATTCAAATAGTATACAAGTGGAAGATCATAGTTATCATTGCTTTGATGGAATTGTTTCCGAAGCATGTAATGAACAAGGCCTTCCTCATTATCGACATACGTAAGATAGAGCCATGGTCCAAAACATGTGGCCTTAAACATGGAACGGCGCGGCTGGTCTAATCGATCCTTCATAAGTAAAAAGTAATGCAATTTGCTTTTAACAATAACTCTAGCATCATACGCCTACACGAAATAACATATTAAAAAAGTTAAAACAAACAAGAAGTGTCTACACTCTCATTCTGGCTAGATCAAGTGTCAATACACGTTAATTTGACAACTAACCCTAAACCTCTTATTAAATGGGACAAATACAGTTTCGAACACTCTCATTTAACGCATTCTATATGCTACTTACACATATATAGCTCTTCCCATGTTCGTTTTATTCATTCTTCCTCTTTTTTGGACTAACACATTATCGTTTTATTCATTTTTTCCTAAACCATCTCAAAAAGGCAAAAAAAATTATAAAAAAACCACAAACGTGTATGGATAGATCTTCTTTTTTGGTAATTTTCACATAAAACAAAACATGATGTAAAGGGATCTAACAAAACCCTAAGTTGCAACAAACGGGATGCAACTAAACCTTACGTTATAGTAACAAACGAAATTAATCAAGTGTGAATACTTACCATTTTTATCTTTCTGCGTCTACTTTGTCATCTGCTCCATGCACTGTTACTGTGTGTATTGTGTGTGTTGAGTGTGTGTTTTTTTTTATGATATTCAATGGTTAAAGTGGCAAAAGAAAAATAAAAAAGAAATAAAAATTTGTCAGATCACATGGATTTGGGAAATCTTTTGGTTTGTTTTTTCAATTTCCTAAATGAAAAGTTGTGGGGTCAGTTGAGCGCCGACGGTTGAGCGTTGACCTTATGCAAGAAAACAAAACAAGAGATTTCTTTAAGATTTGAGTTGACACTTAGTGTACTATTGGAACAGTACCGGGAATTGCCACGTGTCGTAAAATGTATGGGGTCTAGCAGTTAAGCGTGGCTCTTTTGGGAAAGAGATGAGAAAAAAGTCTTAAAAGCGGACAACACATGGAAAAAAGTCCCATTTTGGTAATTTTGTGTTAAGATTATGTTTTACTACCTCCGTCCCACATTAAGTGTCCACTATGACTTTTTTAAGTCTTTTTTCTTCAACTTTGACCTTAAATATATTTGATTGTGTTATATAATACTTAATAAAAATTATACAAATGAAAACACATTTAAAAACGTAATCCATTCATATATCATGCATCGAGTATTATAAAACATGAACAAAAGTATTTAAAGTCAAAGTTAAACAAAAAAGACTTAAAAAAGTCATAGTGGACACTTAATGTGGGACGGATGGAGTACTGATTTTATCTAAATGTCAAAATCAAACACGGTTTGGGGTCCAGAAGTTGAACCTCAAATTGAAGCTAGGGTTTCACTTTGTCTTAAAAATTCGAAGGTAATCTTTTCTTCTTGAAGTTTAAATTATTAATATAACCTTGTTTACTTTGTAAGCTTTGTCAATTTGTTATAAATTGAGTTCAGTAGGTGTGTGAAATTTGTTTTGGATGTGTGATATTGAATAAAGGATCATTGTATGATTAGTATCACTATTAGAAGCAATATCAATAATAGTTTTAGTAAGTTTCATTATATCCACAAATGTTTTGAATTGACATCTAAGATCTATAAATCATTGTTGTATAACTATTCTAAATCAACAGTTTATATTTTGGTACACTAGAGGGACAACCAAAAACCATTGTTTCATCACTGGATGAGATTACAATTATTGATTGTACCAGTTATATTTTTGGTAAATGTGGTTTCGAGTTTGATTTATCTTTTGATGATATGGGTGTTGTTGAAACTTAAAAGTTGAAATGAATTGTAAGTTATATTGATATGGGTTTTGAATTTTGACAGTAGCAAAATTTATTTGTGTTGTGACTTGTGATTGAATGTGCCATAGTTTGACTTTATAATAGGTAGGTTGTAGTCAATTTCAATGTTGGAAAGTTTATGTGGTCAATGATCATCGAACATTAGGGACTAGTTTAGAGGTGTAGAAGGAAAGTCAATATCTTAGGCTAACCCCAGTAAGGGGATTCAATCCCCTTACTTTTCACTGGCACGTCAGCTTTCTCTCTCCAGCGACCTTCAGGCGATTAGGTGCCCCAGTAAGGGCGATTGGTTCATTTTTTTTCTTTTTTTTTTTTAATTTTTTTTTAAAAAAAAAACCATTTTTAAATAAAACAATATACATATAATTCCCAACAACAAAACATTATACCAAATTCAGATATCCTATAACTAAAATAACAGGAAAAAAAAAAAGGACCCAAAATAAGTGAATATTCCCCACAAAAGACAAAGACACAAAGACAAATTGTATGCTTTTTCTTTCGACTCACACAACCAAATAAAGTCATCTCCTTCCTTGCTAGCCACCTGCAAAACGAAGAAAAAAAGAAAAAAGCAACAGTTCAAGTTCTTATTTTTTTTGTTGTTCAAGTTCTTTTCTCTCTTTTTTTTTTGGTTTGGACTTGCAAACGGATAGTAAAGAAAAGCAAGAGAGATTTCCTTTGTTCTTGTCGATCGTATACACGACCAACTCACGCAATATTCTTGGCGATCGATACAATGCACATCAACGAGATCGATTTGGAGATCGATCGAATGGTAGGCGTTCATTGGTAGTTTCATGAAGAAAGCCTTTCTAGGTCGATATAGTAGCGGCATGGTTAGACAAGCGTTATAAGTAACTTATATTTGGCCGAAGTTCTATTTTATCATATAAAGGAATAATAACACAGTGTGACCCCGTCTTATGTCGTTAATGGAGTTCAGTACCATTGTTAATTTTTAGCTAATAGTTTTATTAGATGCAAGAAGTGAAAACGTTCATTGGTATACCTGTCACTTTGTCTAAATGTGAAGAGGCCAAAAAGTGTTGCACTACTAAATTTAATATACCCACCTAAGGAAGTGTTATCAGTTATACGCTATCATTCTTGCCGATTTTGATATCCTTTACGAGTTTTACAAAGTTATATGATTTATTTATTATTATTATTTTGTATTTTTTTTGTAAGAGGTAAAAATTGTATGATAGTACTACTTTGCGCGAATATTAACTTCTTTACTGATCATTTTCCTGTCGTCATCGTTACATTTATTTTACAGTCCTGAACTCTACAAGTTCTGGGTTCTCGAGCTCAATGCTAGTGACGATCAAATTTAGTAATTAGAATTTGAATCATTGTATGATTTAGCTTCAATGTATGCTACTAGCCTACAACCAAATTTGGTATAGACCAAAACAATATCCTTAATAGATGTGAGAATCTCGCATGCCATCCTCTGTTACCTGCCCTTGGAATCAAAACAACTTCACTATATGCTTATGCTACAACCATTTGGACCAGTTGTTACCAATCCTTGCCAACGCAGGTATAGACCCTCTTTTACCAGCCCTTTGAACCCATTTAAACCGATTGTTCATCAAAAATCTCTCGTGAGACCCACACTTTCATTCCATCAACCAAACAACACCCTAGTTGGTGATAGGATGTTAGGTAAGTTACTAGTGGGATGATTGCTTTACACTTCTCATGTTAGTATGTTTGAAGTTTTCATTGCGATTGAGCAAGCAGGGTCATTTCTTGTTTTTATTTAGTCCTTGTGAGTTAGTGTCGATGCATTGTAAAATTTTCCTTGTATTTTATCTTGTTTTATAAAAGGTGCCTTTTTCTGGAAAAAAATTTACTAACATTTTGTTGTCTTTTTCATTTGTATATTATAACTTAGGAATGCCATCAAGGAAGTCTAATGGAGTTAGCATCAGAGGTCGTAACAATAGCCAACAAGCTGAAGATGTGATTGAAGTAGGATCTAACCACCTAACAGCGCTCAAGGTATGTAGTTTATTTTCGGCTTGCTTGTTTAATTGGTTCACTATAGTTCCTTAGGTTGTTAGACTTTTTTTTTTAATTTCAAGTTCGGTTTACTCTTAGCAGTTCCGGGGAATGGCGGAAAAAAGTTAAGCATATATGCCAAAAGTTTGAAGCAAAATTGAAGAGGATCGCATGCGTTCAATTTAATGAATATGGGCAATTGACAAGAAAATAACCAGCACATTGACCCATTTCATAGGATTGCTTGCAAGGAGTGGAAAGTATTGCAAGCTTCACAAACCATGGAATAAAGTTAAGAATGCCAAGATCTGCTACTGCTCTGTTTTTTATTGTTGCCTGATGACTATCTCTACTTCTTTTATATCTAGGTATTTATGTGAATTTTGTAAGACTTTTATCTTGAAAACTTCTCTTATGGAATTGAATTTTTTTCTTGCTTATTGAATTGTATTCCTTCTGTTTACTAGCTTCAAATATAGTTTAGTTGATTGTGTTTTTTTTTTAAGTAGTGTTAATTATGTTGGATAGATACGAAGTGTGTATTAGGACACTAATGCTATTAACTAAACTACATGTGACAAAATGTCTTTTATAACACTAAATTTGGTCCTAACAAAGCACCCATATGTTAGGACCCTTTTCTTAGTACTAAAAGAAAGACTTTATTCATTATGTAGTCGCCCTATGAGAATGTGTGTTAGGACCCGTGGAAGTGTCCCAAAATATAACAAATGGGTAAGTATATATTAGAACACCGGGTAGCATCCTATAATATGATCTATTAGGACGCTATTTTGGTCGCATAAACATTTTTATGGGACCAAGGAATTAGTTCTAAAAATGTTCGAGTTTATTAGGACGCCGATAAATGTCCTGAATATCTATTACAACCCCTTCCTACGGGACACCTTTATTTTGGTCCTATTAGGTTAAAGGTCCTATAAACTATTTTTATAGGACACTAACAGGCGTCCTATAAGCCCCGTTTTCTTGTAGTGTCACCTCTGGGACTCGATCACGGGTTGGTGGGGTCTTTCCGACCATCCCAAAGACCGTCCTAATCTCATTACTTGGAGTGATACGGTTAACTTTGACAACAAGATCAAGACTTGCTTAGACATGGTGATTCAAACAACAATGAGGGTTATATGGAATTTTAGAATTTTGCTTCGACTTTATTTTTAAGTGTTATATAGTTAAAACAATGAGGGTTTTATCCAACTCAGCTTAACAAACTTAAAAATTAAAGCTTGAATTGAACTCACAGTTGATCTTGATCTAGAACTTGAATGATTTCTGTAATTAGTATGACACTTTTGGTTTGGTATGAAATTAAACTTTGGATTAGTGATACACGTCTTGCATTTTTACCCCATACAAGTTTACTACTAATTTACATGCAATGTGACTCACAAACTAGTAAACTTGATTTTTTTTTTTTTTAATGTATCAGTCATAATTTCACTTTTCATGTTATGTTCTGTTATATATGCTCGAAAAACACAAAATTCCTATTGCAATAACATTAAAGAGGGTTATGACAACGATCTTTCAAAGCTAATTTTGAAAAAAATATACAGCATACGGCACAAACTTGGCCAACCTTCATAAGCGCATTTCTTATATAAGTCTCATAGTGAGCTTTTTCTTTGAATACACGTGGTGTATAACTCGCAGAAATTCAAAAAAACAGTAAATTTAGGGCTCGAGTTTAGTCCCACGATCTAAAAAGACGGAAGGCCTGATAACATTGAAGAGGTTTACAACAAAGACCATTCAAGATAACATCCCGAATGTTTTGGAAACATCCCTCAATCTTTTAGTTATATATTGCTCTTATGTTTTTTCATTTATCCATGTGTGACAAAACCAAAACCCGTTTCATGTTTTATGCTTTTGTTTCTAATGCCTTGATGCTCACTCATAATAGCCTCATATCGCACATTTGCTAGCTATATATTTTTTGCATAGTGACTCCAAAAACTCATAGTCGGCTCTTCTCTTACTAAAATCACATTCCTACAGTTTTGTTTTTTTTTTTTTTTTTTTAATTTTCATATGTGCACAATTAGTATAACAATCACGTACATTGATGCCTTGAAGCAAATAATCTGTTTGTGGAAAATATTTTGTAGAAGAATCACTGATAATAATGTCCAATAATATTAATTTGTTTTCTATGCAACTATTCGCCAGTTATGTCACATTGTTTGATCATAAGAATTCGACGCCTCCTTCCTATCCAACTTGTTGTCCATACAGGATCTCCCGACACGAGTCTATACCCTGCATTCGTGTACAGTTTCTGGGCACCAAAATCATCTTCATAAGCTCGCAACATCAAATACTTGTAACCCCAAACACGAGCCAATGTTTCACATGCCTTGAGCAACACACTCGCAACTTTTTTCCGTCTACAGAATCCATCAACGAGGTTGTTATACGAAAATGCATTACTAGTACCGAATACTAGTTTAAAAGAGACTATTTTCGATTAGTTCACTCAAGAACAGAGTCGATTAATGGGTCAAAACAGGTCAATGTGTATAAAATTTTAAAACATGCCCTTATACGCCCATTTCGTCCATTGTGTGCCTCTAGTTAACGCGACAACAATTATATTTCATCTTTTGTGTTCAAGATATACGTACTACAAGGGAATCTAGTCTACCTGAAATTATGCAAAACCGCTATTCCTTAGAAATAAAGATATTCATCTGCTCCCGATAGATGCTCAAGAAGAGATTGGTCCCTGAAGACTTTAACGTCCACGACCCCTACAAGTAGTTGTTTTTCTTCATTATCACTTGGTATGCATATCTAGAACAAAATTAAATGAAATTAATGAATACCGTTAACAAATTGAATAAGAATTCGTTTTCGACTTCAAGTGTCTAATTAATTTTATTATTAACTTAGAAAACGCTTAAAACATTTGTGCTAGAAAATGGCTGATAATTACACTGATTAAAATAAATAAATAAATAAATAAATAAATAAATAAATAAAAAGCCATGGTGCATGGTTTTAACCATCTAACAACATCCAGAATAGGTTCTACATGTTAAAAGATGTTAACAACTTATGTCAAATAAATTATCTCAATGTGAGCACGGACTATTACTCACCTATCATGAGGTGAATTTCGCAGGAGTCACGAAAGCACATCTATCTATATTATCTATCGATAGCGGTGATTAGCATACGCAAGTGGGGCAACCGCTCACTATTTGTGAGGTGGCCTCTAATTTAGTATATGTCCATTAATATTTATACATGTGTAACTTGAATATTTACGGCCTTTTTTAAATATTTTGTGAGGGAGCCTCTGACTTAGTATATGTCCATTACAGTAGTATTCATACATGTCTAAATATATTATGATTTGAATTTTTCATAATAGTTAAGCTTTTCGTGATTTAAAAAGCCTCATTCATAGTTTCGTACCGAGCCACCCAAATCAATGGGACGACCATGCTATCTATAATGGAAAAACCAACTTTTCTTGAAAGTGAAAACTAAATCTATTTAATGAAACAAACTAATACACAACTGGAAACTTAATTATGTACATGTTAGTGAAAACTATTCAATCATTATAATCTTAGAAATTACTCAATCATATAATGTACACGGCTGGAAATTTATGCCGCTATAAAATTCCGTTGTTAATGCACAGATACTCGTCTAGTCTGCCTAAATGTCTGTACGTTACAATTATCATACAAGTATGCCAATGAAACAAGTGTTCAAATTAGTATGACTCTTCCAATTTGGTATGAAACTAAACTTTAGATCAATTAGACACTTAAAGTGAGCATATCATACAAGTTGTTGTTTTTCTTCATTATATTTGTATTGCAGTGAGCTTTTCCTCGAGTATAAGTGGTGTAGTAATTAGGCCTATAACTTTCAACAATCTAAAAGAGAACCATAAAAGTCAAGGGTGTAGTAATTTGGTCTATAACTTTCAACAATCTAAAAAAACTTCAAATGTCAAGGCTGATATTGTGTCCCACGACCAAAAACATGAAAAACACCTGCTTGAAGATGTTTTCAAGGAGGTGCATCCATTAACATTAAATGCTTTTGTGCTTTTAATTATATATTGCTCTTAAGTTTGTTCATTTATCTATGTGAGACAAAACCAAAACCCATATCTTATTGTAAGCTTTTGTTTCAAATGCTTTGATGCTCCATAATAGCTCGGGCTCGTTTACTACAACTAAGTCATGATTAGCTCGTTAAGTACACCTAATGCCAAACCTCAACCCAAACACCTACTTCTCAATTTCAAATTACACTCGGTTCATTTTTTGGGTCAAAAATACGCAACCGACTATAAAGTCGCACATTTTGTTTACATAATGTTTTGTATGCTATGATAGACTTAACTATTTGACAACATCATTTTTTTCTATATATAGCCACGTTTGATTTTTTGATTTTTTGTTTTTTTTACTACAACTTTTAAAACCTAATCCACATATCTTACAAATTATGTTTCACATGCCTTTAGCGAGGCTTAAACTCACAACTTCTAATCTGATGGGTCACGCACATACCGTTGAGCCGAAAAGCCTTTAGTAAAGCTACATTTTATTTTTAAGACACGATAATATAGAACATATATATTTCATCTGTTCGAATACGTTATATGTACATTTAAAATTTAGCTTCTTGTTTAATAGACACCAAAACTAGTATCATATATGGGCCTTAATTCTTGATTAGCTCTACGAAATTTCATATATACTTTAAGTTTCACTCAAAGTCGACACATCAATGAGAATGTTATATTTCTCGAGTAACAAATTTCCGTTCTCCATTCAAGGGGACGAAAAAAATTCTAACGGCTAATTTTTATTAGTTGTATAATTTTTGCACAAGGTTTCAAAAAATTCAAGGACGGCTCTCTCTAGAAAAACCATCAACACTACTAAAATCACATTCCTACAGTTTTCAAGTTTTATAAATGCACTTTTCATATGACAGCCTCATACATTGAGTCACTAATGCAAAAAATAAGTTTGTCGAACACGTTTTGCACAAAAATCATTGATAGTGTGCACCGTCTAAAGTATTACAGATTTATTTGTTTTCTAACGTATTATTCATCAGTTATGTCACATTGTTTGATAATATGAATTCCAATTGTGAGTAGCCCAAATTTGAGCCCAAATTAATGAATTACGGGCCCAAATTAATGAATTACGGGCCAAACCTTCGTATCTCATTATATATGTGGTGTAGTGTTCAACTCTTTACCCTTAATAATAACAGATATAAAAAGCTATAAAACTTAAGGTTTAAGTTTTGTCCCACAAGGCAACAAAGATGGAAATGATGGATTCATACATGCAAACCTTGAAGAGATTTATAACAATGATCATTTAAGTTAACCTTAAAAAAAGTTAAATAACAACCCAAAGCTTGGCCAACTTTCATAAACGTATTTCATTATATAAGTATCGAGGTTTTCATTGAATGTACGTGGTGAAGTAATTCAATTAGCTTAAGAAAAAAAGAAATGAAGTATCGAGGTTTTCATTGAATGTACGTGGTGAAGTAATTCAATTAGCTTAAGAAAAAAAGAAATGGCTCAGTCGCATTGAAGAGGCTTATGATTGGTCATTCAATCCGATCTTACCATTTCTTGTTAGGCATATCTTTGCTTTTAGTTATATATTGCTATTAATTTTGTTCATTTATCTATGTGGGACAAAAACAAAATTCATTTGAGCATTCCTTACTTTAAGCTTTTGTTTCAAATGACTTTATGCTTGTTATGTGTTTAGTCTTTATCTTAGCTTACAAGAGTCTAGGTTCTAGAATATCAATACCGTGTCAATAACGTGTACAACGTCAATAACCCGTACGCATTATTGGGTCGGTTTGCATCTCAAGCTCACGTCTGTATTATTCTTTTCTCACAGCCGATATAGGTACAGTGTTAGAGTCGGTTGTTCTTCCCCCTCATCTCTATAAAAGGGAGGTGAGGGGAAGGGTTATGTACGCATTCTTTCAATAACTAATCAAGCAAACGATTAGGGAAACTTACTTGTGCATATTATTTATCTTTTCTGTCGGTAAACTGCTGGTGTTTCGTCTTCTTGGTCAAAGTTATCTGTGCTAGTAACCAGGTTGTAGGTTGTCGAATACTACAAGTCTACAAGTGGTATCAAGAGCTTTGGTTCGAAAGTTCTCTGGTTATCTAGGATCGATCGAGAAGGGTTCTTGGGTCTTCGTCTTCGTTGGTTTTGGGTTTATCCAAGATCGGAATTTTTTTTTCTGGTGAATTTTCGTTTTCATCAGGAGGAAGAAGAACAAGATAGTTCTTGTTTTTGGTGTATTGTGATAAAAAGAAGACATACTTTTATAAAGTAAAAGATAGTGTTGTTTTTTTTTCTTGTTTTCTTGTCGACAAAGAAGAAAAAGGCATTGTTTTTGTGAAGAGAAGGTACAGTTGGTTGATAATATAATATTTATTATATTTGGTAATATAATAGTTTTATTATATAAATATAACAAAGGTTATTAATTAAGAGGATATTGCACAAGGGACTTTATTGTTTTGTGATTGTGGGGATTTTATCACAAGGTTTAGCAAATCAATAAAGGGATTAAAGAATGACGGGAGCCAAGTTTGACATCGAAAAATTCGATGGAACTGATGATTTCGGGTTATGGAGAGTCAAGATGCGTACTTTATTAATCCAACATGGATGTGAAGCAGCTCTGGAGGTTTTACCCGCAGACATGGATACTGCAACGACAGGTGAGCTAAACAAGAAAGCTCATAGTGCCGTGATTTTGTGTTTAGGTAACAAGGTACTGAGAGAGGTTACCGGGGAGACGACTGCAGCGGGGGTTTGGACCAAGCTCGAGACTTTGTACATAACAAAGTCCTTGGCAAACAAGTTGTACCTGAAGAAGAAATTGTATACATTCTACATGCCGGCTGGACGTACGATTTCCGAGCATATAGATGAGTTCAACAAAATCGTTCTTGATTTAGCAAACATTGAGGTAAAATTCGTAGATGAAGATCTTGCTTTAATATTACTCACTTCTTTACCAGCATCATACGAACACTTTGTGGATACCTTGCTTTATGGACTGAAGCTTTGACTTTGGAAGATGTGATGGCCACACTAAATTTAAAGGAAATCAAAGAAAGATCTAAAGCGAAGGGGGATGATGGTGAAGGGTTATTCGTGAGGAGAAGAACTGATCGCAGGAATTCGCATCAGTCTAGGGGAAAGTCAAGATCGAAGTCTTGAGGTGGAAGACTCAAATGCTATATTTGCCAATCTGAGGAGCACTTGAAGAGAAACTGTCTGAAGAATAATCGCAAGAAGTCAAATGGTTTCGTCAAGAAAGATGATCAGCCAAGCTCTAGTGGTTCGGTTTATGACGATTCTGAGGTGATGATGGTGATGAGTGCAGATGCATTGCTGGACTGGATTATGGATTCAGGAGGTTCATACCACATGATACCCAGGTCAGATTTATTGTTTGATTTTCTAGAATGCGATGGGGGCAGAGTACTGTTGGGTGATAACAGGGAGTGCAAAATCAGAGGTATTGGCAAGGTAAGGGTACAACTGAAAGATTGGTCAAGTTTTGTGTTAGCCAATGTCAGGTATATTCCTGAATTGAAAAGAAACTTGATATCGCTGGGAACTCTTGAAAAAGAGGGATATACCATAAAATTGCAGTCGGGCAAAATCAAGGAGATTAATGGTTCCAGGGTTATTTTATTTGGAACCCGAAGGGATAATTGTGTATACTCTTTGGATGGCCATGCAGTGGAAGGTGAGGTTAATGATAGTGTTAAAGAAAAAGACAGTCTTGCACAGGTTTGGCACAAAAGACTGGGACATATCAGTGAGGCAGGACTACAGGTGCTGGATAAGCAGGAGCTGTTTGGCAAGAAAAGTCTAGGAAAGCTCGATTTTTGTGAGAATTGTGTTCTGGGAAAGTCGCACCTAGTCAGTTTTGGTGTAGGAAGGCACACTACTCAGGGAGTAATAGACTATGTTCATTCAGACTTATGGGGTCCGTCTCAGGTGGAATCATTGGGAGGTAAGAGGTATTTCTTATCTATCGTTGATGATTATTTCAGGAGGGTATGGGTTTATATTCTCAGGTTCAAACATGAAGCATTTGGAAAGTTCAAAGAGTGGAAGCAGTTAGTAGAGAATCAGACTGGGAGGATGGTTAAGAAGCTTAGGACAGATAATGGTCTTGAGTTCCGTAACTGGGATTTTGATCAGCTATGCACTGAGAGTGGGATTGCTAGACATTTGACAGTTGCCGGGACGCAGCAGCAGAATGGGTTAGCAGAACGGATGAACAGAACTCTCATGGATAAGGTACGCTGTTTATTAATTCAGTCTGGATTGCCCAAGACCTTCTGGGCGGAAGCGACATGTACGACCGCATATCTTATAAATAAGTCACCATCGACAGCGATTGAGAAAAAGACTCCTATGGAGATGTGGTCGGGACATCCAAATGATTATGGGATGTTGAGGATTTTCGATTGTGTCGCATATTCACAGTTTAAACAAGGTAAGCTCGAGCCGAGAGCAGTAAAAATGCGTTCTTTTGGGGTATCCTGAAGGTGTGAAGGGGTACATGCTATACAGGCTTGATAATGAATCACCTAAGATAGTCACTAGCAGGGACGTGGTCTTCAATGAAAGTGTCATGTACAAAGACATGTTGAAGGATTCTGGTGCAGGTACTGATAAGTCTGTTGAGGAATTACAGGTTGAGGTGGAACTGCAGAGGTTAAATAATCGTTCGCCTGAGGAAGATCAGACAGATGATCAGGAAGATGGTGATGATGAAGATGCAGGGGATCAGGATCATGATCAAACACCGGATCTCACAGATAATCATTTGGTTCGGGATAGAGAGCCAAGGACAAGAACGAAACCTTTGAGGTTTCGGGATGAAAGTAATATGGCTGCTTACGCGTTTGTTGCAGTAGAGAAAGAAGATACTCATGAACCATTAACATACCAGGAGGCAGTTGCTTGTGAAGACAGTTCTAAGTGGAAAGCTGCTATGGATGAAGAGATGGATTCTCTGAGGAAGAATAAGACCTATGAGTTAGTAGATCATCCAGCTGGGCAAAAGCTGGTGAGCTGCAAATGGTTGTTCAAGATAAACGAAGGGATTGAAGGTGTTCAAAAGCCTAGGTACAAGGCGAGGTTGGTGGCTCGTGGATTCACACAGAGGGCAGGTATTGACTATAATGAAGTATTTTCGCCGGTAGTTCGACACACATCTATTCGGGTTATACTTGCATTGACTGCATGTAGAGATTATGAGCTGGAGCAGCTTGATGTAAAGACGACATTTTTACATGGTAATCTTGAAGAAGTGATCTACATGAGACAACCACCATGTTATGAACAAGGTAACAAGGTATGTTTGTTAAAGAAATCCCTTTATGGATTGAAGCAGTCACCTAGGCAATGGTATAGGAGGTTTGATGAGTATATGCTGAGCAACAGGTTTAAGCGTAGCAGTTACGACAGGTGCGTATATTACAGGAGTTATGCACCAGGTGAGTATATCTATCTATTGTTATATGTAGATGATATGCTGATTGCTTGTAAAAGCAAGGCTGAGATTGGATCTATCAAGTCTTTGCTTAAAAAGGAGTTCGACATGAAAGAGCTTGGGGAAGCAAAGAAGATTCTTGGTATGGAGATCATCATGGATCGTAGTCGCAAGATTCTGAGGGTGTCACAATCCGGGTATGTTTCTAAGATTTTAAACAATTTTAGAGTTGACAATGGGAAATCGGTTAAGATGCCATTGGGTGCGCACTTCAAGCTGTCATTGAAGTATTTCCCGGTTAGGGATTGTGATGTTGAAAGGATGAGTAAGGTGCCGTATGCAAATGCGGTTGGGAGCCCAATGTACTTGATGGTGTGCACGAGGCCAGACATAGCGTATGCGGTAAGTATAGTTAGCAGATATTTGGCGAATCCGGGTAAAATGCATTGGGAAGCAGTGAAGTGGATTCTGAAATATTTGTGGGGCACTGCAAACGTGGGTTTGGTGTACGGGACAAATCGTGGCAACCATGTGGACGTAACAGGTTTTGTTGATTCAGACTACGCTAAGGATCCGGATAAAGGTAGGTCTATCACTGGTTACACATTTTTAGTACAGGGATGTGTTGTAAGCTGGAAGGCAACGCTACAACACGTGGTAGCTCTTTCAACTACAGAGGCGGAGTATATAGCCCTTAGGGAGGCTGTGAAGGTGTTAGGATCGGACACGAAACATACAAACACAATTAACTGCCACACACTGCCACAATAAAGAGCACAAGGATTTAAGGTGGTTCGGTCTAATCTAACCTACGTCCACCATTGGGTAACTAGGAGTATTTTATTTCATCTTTGTTGTGTGTAATTTACAAATACAGAGCAATCTCTTATATAGAGATTGAGATGATAACTGGTCAAATAAACACACTGTAAATTACGGTCGCCCATCAATCACCGTAAATTATGGCCGTCCATCAATCTAGAAGAACATGGTCAATTACGGCTGTCCATGTTTTCTAGCACTACCTTTTTTACCAGCCTAATGAATGGCTTCACACTCAACAATCTCCCACTTGAAGCCACGAAACAATCTTTACCTGTGCTTCAACTGTGTATCTCTGTATTTCTGTAAAACAAGAACTTTTGATCTTAGCTCCATCCTAGTTACTGTTGCCTTCTCATCAGTTAACCTAAAGGCCCGTTGAAGCTCCCGTTAGCTCCAACACATCAGTTATGACTAAAACTGTCACTGACCCATTCTCTATCCCAATCGGCTCCCACTGACACGAACTGCCCGATCCTGGAACATCCTGAGAACAAACACTCTCCGAATAAAGCAGATAATCAACTAGAGAGACTTTGACGGCTGGAATACTGGTTCTCTTAACCCACTGTCGTCTGGTAACTTTGACTGAAGCACAACCTGTGCTCCCACTGCCATGAATGCCCCTGACTGGTTTTACTGAACCTTTTCTAGCCCGTTCAACTTGAATCTGACCTGTGACTCTGGGTTTGCCATCTGCAAAGCAAACCTTCTTCTGCCCATAAGACTCTGTGAACCGGACTTTGATCTTCTTCTGAACTGGGACGGTTACTCCCTCAGATGGTAAACTGACCATATACAACGAACCTTGTTTCTTTCCTCGAGCTACGACTAGATTTCCCTTCATAACCTTCCACTGCCCGGTCCTGAACTTAACCTCATGTCCCTGTTCATCCAACTGCCCAACAGAAATCAACTATTTCTTCAGACTTGGAATTACCCGGACATCCTTCAAAGTCCATGGACAGACTAGAGTCTTCAGATCTAAGTCACCTATGCTCGTCACATCAAGAACCTCATCGTTCGCTAGTCTTACCTTACCAAAATCCCCTTCTTTCAGATTTCGCAGTGCTTCACGGCTGTGGGTAGTGTGAAATGAAGCACCCGAATCCATAACCCAGGAATCCACTGAATTCTCAACACAACACATGAGAAAATCTCCTGATTCTTCAGAGGATACATTGTATACTTCTTTCTTGTCTTTTGGACATTGATTCCTGAAATGTACAACCTCTTTACAGTTCCAACAAGTCACATCATTTCGAGTCCTCGATTGACTCCTTCTCCTGTTCCCACTCCCACTACCTTTGTTATTTCTTCTACCTCTGACCGCATTCAATTGTTCATGTTAATACAAATAAGCCGTAAAAACGTTTATTTATATTTTACGATCTTCTAATGTTTTGTCGATAACAAAAGTAAGATCATTTTAAGGAAACAAATAAAACACGTAAATGGTTTGAACTAATAGTTTTATAGCACACTTACGCTTTCACATAAAACACTAAAACTAGTATAAGTGATTTTATGACTTAGATACATATGTACAACAACTAGTGTTTACATATTGGGTTAAACATATACTTAAACTAAGTATACCAAAATGGGTAAAAACTAAGTGTATGCTAAATTGGGTAAATACAAGTATATACAAAAAGGTTAAATACTAGCAAATGGTTTTGACTCATAACCCATGGTTTTATATATACCACTTAACCAAGTACATTGTATCTAGAAAGAAAACCATGGATCAACCCATAACCCATGACCCATGACCCATAACCAAAAATACCCATGGGCAAAGAGGAGCGGACCACGGATCCCTAGCTTTGTGCTAGCCGGATCCCAAGTGGAAGGGATCCGTGGGATCCGGGGAAACAGTAGGTTTTTCCTCTATAAATAGTGAGCCATTTCTTCATTATATCTGACCCCTCTCTAACATACTTTCTCCCCTGAGTTAAATCTCACTAACCATAGATCCAAGAGATCTATGTTTGCAGTTTTGTTTTTGTGTGATCTTTTAGGTTCCTCTTAAAGGGAAGATCACCACCTTTGAAGTCGAGCAAGCTCAAGTTCATGAGTTGCCAAGCTTCCTCATCATCAAGGCTATTGAAGTCCTCTTGTTGATGATCCCTTTCTTTATTCAAAGAAGCGTAGTGTTAAAGACATTAGTGAAAGATGTCTCAAGTGTCAAGACGAAGATATTAGTGAAGGGTATCTAGCGTCTATAGGATAAGCACTTGTGGTAGGTGCTTAGAAGTCAAGACAAGAAGCATTAGTAAAAGGTGCTTAGAAGTGAAGACACAAGACATTAATGAAAGGTGTCTTGTAGATCTAATCAACGACATTAGTGAAAGGTGTCTTGTAGATCTAATCAAAGGCATTAGTGAAAGGTGCCTTACATGTACATTCGATATGGTGTGTTTCGATGTACTAGATAGACTAGCATTAGATCCAAGGACATTGATGTCCTTGATGATGTTGTAAAGGAGTAGATCTCCTTTGGGATTAGTCGTTGGTGTAGTGTGGGAGTAGTTCCTCCACTGCAATGGAACTAGGTACTTAGCCTAGTACCTAATAAAGGGTAGGCGACGTTGTGAAGGTGTAGTTCACCTAAGGTGTGAAAGAACTCGGTGGTTAGCCTAGCACCGTATAAAGGGTAGGAGACGTTGTGTTAGGTGTGGTTCGCCTTGGTGTGAAAGAACTCGGTATCTAGCTTTGTACCGGAAAAAGTGTAAGCGACGTTGTGAAGGCTTCTCCGCCATAAGGAGATTGGTGTAGTGATTACAAACTCTCGAGTAGGTGACTCGGGGAGTGGAGTAGGGCAAGGAAGGTGTCCTTGTAGCCGAACCACTATAAATACTCGCGTTGTGGTTTTGTGCTTCTTACTCTTCTCTTTTCATTACATATCCTTATATGCTTGTTTATCAACATCCAACACACACAACCAAATAGATTGACATAAGTCGATCGAAATAGTTTAAAAGGAAGTTTTAATTGGTAAAACTATTCAACCCCCCTTCTAGTTTTCCACAATTGGCATTAGAGCTTCGTTACCAAGTTTCTTGAAGTATAATGTACTTTTAAAACTTGATACGATCCATAGTTAATTGAAAACTACAAAGAAGGCTTTTCATAAAAACAAACACCATGTTTTTCAAAAACTATATGTTTGGATGTTGAGTTGATAACAACATTTTTTTATATATATATTTTTTTCACTGATCTTCCTTGTGATATTGATTAGTCAAAACTCATACCCACCAAGCTTTAGGAGTTGCTTGGTAACAAGAATACCTTCCTTAAGAAGGTATCTTAGACGCAAAGGAGCGGGAATCGTCTAAGTGACATTTGTCATTTGTAAAAGACATTCCTAAGTGCATTCGAGGTATGACTTTCTACTTATATCTAAATGATACTTGTTTAGTATATAAGTGTTATTTGCTAGGCTTTTATTTGAGTAGATTTTTGTGTTTACACATGTTTTACATGTAGCTTCGTTAGGAAGCTTGTTTCTTACATAAGTGTTGTTTTTTCTCGTCTATAGTCATAGTATGTAGAGCTTATGCTTTATTTCTTCTAATAAAACAAAAACACGAATTTCAAAAATTCCTCCTTCCCTATTAATAAACCCACTCGACGCCCACTTTTTTTAATCCTCACCTTTTCAAATTTTCCAATTTCAAAAATTTCCTCTCATTCAAAAACTTCATCTTCCTCCTCATTCCATCTCTTCCTAAACCAAGAAGATCCGTCATCAACATGGTTTACATCGCACTCGTGCTCATCGCCCTAACACTCATCGCACTTGTGTTCCCTATGATGAAGTTCACATACGGAGACATTTACTTTGTGTTGTTAATCTATATTGGGGTCATTTACCCAATCCTTTGTATCATCCTTAGCATTGAAATGCAATATTATTGATTATCTATTTTTGTGTTATTATGTGTGTTTCATTTCTTTTGATCTATATGTGTTTTATTCTTTCGTGATACATTAGATGTCATGTATGCATGCTAAAAGAAAATGTAGGATAAAACATACTTCATGGAAAAATAACCGTAAAACCTATGTTTTTATTAAAACTGGTTCTGTTACTACAGATCCACGGATCCCGGAAGTTACACTAGCCGGATCCCTTTTGAAAAGGAACCGTGGGATCCGTCCTACTGGAAAACAGTTTTCATGCAAGATTAAAAACCACTATCTTTCTAAAAATAATAATCCACTAGAGCTTCAAAACCATGAGTTAGCTAAATACTAATTGTTAATAGAATATCTAGTAAAAACGTTAGATTATTATAGGTTGACCATAAACGTCTTCCCTCATTAACCCATCACTTCTATAGGTTCAACTATGACGCATGAATACGAGTTTGATTTTTCACTCACTAGCGTCTACACCCCTAACATTTCCCTTGAGCCCAACACACCTGGCAATCATGTCCGTGGGTTCAATAATCTCGAAAACCGTCACTTCCATGAAGGACGTATTGTAGACACCTCTCTACAATTCGAAGAAGGTATCAATACCTCCTTCCGAGCCATAGAACTAGAATGTCTTCTTGAAATCAACGAGAAGATATGTCCAAGGTTCATAATGGAATTCTTCCGTCAAGTGGAACTCGTTCGTAACGAGGATCGCTCTCTATCTCTTTGGTTTTATATCAAAAACCAAAAATTCACTCTAAGCCTTGGGCATTTTGCTCACATCCTCCGAATTCCAAACCATGGACAATGTGCCTTCACCGAAGATTGGTCTCTTGATTCTCTCTTCAATTTTCGTGAAGAAAATAGTCCATATTGTTCACACATACCCTCTCCGGAAGAATTAACACGCATGATATGCAAACCTCGACCATATTACTCCAATCCAAACATTATCCATACACGGGATATCCGAGAAGAGTATAAGCCTGTTGCTCTTATTCTTCGTGAAAATGTTTGGAGTCTTAGGGGAAATCGAGATATTCTTCCTGCTTGTTGTGCTCACATGTTGTACTGTTTGCTAACACAACAACCATACAATCTCGCCTACTTCTTCGCAAGGCGAATTGCAAATCTTCAAGGCTCCAAGAATAAACTCATCCCTTATGGAATGTTCTTGACACGCCTATATCACAATGTTATGCACTTCCATCCTCAATTTCAAAGTCCGTTGTACGTACTTGTGAACAAGATGATGGAACCGCTAAACATATCTCTCATGAAGACTTTCTTCATTCATGATTCCACCAATACCCATCAATCACATAATGATCCTCCTAGTGAAGACACTCAAGGAACCTAGAATAGTCAAATAGGATCAATTCTACTCTACTCATTAGTTATCAATGTAATCCTATCTCTTTCATGAAATAACACATCTTACATTTGATATCCTAGTTTTAGAACTCCTTTAAACAAAGCTTGGAATATAATGCACTGTCATGATCATTGCATACCTTTAGTAAAGGTTCTGTCTAGCAGATAGACAGATCCCAAATGTTGTACTAAACGGATCCCAACATCTTGGGAACCGTGGGATCCGGCAAAACAGAAAATGCAATTGCAAGCATTATATGTCAAACACATCCCTTAGAACACCTCACACTAAACTAAACATAGTGTCTTAAGATTGATTAAGACTTTATCAAGATAGGTTGACCTTTCCTACTCTTTCCAACCCACATAGATCACATTCTAAGGCTTTGTTAGATCTACCATTTCAATCCATCACTCTTCCGCTCCCAAAACTCACACTTTATGATCTCTCACAACTAGGATTGGAAGTTCTTCGATTGTAACAATTTTGATCATGAATCAATCACACTTGATCAATGTTGATCAAATCCTAGTTTTTATCATCTCATAACCATTAGGATATTTTCCAAAACATAATCCTAAGACACAACTTGATCTCTAGGATCATTTAGTCTCATTTAACTTCAATTGACATCTTTAATGTCATCCTTGCTTATCCATTGGTACTTGTTGAAAGTTCCAAATCCTCCCATTAATGACAATCATCACCTCACCTCTACAATTTAGAGGACTTGCCACCTAGGCCGTCTCATCCGCTTCCGCCGACAACATTCTCCTCATTAGGAGGAACAATGATTCAAAATCAAGGTGTTGAGTCAACACTTGCTCCGGCTTCCTTTTCGCCGTTTCCATCATATAATCCCATTTGGATTATAAGAAATCATCAAAGTCAACCACCCGACCTTATGGAAGTTGACACATCTTTACCACCATCATCATTCTTGATCGAACCATTCCTAAATGGACCTCCACCAATCCCTCCATCATTCGAGGCTCCTCAAACCACTTCAATTGATCCTTTGAATCTAGCCACTTCATTTCGTCCACCACCACTACCTAGCCATGACAAAGATTGCTATCATTGTCAACATGTTGAAAGTTTGATACATGAAGTACGAGAAGACCAACGTTTCATGTTCTATCATCTCCTCGAACTTTTCGACGAGATTAAACCTAAACATAACTTGAGCTAGAGGATTATAGTGGTGTCTAAGCTTCAAGCATTAGTTGGTCTAAGAAATTCCTAGTTATGTATTGTCTATTTTCTTATTTGAGTCATGTATATCATAACTCTTGTTTTATTAAATGGAATTACATGCTACTTGTTATTTCGTTGAGCATATGATTACTTTGTATTCATATCTCATTTGTGTGATAACATTACTTGTTATATCACCTTTGCTGATTTTAGTCATCAGCCAGACGGATCCCTCAGTATTGCCTAGACGGATCCCTACCAGAAGGGAACCGTGGGATCCGTGAAGTCAGAATGTTTTTCTTTAACACATTTGCCGGAAATTGTGAATTATACTTGTTTTCTAACCCTTGTTTTGCAGTTTTTCAATTAACACATAAAGTATTTGACATCCTAAAGCTAGGGGAGCTTGGTGTCAAAACAATACGTTGCAAAATTACTTGCATCATTTGATTTAAAATTTCATAACTTCCCGTTGCAAATATTACAATCATCTAGGGGGAGCACACCCGTCACATAGACGTAATCCTTTGCATAAGTTAGTTGCAAATGAACTAGATTAGAATTAGTTTCTTGACGCCCTTACCTAGGGGTGGACTCGTCAAGGGGGAGTAACGACGAGATCCTTTCCCGTTACTTGCTCTCTATTTTTTTTCCTTTCACATATTTTTTTATTAAAAACGATGTGTTGCTTTCTTTCAAACACTTTTTGTTTCGACAAAAAGGGGGAGAAGAAAGTAAAAACTACAAATTCAAACTTTTACGAATTTTAGCTTTTCCTTAAAATAATCTTATGTTTTGTCATCAACAAAAAGGGGGAGTTTGTTAATACAAATAAGCCGTAAAAATGTTTATTTATATTTTACGATCTTCTAATGTTTTGTCGATAACAAAAGTAAGATCATTTTAAGGAAACAAATAAAACACGTAAATGGTTTGAACTAATAGATTTATAACACACTTACGCTTTCACATAAAACACTAAAACTAGTATAAGTGATTTTATGACTTAGATACATATGTACAACAACTAGTGTTTACATATTGGGTTAAACATATACTTAAACTAAGTATACCAAAATGAGTAAAAACTAAGTGTATGCTAAATTGGGTAAATACAAGTATATACAAAAAGGTTAAATACTAGCAAATGGTTTTGACTCATAACCCATGGTTTTATATATACCACTTAACCAAGTACATTGTATCTAGAAAGAAAACCATGGATCAACCCATAACCCATGACCCATGACCCATAACCAAAAATACCCATGGGCAAAGAGGAGCGGACCACAGATCCCTAGCTTTGTGCTAGCCGGATCCCAAGTGGAAGGGATCCGTGGGATCCGGGGAAACAGTAGGTTTTTCCTCTATAAATAGTGAGCCATTTCTTCATTATATCTGACCCCTCTCTAACATACTTTCTCCCCTGAGTTAAATCTCACTAACCATAGATCCAAGAGATCTATGTTTGCAGTTTTGTTTTTGTGTGATCTTTTAGGTTCCTCTTAAAGGGAAGATCACCACCTTTGAAGTCGAGCAAGCTCAAGTCCATGAGTTGCCAAGCTTCCTCATCATCAAGGCTATTGAAGTCCTCTTGTTGATGATCCCTTTCTTTATTCAAAGAAGCGTAGTGTTAAAGACATTAGTGAAAGATGTCTCAAGTGTCAAGACGAAGATATTAGTGAAGGGTATCTATCGTCTATAGGATAAGCACTTGTGGTAGGTGCTTAGAAGTCAAGACAAGAAGCATTAGTGAAAGGTGCTTAGAAGTGAAGACACAAGACATTAATGAAAGGTGTCTTGTAGATCTAATCAACGACATTAGTGAAAGGTGTCTTGTAGATCTAATCAAAGGCATTAGTGAAAGGTGCCTTAGATGTACATTCGATATGGTGTGTTTCGATGTACTAGATAGACTAGCATTATATCCAAGGACATTGATGTCCTTGATGATGTTGTAAAGGAGTAGATCTCCTTTGGGATTAGTCGTTGGTGTAGTGTGGTAGTAGTTCCTCCATTGCAATGGAACTAGGTACTTAGCCTAGTACCTAATAAAGGGTAGGCGACGTTGTGAAGGTGTAGTTCACCTAAGGTGTGAAAGAACTCGGTGGTTAGCCTAGCACCGTATAAAGGGTAGACGACGTTGTGTTAGGTGTGGTTCGCCTTGGTGTGAAAGAACTCGGTATCTAGCTTTGTACCGGAAAAAGTGTAAGCGACGTTGTGAAGGCTTCTCCGCCATAAGGAGATTGGTGTAGTGATTACAAACTCTCGAGTAGGTGACTCGGGGAGTGGAGTAGGGCAAGGAAGGTGTCCTTGTAGCCGAACCACTATAAATACTCGCGTTGTGGTTTTGTGCTTCTTACTAATCTCTTTTCATTACATATCCTTATATGCTTGTTTATCAACATCCAACACACACAACCAAATAGATTGACATAAGTCGATCTAAATAGTTTAAAAGGAAGTTTTAATTGGTAAAAACTATTCAACCCCCCCTTCTAGTTTTCCACAGTTCACTTGATGATTTCCTGGAATTTCTTCGTCTGACGTCTTCGCCTAGAATTAAATCCCGAATTCCCTCAAAAGTGAGACCTTTCGATCCTGATGAACTAGTAACGGCTGTAACTGTTCCGGACCAACTGTCGGGTAATGATGATAACAGTAGTAAAGCTTGAACTTCATCCTCGAACTTTATTCCCACTGACCCATGTCTGGATAAAATTGAGTTTAAATTGTTGATGTGCACTGTAACTGAACTTCCTTCCCATCAAACTTCTCAATCTTGATCTTACTATCATCTTAAAAGAAATAACACCCTTTTTTTTCCTTTTCCTTAAAAGAAGCAACCTGCTCCTCAAAAAAAAAAAAAAAAAAAAAAAAAAAAAAAAAAAAACAGCACAATGTCTTTTCCTTTTACCCCAAAAAATCACAGCCTCCTTCTTTAAAAAAAAGCACACGCTGGTCATAAAAAAAAACACACCACCCTGTTCTTTTCTACGCACTCCTTTCCAAAAGGAGATGCTTTCTTCTTCTTCTTTTTTGGAGATTGATAGCAAGAAAACCAGTCAGGAAACAAGCTTCTCTGGCTTCGACCAGAAACACTGCTCGATTGATGACGGTTGGGTCTGCGACTTGTATTCCGGTGGCAATTTCTGCCAGAATCAACAACGGCGGCGGCACACGTTTTTCTGCCGATCGGTGGTGGCCGGTGATCGTGGGGTTGACTGCTTCTATTCTCCGGCGGTGGCTTGGCTGTTCAGGTGAACATACACGCTGGTAATGATGGCGACCAAAAGCCTGGTCTCAATATCTGCCAATCAGGTAAGCTTCTTCACCTTCTCTGTTCGTATGTGTCAATCAAGAACCAAAGCTCTGATACCAGTTGTTAGGATCGGACACGACACATACGAACACAATAAACTGCCACACACTGCCACAATAAAGAACACAAGGATTTAAGGTGGTTCGGTCTAATCTGACCTACGTCCACCATTGGGTAACTAGGAGTATTTTATTTCATCTTTGTTGTGTGTAATTTACAAATACAAAGCAATCTCTTATATAGAGATTGAGATGATAACTGGTCAAATAAACACACTGTCAATTACGGCCGCCCATCAATCACCGTAAATTATGGCCGTCCATCAATCTAGAAGAACATGGTCAATTACGGCTGTCCATGTTTTCTAGCACTACCTTTTTGACCAGCCTAATGAATGGCTTCACACTCAACAGAAGGAAGCTATTTGGCTAAGGGGACTCTTGGAAGAGTTGGGTGTGCAGCTTAACAATGTGGGAGTTAATTGTGATAATTAGGGAGCGATTCACTTATAGCGGGATCATGTTTTTCATGAAAGGACTAAGCACATCAATGTGCGTTATCACTTTATCAGAGAAGTCTTGGAAGCAAAGACGGTTGAAGTTCTGAAAGTGGGTACTGAACACAATGTTGCGGATGCCTTGACGAAGGTGGTACCTGGACTCAAGTTACAACACTGCTTGGAGTTGCTGAGTGTTGGTGTTAGCTAATATAAAGCCTAAGGTGAAAATTGTTATGTATTTAGTCTTTATCTTAGCTTACAAGAGTTTAGGTTCTAGAATATCAATACCGTGTCAATAACGTGTACAGCGTCAATAACGCGTACGCGTTATTGGGTCGGTTTGCATCTCAAGCTCACGTCTGTATTATTCTTTTCTCACAGCCGATATAGGTACAGTGTTAGAGTCGGTTGTTCTTCCCCCTCATCTCTATAAAAGGGAGGTGAGGGGGAAGGGTTATGTACGCATTCTTTCAATAACTAATCAAACAAACGATTAGGAAAACTTACTTGTGCATATTATTTATCTTTTCTGTCGGTAAACTGCTGGTGTTTCGTCTTCTTGGTCGAAGTTATCCGTGCTAGTAACCAGGTTGTAGGTTGTCGAATACTACAATGCTCACTTATTATAGCTCTATAATTTTTAGCTCCTTTACAACACCTAAGTCCGAACCTTAAGCCCAACACTTGTTTCGCGTTTTGAAAATACACTCGATTCATCTTTGGGTCTCAAGTACGCAAACGACTATAAAGTCACACAGTTTTTACACATCATGTTTTTCTGATGCTATGATAACTTGATAAGTCCTAACTATCTGACAATATCATTTTCTTTTCTTTATAAGGTTAAATAAGGAGTTTGGTTATTAAGGCACGATAATAATCAAATTTAAACAATTTTGTTATATGTACATTAAAATTTAGCTCCTTGTTACATGGACACCACAACCTTTTAAAAGATATTGATGGGGAGCCTTTTATTGCAGGAAAATGTAGTATTGTATTTGGGTCTTAAGTCTTGATTAGCAGTAAAAAATGAGAATTAATTTTCACACTCTTGAAAATGATTAGGACACTTAACTCTATGCATTACGTAGTTGAACTATTTTTACAATGTGCTTTATCCTCTTATACAGTTGAGTGTCCCACTAAAATTCGACAAACGACACTCTCCTTACAACAAAATAAATATTTTTATTAACTACAATTAAAATTGTTAAATATTCGATAGATTTCTTTTTTAAAATTTACGAAACATAGGTGATATACTGTGATTAAAAGTGTAATGTGTATCAGGTTTTTCTATGTGTATCAGGTTTTGGAATATTTATTAGTATAATGTGTATCAGTGTATAACAATCACATACATTGATGCCTTGAAGCAAATAATATGTTTGTGGAACAAACTCTATACAAGAATCATTGATAATCTACACCATTGTCCAATAATACTAATTTGTTTTCTATGCTACTATTCGTTAGTTATGTCACATTGTTTGATCATAAGAATTCGACGTCTCCTTCCAATCCAACTTGTTGTCCATACAGGATCTCCCGACACGAGTTTATACCCTGCATTCGTGTACAGTTTTCGAGCACCAAAATCGTCTTCATAAGCTCGCAACACCAAATACTTGTAACCCCAAACACGAGCCAATGTTTCACATGCCTTGAGCAACACGCTCGCAACTTTTTTCCGTCTACAGAATCCATCAAAGAGGTTGTTATATGAAAATGGATTACTAAGTACAAACTAATGAAAATAGGTGCAACACTAGTTCAAAGGAGACTATTTTCGACCAGTTCACTTAAGAACATAGTCGATCAATGGGTCAAAACAGGTCAATGTGTATATAAAAACATGCCCTTGTGCGCCTATTTCGCCCATTGTATGCCTCTAGTCAATGCGACCATTGTATGCCTCTAGCCAATGCGACAACAATTATATTGCATCTTTTGTGTTCAAGATAAACGTAACATGTTCTTTTAGTAGAACTGGTATCCTGTCATGAAAAATGCTATACGGGAATCTAGAGTACCTGAAATTTCGTAAAACCGCTATTCCAGACACGTAAAGATATTCATCTGCTCCCGTTAAATGCTCAAGAACAGATTGGTCCCTGAAAACTGTAACGTCCACGACCCCTACAAGATGCTGTTTTTCTTCATTATCGGTCGTGATTGCCTCTGCAACCAAACATGCATATCTGAAACAACATTAACTGAAATTGATTAGATACCCTTAATAGATGGAATTATAACTCATCGTCGAGTTATAAGTGTCAAATTACTTATTCTTATTAAATTTTCAAACCCTTTTTAACCAATTGACAAAATGCGAAATATATTTTAGATGTTAAATGATCTTGAACCACTTATATGACAAAAAAGATTATATAAATATGAGCACGGACTATTACTCACCTATCAGGTGGTGAATTTCGCAGTCTGTAAAGGAGTCCTGAAAGCACCTCGGCCTAAATGTTTGTACATTACAATTTTCATACATTAGCAAACAACAAAATTGCTAGTTTCATACTTTCATATAGACATGAATGGTCAATTGGTCATAAAACAAGTCTTTAAATTAGTATGACTCTTCCATTTTGATTTGAAACTAAAGTTTGGATTGGTGATACAAGTCGATATACTTGCATTTTGAACCCATGTAAGTACACTGCTATACTACATGCCACGTGCATGGACGGACTCACATATATGCCGGGTGTTGCAAAGGCTACACCCAATTTTAGGTCTGACTATAGTGACATACTCACATGTGTTACATGGGTTAAAGTCTAGTAACCAGTAACCAACATTTATATGAAGGTAAAAAAAACTACTACTACTTTAATAAGTCAAAGTTCATTAAGTAAATACAAGTTATATATATCACAATAATGTTACCTGAAAGAATTGAAAGAAGACATCATTGAATAAAAAAGTAGGCTCATAAAAAGCCTCAGCTTGAATATTAGCCACACTTCTCCTTTCATTATCCTCATCATCCATTTTCCTCACTTGCCACCCATACTCTTGTACCAAATTACCAAACTGCCCTTTCTCATCATTATATTTACCATCCCACCCTCCACCATTATCTCCTCCTCCTCCTCCACCACCACCACCACCATCATTAACCACTAGTTCTTTGAGTTCTTGACTAGAGGATGGAGTTGAAGTGCAATGGCAAAGTTGACTTTTGTTGACTTTTTTGGTAAATAAAAGTTTTGGTGTTTTTAAGGATAGGAAAAGATTGATTTTGGGAGGTGTGGTTGGATTGAAACTTAAAGGGAGGTGAGAACATAGCTCCATTGAGATTGTGATGATGGAGTTGTGGTGTATAATAGACATTGATGATATGTTTTTACTTAAGTGAAAAGCTCTAGAAATCATGTTGGCATTGGTTGTTACTTGTATGGCTTGCTTTATAGGTTTTGAACATGTTATAATATGTTTTTCTACCTCATGTCCTTATTTATACATAGACAAAATATATAAACTTTTTTTAACAAGAGTAAAATGTTGCAATCAAAAGCTAAAAAGTTTTAAAACTCATTGACATACATGAAAGAAGTTGTTATGGGCATGTGTTTTCTAGAAAGTGTTACAATCTTGACAATTTTAACTTTAATCCTTGACATAAATATTGATTATTTGATATAACTCAAATGTTAGTAGTAAACAAGTTGTTTTCTAGTCCCTCCGTCCCAAAATATAAGTCCATAATTGACTTTTCAAAGTCTTTGTTTTCTGACTTTGACTGTAATTATATTTTTTCGTGCTATATGATACTTGATGAAAAGTATATAAATGAAAATACATTTGAAACACGAATTCGTTTATATATTTTGCATCAATTATTATATAACACCAAAAAAAATTATTATGGTCAAATTTGAAAGAGAAAGACTTTGACTTTTCAAAAGTAGACTTATATTTTGGGACCGAGGTAGTATATAAGTTCATAATCATTGTAATATTTGAGGCATTTGTTTTTTGTTTTTTGTTTTTTTTTTCTTTATAAACGATAGCAAAGGATTAGAAATAGAAAACTAAAAGGGTCAACATGTAAATCTTAAACAAGTTTGCAGAGGCTTCAAATAAAAGACACGTGTTAGGTTGGCTTTTGCTTGTTCACTATACGGCCATTGTCAAATGGAACCTTATCTTGTTTGTGATCGCCTAGGCTCACAATAAGGAGTATCCTCACACTGTGAAGCCCAACTCACGCACCAAGCCTTTGGGCCTCTCCCTTTGTCACGCGTTACAAGAAAAAAGAAAAGTGAATTACCAAAAGAGACTAAAATACAAGCCTTTTTACGAGAATGGACCGAAATTTGTGATATTACAAAACCAGACCATTGTTTTATGAGCCAGTGTCATTTTCATATATAAAAAAACTTTCTTGAGTTAAGTTTTGTCAATAGATCACAAGTCTTTATAAAGTTTTCTATACGTGTCACTTACAAAGTGATGTACTGTTTTTAATGCAAAAGTAAAAGGTACAACTTTAATGCAAAACATACAAGTCATGATATTATGTGTAATGCTAAAAGTACAAGTATTGACAACATTGTTGTATAGTGTTTAGCATTTGTTAGCTTGAAAAAGGCTTTCTTTGCATGAAAAATGGAAAATGAAGTTGACTAATTTGAAGATATCGCCCAGCAACTCGCCCAGGCTCACCCAACCTCGCCTGGCCATCGCCGACCACTCGCCCAACCTCAAAACTCGCCCAACATTACGCCCATCCCTCATTTTGGCTCAACACTGGTTCAATAGCTCGCCCCCGCCATCGCCCAGCCCTCGCCTTAGCTCAACACTGGCTCAATAAGCGCCCCACACTCGCCTAGCAATCGGGTGATGCACGTGTATGGTTAAAAACTAATCTACTAATCAATCTGGACAGATAATATTTGAAAGTTCATTTTGGAAAAATTTATGAGCGAGGTTCATATTGGTAAACTAGTACTGTAAATAGTTCATTTTAGAAATTCTCTCAAAAAAGAAAGCAAAACAGGTGAACAGGTGATCATGTTGGTGCGTGCGCACAGAGTCGAACTCTTTATATGTTTTTTTTTATTAACTGAGAAATAATTATAATAGCATATTTAAAATGTTTTTTTTTTAAAATTGCATTTCTCATGAATTTCTCACTCTTCATTTGAAATGTGTGACTATAAATATTTCTTATTCTTCTTATTTTGTTTTCTCTTCTTACTATATCTTGTGTGAGGTATGTTTGTATAAAAGTAATATTTTAATAAAAAAAAAATGAGGGTGGTGTGACTATTAGGGGTAAAAAGTGAGAAGAGTGAAGAAAAGTAATGGTGATGTGGTTTGAGATGAGGGTAATGATGTGACCATTGGGAGTAGCCTTATAGTTTACATGGTGGTAATGTGTTGCTATTAGTACTCCTACACCTTAAATACAAGAGTAAAATGCGTTGTTCATCTTTGAAGTTGTATTTAATATATACGTTTGGTCTCAATTTCAAAATAAGTCTACCATCTATCCATCAAATCTCCATGTTGCATCCCCGTTAGTTCCGTTGACCAAGTCACGTTAGTCGTCTCTCCTTACACCCCGTGAGACCCGTTGACTAAGAGCAATTTAGTCATTTCCTTTCTTTGTCATTCCCGATCATCTTCAAGCACACACAATCCTCATCTTCTTTGTTATCTTAACTAGACATTATGAAATTGGACATTCTGATGTAATAACTCGATCAGCAGCAGCATACCATGCCATCTCCAATTCAATCGCCATATCATATCCATACAAATCAAATATCTCTAAATTCCACACCAATTTCCAAAACTCAAATCCCAATTAAACTCATAGTAATAATAACTGAATGAAATTTTGAAGATGACCAACTCAAAATAGTCAATAAACCAAACAGTGCCATAAAAGCCAAGTAACATACTAAAAAAGCGGATATTTATATACTAGTACAAATCATCATAGATTTCAATTACAATTCAAAACAAATATTTCAGTTACAGTTCAATCGATCGTCCATAAAACACTCGACTACAAAACTTTTAATTCGACAATTCAAAAAAAATCTCTATTCCTCAAAACAAAGAATGACTGAATCATGAATTTTATACCATCGCTCTACACAAAATCATCTCAAACAAAACCAAGGTCCCTCTATAAGCTTTACACTCAGTTCTCGAGTTACAATTTGATAGAAAAAGAAAGGAAATGGGAAAAAAATTGTGTTTTTGAGTTTTTTTAAAGAAAGGAAAGGGAAACAGAAAGGAAACAGGGATGAAGTTTTGTTTATAAAATCTTCCGGCCAAAAATGGGAGGAAAGGGAAAGTTATGTTGTGTAAAGACTAATATACCCTTTCTAAAAGATTTTACATTAACAACTAAAGGGCATATATGTAATTTAAACAAGTTATTTTCCTTTTACTCCCACTCAAGAAGATAATTACTTTCATTTTCCTTTCCCCTTTCCTCTATCTCAAAAACATATCAACTAACAATTCTTTTCCTTTCTCTTTCCTATTCTTTTTCATTTCCCTTCACTCAAAACTCGAGAACTGAGCGTTAGTACCACCTCTTCATCATCAGTTGAAAGTCTACCCCATAATCACACTCACATTCATTTTATCATCAAGACCCCAAATCATACCACCAACCAAAATGCGCATGCCTAAAAGAACCCAATATCTGAATATGTGAAGTGGTTTCGAGGTATGTGTGTGTGGACTCATTGGGTTTCATAGAAAATGTTCTTTGCTTCTTCTAACTCACAACTAAACACACCCCTCTTAGTGTTTCTAATTTGAAAAGTAAAAGATCTCTTTATATGTTTCGATTTAAAGAACCAAGTTAGGTTTGTTGTTCTTGAGTTTCGATTTGTTACGGTTCTTGATTTCAAAGATGTTCATTGTTTTTAGTTTCAAATCTTGAAAGATTTTGAATCTTGAATGATAGATCGATGATGGGTTGTTCAAAGTCTTAATTGATAGATTTCGAATCTTGGTTTCATATCTTGAAAGATCGATCGATGATTGGTTGTTTAACGAATGGGATAGATTTAGTCATTTCTTGGTCGATGTGGTTTTGTTGTTGGTTGTCAAGAAATTTTTGTTGTGGTCGATGTTGGTACCAGCAGTTGTGTGGGTAAAATGATGATTTCTTTATTAGAAAAAACAAGAACAACAATTGTTTTGTTGTGATTTGTATTGTACTGTAAAGAAAAAAGAAATAGTGGTTACAAGAGATAATGAGTAAGTGATTTTAGGGAAGATGAGTCTTGTTTGAGAGGGATTATAAGAGTGGATGCGTGATTTTAGGGTAAAATTATTAGGGTTTGTGAAGTGATATTGTCTGGGTTTTATAGCTAAAGTTTAGGGTTTGTTAAAGAATTTTAAGGTGGTAGCCGGAAAATAGCAGTGGTAAAGATTGTGTGTGGTTGAAGATGATTGGGGATGATAAAGAGACGAAATGATTAAATTGCCTTAAGTCAACAGGATTAACGGGGTGTAGTAAGAGACGACTAGCGTGACTTGGTCAATGGGTTTAACGAGGAGGCAAAATGAAGATGTGAGGGATGGATTGTAGACTTTGAGTACAACTTTAGGGAAGAACAATGTATTTTACTTAATACAACTAATGCCCTTATCACCCACTTTACACTACAAAATTTATGACATTTCCTTGCTAAAACTTTTGCCTACTAATACTTTTAAAAGTCACTAAATAAAAATAATGCGGAGTAAAAACAAAATTGAAACAAAAAATATGAAGTTGTACAAAAAAAAAAAAAAAAAAAAAAAAAAAAAAAAAAAAAAAAAACCCTCACATTTTTAAATACTAACTCCACCAAACTTCTCATTTTCATCTCAAATAAAAAAAACTGAAAACCTAGAGACGATCTCTGGCGATGTTAACAGCGTCAGACCATCCTCACACCGTCACCATCGCCATCTTCTTTCCGTCACCGTCATCATCGCCGTTTTCTCTCTGTCACCTTCACCGTCATCATTGCGGTTTTCTCTCCATCCTCGTCACCTTCACCGTCACCATCGCCATCTTCTCTCCGTCATCAGCGTCGACTTCGACACATCCGTTTGGTTAATCTCCGGTTCTATTTTTGAACTACTTATTGTTATAATTGATTATAATTGTAAAATTGAGTTTAACCTAATTTTGCAATTGATGTTTTATTGAACTACCTATTGTTATTATTGATGAATTGTATTTTATTGATTTGTACTAATTGAAGAGTTTAGTAATGTAATTCTCTATGAATTTAGTTGTTCAAGTGAGTAGTTTGTATATGATGATTATAAGTCGTGTGTCAATGTTATAGTCCTATTTTTTTGAGATCGACGTTTGAAATGTGCTACTGCTTGAGAATTTGACGAGAAACATATCGTTTATAGATGAAAAACCAATAACTTTTTTGTTAATGGAAGTTTTTGTGATAGAAATGTTCGATTCATGAAACTAGGTAGGTTAATAAGGAATTTCAATATGTAAGAAACTAGGTATGAATTTTGTTACAATTTGGACTGCCCTGAAAAATGGCGCATTTCAGTTTAGCTTAGGAGACTTGGTCGGGTATATTTCATGCTGTAGCTTAACCCATTGGCTTGTATGTTACATTTTGTGCTTACTGCATATTTTTAACTCAATGTAGACATTAGAGTTGATACCACTTACTAGTATAGGATTCCGAATATAAAATCTACTATATGATTGTGTTTCTTTATAACGATTATGAATTACGAGTAATTTTTGAATGCATTTGATGTTTGCAGGATTTACCAAATCTACCGACTGTGGACTACCCAAGCTTTGAGTTTATTATTGTGGGCGATATAGGAACTGGTATGTCACACCCCCAAATTACCTGTTTTGCAGCGGAATGGAATTCCTAGGGATTGACTGTCATAGCATCACAATCACAGTTATATTGAACGACCTAAAGTGTCGTTTGAAAAGAACATCGTTTGATATATTAAAAACATTCAGAGTTACAAAGATAGGTCCCAAATGAAAGTTACTATGTTCGGAAAATAAGCTTGGTACAAGCCAAACGATGTTTTAAAGTATATAAGACCCAAGTGAAACTCGTCGTCACCACGACTCTATGATAAGTCCACATGCATGCCATGAAGTGAATGCCTTAGATACCTGAGATAAAACATGCTTAAAACAGTCAACACAAAGGTTGAGTGAAATCCATAGGTTTAATTAATTCGTTTGAACACAATATTCGTAGTGTGAGTTACGTTATTTCACACTCATCGTTGAAAACAAAACAGCATTTATTTCACTAAGTTCATGACAAACAAAGCGTAAACCTCGTACCAATAGAAATTGGTAAAAATCGTTTCATCGCAGCCCTAATAGGTAAACTTGCCAATTTACCTTAATGATTCAAATATAGTGCGTTCGATTTTCCCTAACTGGGTCAATAAGAACGGGAGTGTTAATTCCAATAGGCCTATTCACAATATTCGCGCTCACTCGCAAGTGACTAATGGTGCATGATGTAGGGACTTCAAACATGGCAATTGATTACTTAGTGACAATAAAACATTCGGATATAGCATACAGTTCAAAGCATTTGTGTTCGATTAAAAATAGTTGAGCATGTATCTCCCCCAAGAGTTTGTAAAACAAATAAGTAATAGAAAGTGGGTCTATGAACTCACTTGATGAATTGATGCGATGACAAAAGTGAATACACTGAAATGTAGCGTGAATCTCGAAACTGACCTATTATGAATGATATGATATGTAATAAGTCATGATGTAATGTTATGCATGCAATTCGGATGATATTTATACCACTTGTGAATTTTTGAAGATAATGTTTATCGTCGAAATATATGTTTACAACATATCGTCATTTTATAAAATACTTTACAAGTATTTACGTTGAAACAACCTCCTACGATAGTCGTATAGTGATTTATTGTGAAATTATAACTTTTCGTCGTAAAATAATGTCATTGAAAATTTCATGAAAGTGACTAAACGGCCTCGAAAAGCTAGTCGTAAAATGGTGCACGTCAAGCGTTAGGAAACAAACTCAACGGTTTTGGGAAGCTTGTATCATTATCTCAAAGTTTTAGCATTTAAGTTTTCGTCATAGAGGTTCCGATCATAGAGAAAAATATAGCTAAAGTATGGTACTTGTGTCCAAAATATAGTTTAAGAGTGGTTTTCGGCAAAGTTTAAGTGACTATATTTCATTCGTTACAACTCCGCTAATCAAACGGTCGGACATTCTGGAAAATATATTTGGCGATCTCACTTTTACTAGAAGACATCACTTTATAAAAAGTCCTAATTCAATGTTAAAAACAACCTTCAACTTGGTCTCTAGTTTTGCCGTAAAACTTGCCTATTAGAAATAATTTAGTTTTTCTTATATAATAAAGTTACGGCAACTTTTGTAAACGTGTATAATTTAATTGTTACAAATCCGTTTTCTACGTTTTAAAGGTCCTTAGCTTTGTATCAAAGTATACTAACATATTTTTGACAAGTCGAAATAATTTACAACGCCCAAGCTTCACTTTTGACTCGTACAAAACAAACAATGCTTGCTGAAATTTCTAGAAAATTATAGTTTTCGTCGCCAACTTGAAAAATTCATAACTTCTTCGTTATAGCTCCGTTTTAATCCATTCAAGCGGCCACGGTTTCGTTTTAAAGTATATTTTCTAAATATCTAGGCCAAAAATTTTTACCTACTGTCGGATTTTCCAGATTTTGAAAATAAGGACAGACCCTTTTGCAAACTTGTCGAAATGAGTTTTTCTCGCGCCAAACCTATTCTAACCCATTCAAAATAACTCTGAAGCTATTCTAATCCTACCATACACCTTCTTAGGGTGTCATGGGTTCCTAGACATCACCAAAAATAATATATAACAAGGAGTAATTATAGGATGAATTATATATATATAACACATAAAAACCTTAAAAAGTGGTATAAACATCACATAACTTGCATGTTTTACTTGTGCATATTAAAAATGAACATAGAAATGAATATGAAAAATAATGATATGTATGAAATGCTTACTAGTAATTGATGAGGTTTATGAGAACAATGGATTTTCCTAATCACCCTAGGTTTTTATTTCAAAACCTATACAAAGAGTGATACTAGTGTGTAATAATCTTGTCTAGAAAATTTTTATGATGCTTCCTTCTATGATCCTTAGGCTGTCGGTTTTAGAGAGAAAAGAGAGCAAGAGAATTGATCTTGTATTTTGCAAATGAATAAGTGAAGTGTTATTTGGTTTTAGTGTAGTATAATATACATATACTTGGGATATTTTGTAAAATCCTCTATGACTCACCCTCCCTTGTCGACAAGGGAGGTTTGTCATTTGTTTATATGTATTTTTTTTTTAAATAAGTATTAGTGTAATAAGTGCAAGTTACTTGAAGTTAAATGATAAGTTGTAGTTACATTTGAGTATTTAGGGTAGCGTTAGATAAAAAATAAATTTTCACGGGTCAAGATAAAATATATTTAGGTCATAAAAATTATAAAAATACATTTCTTGCAAAATTTGAGTGAAATAATAATAATCGTGTGGAATTTAAGAAAACCGTCGTAATTATACAAATTTAACAATTTATATACAAAATAAATTTAAAACACTGGGTAAACTCATAATATTATTTTTATAACTTAATATGAGTATAAAAATATATCGGGATAATTTTTGGAAGTAACGGATCAATTGTTCAAAATAATTACTTACGCGATAACGTTTATTTAATATGAGAATTATACGTTTAATGAAAAATGCAAAACCATGCATGAATTAATATGATGACAATGATGTTAATGAAATGTAGACTAAACTTAGTATATATGAAATGTCCTCGATGATATGATCATGAATTCACAGCTAAACCATTTCGGTTACGTGAATTTGATACTCGTAAACCTAGTTTACGATAAACGATAAATGATGAAGCATGAATAATGTTTTGAAATATGACCTGAAAATACGAGTTGTCACATGGTATGACTTTATTGTTGCTTCGGAAATTTGAAACTGATAACTGGTTTTCTGGTCTCAAGTCCTTAATTATACTGCCATGCTCTATAAAATGATTAACTTCGTGCTTGTAATACACTATTCTGTTTACTAGCTAATTCAATATACAAGTTAAGCTTGCTATATAGGCCGTTTATAACAAACAAATAAGTTGATGCTTTGAATTCTGCTTTTGGTTTAAGTGTCTGCTTAGTTTACTTACAGCTGAATAGTACTTGCTCCATATGCTTTGACACATAGGTTCTAGTGCATATATGTTAGGATTTAGTAAATCCATTTGTTAAAGAGTCGGTCACCTCAAGTATATGTAATCGTTAGAAAGCTCGTAGTCTTAGATTATATAATGTTAAGTAGTTTTTAGTTAAGTAACATCGTGGAGGACGGACGGGTCTTTACCCACTGTATACCTGATCCACAGCCCGTAGGTGGCGATTTGTGTAAGACTATAAATACTCTCTACCTCCCAAGGTAGAGAGTTGGAGCTCATAATAATACTTTCATTTCTCTCACTAAGTTCCCAAACCTCTAACTCTTTCATCTCTCTAAAACCTCCTCTTGTACGCCTCTTTTGATTGTGATATGATGTGTTTGTGAAATCCAATATGTTACAAATGGTATCAGAGCCAGGTTCTGTAGATATGCACAAGTCATGATTTCTTTAATTAAGTGTGGATGCTGTGAGCATGCGGCTTTGGATTGACTCCTCAATTCTGATCAGCTGCAATCGTCCAAATGTACCTGCAAAAAACAGTTATCAATAAAACATACGGAAGTGTCTTTGATCACTTTCGTTGAATTGAGGTACACGGCCCACGGTTCCCCGTTGATCAGTACAAGTACTGCCTGTGATCAGGTAGGATTCCTAAGAATCTCCTTGACAGGGTTTCGCAGCTGCTCTAGCTGTTCTCAAACCGGAACGTCTCAAAGAAGACAACACGGAGTGAGTGAACCAGCGAATTGAGATTCACTGATTGATGAAAAATTGATTTGAAAAACAATCGCGTATTGCTTAGAAGAAAGAGTTTTGCAATACGATGAAGTTTTTATGAGAAAGATCAACTTTCAATCAAAATACCTTTTGTATTTGAAAAGAGTACACATTCGATGTGCTAGAGAAAAGAAGAAATTTGCACATCGAACGGTTTTTCCAAAAGTATTTTTTCAATCAGAGATACTTTTTGAATTTGAAATATGAATACACATTCAATGTGCTAGAGAAAAAGAAGATTTGCACATCGAACGGTTTTTCCAAAAGTATTCGTCAATTCCTTTCCTGGACCAAGGTTGATTCAAGAATGAATCTCCCCATTGTTTCTATCCAGTTGTCACAAGCTTGATCTTTAGAAAAGATCTCACTTGTCACCCACCAAGAGCTTGTTTGATGTTGGCTCTAGAAGGATTTCCATCTTCATCGTGAATACTTTTACATATCACTCGGATGTTCTGGCAATACCACAAGGATAATGCGTAGGACTCTTAATTATATACTCACTTTCCACACTTGTTGTCATTGTGTGTAGTCAACAATTTTTTTTTCATTGTAACACAAACCTTTTGAATTTTTGTCATTGTATGTAGCCAGTTAGGTGAATTTGTGTTATTGTATGTACCCAGTCAGGCTTAGCATTACATCGTTAGTCCTTTTATATTAACGGTCGTTAGTAAATAACTTAAAATTTCGTTCTCTTACGTTTTTATTCGTTTTCATCCGTTATTATACGTTTTCGTCCGTTTTTATACTTTTTCGTCCGTTTTATACATTTTGGTCCAATGCTTTCATCCATTTTTTACATTTTCGTTTTTTACTTACGTTTTCGTACGTTTTCTTACGTTTTAGTCCGTTATTATACGTTTTCGTCCGTTTTTATACTTTTTCGTCCGTTTCATACATTTTGGTCCAATGCTTTCATCCGTTTTTTACATTTTCGTTTGTTTACTTACGTTTTCGTATGTTTTAGTCCCTTTTTATACGTTTTCGTCCGTTTTTACACGTTTTTGCTCGTTTTCATCCATATTTATACGTTTTCGTCTGTTTTCTTACGTTTTCATCCGTTTTTATGCGTTTTGTCCGTTTTTTACGTTTTCATTCGTATTTATACGTTTTTCATCCGTTTTCTTACGTTTTCAACTGTTTTTATACATTTTCGTCTATTTTTTTAAAGTTTTCGTCTGTTTTCTAACATTTTCATCTTTTTTTATACGCTTTCGTTGGTTTTCTTACTTTTTCGTTCATTTTCTTACTTTTTCGGACGAAAATGTATAAAACTTAAGAATACGGACAAAAACGTATAAAAACAGATGAAGGTGTAAGAAAACAGATGAAAACTTAAAAAAAAGACGAAAACGTATAAAACAGATAAAAACAGACGAAAACATATAAAAACAGAAGAAAACATTAGAAAATCGACGAAGACATTTAAAAACTGACGATAACGTATAAAAACGGACGAAAAAATATAAAACGGATGAAAAACGATTGAAAACGTATAAAAACAGATGAAAACATATAAAAACGGATGAAAACTTATAAAAACGGACTAAAACGTATAAAAGCGAATGAAAACGTATAAAAGCGGACGAAAACGTAAGAAAACGGACGAGAATGTAAGAAAACAGACGAAAACGTAAAAAACGGGAAAAAGCAACGGACGAAAAAGTATAAAAACTGACAAAAACGTATAATAACGGATGAAAACGAATAAAAACGTAAGAGAACGAAATTTTAAGTTATTTACTAACGACCGTTAATATAAAAGGACTAACGATGTAACGCTAAGCCTGACTGGGTACATACAATAACACAAATTCACCTAACTGGCTACATACAATGACAAAAATTCAAAAGGTTTGTGTTACAATGAAAAAAAAAATAGTTGGCTACACACAATGACAACAAGTGTCAAGTTCGATGCATTTTTTTGTCATTTTCCCTTGTGTGAAACAGCAAGTCTTCATTAACTTTGTGTCCTAATGAGATATTGTGGATGATCTCTTGGCTCTAGACTCAATTGTGCATTTTTGGATCCTATGTCGGAGACTAGGGAGAGGGTCTCCTTCTTCAATATCAACAATCTCTAAGAGAAAGTCGATAGATTATGTAGGTTACCCGTGAGAATGAAACAAGCCCTTTTAAGAGGAACTTGAGTAGCTTGGGAAGTTAAGTGCAGTGCGTCACTGGGTCCATGACGTCTTGTCTTCAATACCAGTGTTACCTTAGTAACCACCAGTAGCATATGTATTGAACCCGGTTTCTGCCCTAAGGTTGAATTATTGGAGGGCTATTTCTTTTCACCCTTTTCTCATTCATTTCTTTTTCATTCTTCAACCCCTTCAGTGCTTACCAAGACTTCATAACTAGAACCTTGTTGGGTTTATTCCAGTACTAGCTCAGTCTCAGTCCGCACTCTTCCCATATTCTCATTTTTCTCCTTTTTTCATCATACCTAAGGAATCTACACTATCTAGTGGATTGTCCCTGGGTAGATCCCTCCGGCTCTGGCGGAATCGTGGGAACGAATACCTAACCTAACCATCCTTATAACACCATGCATAAAGTAAATTGGTCGGTCTTTTGGTATTGTTCTTTCCTTCATGAAACCATTTGAAAAATCATTTGGAAAAACAATCAAAGTACTTGTGATACGAGACCAAAGCATTTTGTACCTTAATAGTTTTGATCATTTAGAAATGCTCCCCCTCAACATGCGCATATGATTTTGAAATTGTTTAGCACATGGAGGCAAGAGTTCTTTGAAATAATTTCTTGATCACAATTTCTGTAGGAAAAGCCATTTGAATTTCTTTGGTAAATTCTCCCCCTCAATATGTGCGTTGGATATTTGAGAATAATTTTGCACATAGAGGCAAGAGTTCTTTTTGAAGTACTTTTCACGATCACCAATAGAAACCATTCGCTCCCCCTCAATATGTGCATCAATATATGAAAGAGTTTAGCACATATTAGAGAGAGCCAACACATTGAATCAAATGATCACCTTTTATCAAATTTCATATTAAATCACAAATTCTCCCCCGATCAAAAATATCAAACCCTTTGAGATTTTGGATCCCAAGTGATTTAATGAGGTTTAGAAAACATGAGAGAAAATGCACCTGGTTTAAATACTCTTTTGGTTTTTGGTTAAATGCCCCTCCTCAACATGTGCATTGTATATTTGAAATTGTTTGGCACATGGAGGCAGGAGTGCCTTTAAAGGACTAAAACCAATTTCATTTAAACAGATTTGAGATTTAAATCACGATCTCTCCCCCGATCAAAAATTTCAAACCATTTAAGATTTGTGATCCCAAAAGATTTAAATCATTTTGAAAATTTTGGGGAAAGCGTGGCTAGATTTAATTTTGAAAAATGATAGATAAGGAACAGATTTAGACATTAAAGATTGTTAGTGTCAGGTATGATAGTTTTTAAGAGATCTTTAAGTAAAATAAAACAATTTCACAATCAAACAAGAACAGAAAAAAAAATCATTTTGAAAGAGCTTTATTCTTAAAGAAAAATCATACCATGACATAACATTAAATCTTTAGATCACCACTTATTTTGTACAATCCGGACTTGACTGATGAAATATTGTTTGAAAAGATTTTGTTTAAAATCACTCTCCCCCTCAATCGATGACCGTAGTCGATGACTGAGTGACATAAGTTTTGATAAAATGAATTCCGGTGATTTCCAAGATTAAGTCCAATTTACTTTCAAAACAATATTTTCCATTTTCAAAACAATTTATTCAAATTTTTCAAAATTGTTGAAAAATGGTATCCTGCACAAAGATACGTTAGGTGGTTGAGAAGCTTATGTTGTTGCTGCAGGGCTTGGAAGAAAAATCGTCTGCTGATGCAGTGAGACTTCATACGTTGCATTTTAATGCCAACTAAAGTCAAATTAAGCTCCGTTTCTTCATTTGCTGATGAAGAAAACCATCTGCTGATGCAGTGAGACATCTTACGTTGCATTTTTCCATGCCAACTCTCCATAGAAGTCCAATTAAGCTCTGTTTCTTCATTTGTCAACCCAAGATATAGTTACCATTTCCTTTCGGCATCCAATCATCTTGTATTATGGGATCCGGAACGGGAACATTCTTATATACCAATATACCTGCATACGTTAGTGGACACAAACAGATATATGGTGGTCAACATCACCCAAACAGCAATCGACTAATAAAATTCAATTCAACATATCAATCAAATCATACATAGGCATGGGAATAATGCATTTATCAATTTATAATCATCTAATCCTAACAATCACATCCTATAAACCTAGTCCTTCAACGTAGGCAATTATATTTTACAGATAAGCACGTAGGATAATTAGATAAGCTCGTTTAGATGATATAAATTTGAAAACATTCTCCCCCTCAATCAATGACTCTTTCTCTGAAAAGTTTTAAAAGCACTGAAGTCATTGATTTGCGTTTTGCAAATTTATAAAACTTCTGAAACTGATTGATTTTGCAACTCATTAACCACCATTTTGTTAAAACAAATATTTTTCTGAAGAATTTTAGACGGAAAAATATTTGAGTTGGAACAGCATTCCTTCGACATACTTTCCTCATTTTGTTTTTAGGATAAGTGCACGAAATATTTAAAAATTGGTGTAGCGCAACACTTTCCTTCCTTGAAGAACGGGTTGCTATCTGAAATAATAGCAAACCATAGTTTTAAGCACGGGTTACAGTCTGAAATAACTGCAAGCCATAGTTTTGAGACATGTTAAGAAAGAAATATTTACACCTCCTGCTCGAACTTCATTGATGAAGGACCTTATCAGATGGAGACTACAAGGACCTTATCAGATTGAGAATGGGGTCAACATTCTCAAATCCATTGATGAAGGACCTTATCAGATTGAGACTACAAAAGACATAATTGATACAGCTGCAGATGGAACAATGATCTATGGATTAGACAGACCAAAGACGTATGATGAGCTCAATGATAAGGAGAAAAAGAGATTCGATGCTGATATCAGGGCCTCAAACATTATTCTTCAGGGTCTTCCAAAAGATATCTACAAGCTTATCAATCATAACACTGAAGCCAAGGCAGTTTGGGATAATGTCAAGATGCTTCTCTCAGGTTCTGAATTAACCAAGGAAGACAGAGAATCACAACTGTATGATGAGTTTGAGCATTTCAAGATGAAACCAGATGAGAGTGTCTATGAGTACTACGTGAGATTCCACAAACTTGTGAATGATATGAGGAATATCAAAATGACAATGCTAAATATTCAGCTGAACTCAAAGTTTGTGAACAACATGAATCCCGAATGGCACAAGTTTGTCACATCTGTGAAGCTAACTAAAGGATTGAAGAACACCAACTATGAACAACTGTATGCCTTCCTTCTTCAATCCTTTAGTTAGCTTCACAGATGTGACAAACTTGTGCCATTCAACTGTATGCCTTCTTTTTTCAGAATGAGAGACATGCTATGTTTGAAAAAATGATTCTTGGACAGTTCAAAACCAACCAGGGAGAAACAAGCTCATCAAATGACTCAACTTCTTTCTACACTAATGTCGTTATTACAACCAAAGCTTCTCAAGTCATACCCATGGGTAATGGGAATTACAAGCTTATCCCAGATCCAACATATAAGCCTCCCGACTCAAACACACTCATGGAAAACTTCATCAATCAACTTTCTCTCATGGTTAGTCAAAACATGAAGTCTCTCCCACACACCAACAATAACCTCATAACAGCATCCAATCCACACACTCAAGCTACTGTCAGAGATGGGAAGGTTATGGTGCAACCAGTTCAAGAAAGGTAGTATGAATAGGGAAGAGGTGGAGTTGGTAGAGGATATGTAGCAAATCAGAATCGTGGAAGGAATCCAAATCAAGGACAAGCAAAGCCAGTCAAATGCTACAACTGTGGTGGTGAGGGACATATTGCTAGAAACTGCACATCTCCAAAACGTCCACAGAATGCATAATACTTCAGAGACAAGATGTTGCTTGTGCAAGCTCAGGATAATGGAGCCGCTTTGGATGAAGAGGAGTTGTTGTTTCTTGCTGAGGGAAATGCCCGAACCTATGATGCTGTTGTTGATGAACAGCCAATTCAGGAGATAGGTCATAATCATCAAAATTCCTTTCAAGTAGCTGACTGTGATGCATTTGACTCTGACGTCGATGCTGAACCTACTGCCCAAACAATCTTCATGGCTAGCATCTCACCTATGGTCTCTCCAAAGGTCTCTCCACCACAACAAGCTGGTCCATCCAAAGACAAAATCATTTCAGAGGTATTAAAACTATATGACGATGTTGATGAGCAAAAGATGCATAATAAAGTACAATCTCTTGAAACTTTTGAATCAGATATTGATGATGAGGGTAATAGCAATATTGTCCCATATGATCAATATGTGAACCAAAGTGAAAGTGAGGTTGTACCAAGTAATGCATCTTCTGCAGTCAATGATGACTATGTTTTTGATGAATACACTGCATGTGCCCCTGATGATTCTATTCTCTTTGAACTGAATGCCTATAAAGAACAAGTTGCTATTTATGAACAACGTGCTAAGTTTGAGTTAACCACCCGTGAGTAGGAAATGGATGACCAAATGCGTACAATTATTAGAAAAAGTAATTTTAGAGAAGAAGTATTAAAACAAGAGTTAAACTCCTTACAAGAAAAGCTTTCTAAAACTGCTAAGCAAAAACAAGAACTTCAAGAAAATGTTAAAATGCTTAAGCAAGAATTCAGTGCTAAGGAATCAAAACTTTTGAATGATTTTTCTAATCTAAAAACCTTGAAAAACAAGCTTGAAAATAAGTTGTACGTACAAGGGAATACCATTCAGACTGGTCATATGATCACTAAGCATAGAGTTCTCAGCGATAAGCATAGTATCCCCATTATAAAGGAATACAACCTTGAGTATGGTAAGAAAGCAAAAGCTGCTCAAAATGTAATCTATGATGGCAATGAGATTCTTAAACCTAGACAGAAACCTAGTTGCATTGAGTGCACTGAGGAAGATAGAAAATAAGATGATGCATCTAGGGAGAAAATGGATATGAAGCTTAACGATCATGTGTGTAAAGAGAATAACATAACGATCAAACCTCATGATTACACTAAGGAAAATTGGATATCCTTAAACAAGTTTAAGCCTCAGACTCTATTAACCCCTGAACAAGTGTTCTGGAAAAAGGATATGGATATGCAAAAAGCTGAAAATCTTGTTGAAAAGAATCCCCCTAGTAGGAAATTGCCTCAAGCAACTGTGTATCCTCCTAATACACCAATGCATTTAGTTCCTAGATCTATTGCAACTAATAGCAAGACCTTAATCAGCCTGTATGTTGTTTATCAGCTGTTTGTTGATTTTGAGAAAACTTGTAAGAAGAGAATCACACCTACAGGGATAACTGAGGGGGAAAGGGGTTTTGAGCAAACTAAAGAATGTTATTTAACTGAGGTCATGCCCTTATTTAAACAATTAAAATGTCAATTTGAGAGTCTTCCAAAGGGAATTAATTCTGATATTAAATAAATGGAAAAGGAATTTGATGCAATGATAGTTGAGGTTAATGATTATGAACAGGAACTCAAATATAATGAAGTTGAAAGGAAGAACTTGCATATCTTAAATGAGAATTTGATTTCGATTTGTGTGGCTCAAGATGTGTTTTATACTGTTACTAAGCACTCTATTACTGCTTCTCAATTTCATGAATTATCTATTGCATTGAAAGTTTCTCATGATCGTGTTATTGAGCTTGAAAACAAAAACTCATAACTAAATGAGAAAATTGATCAGGATGATCACGATAATTTGGTAAAATATCTTTCTAAACTAGAAGTTGAACATTTTGATTTATAACTAAAATATCAACGTCTTAAAGAAAATGTCAAAACCTCAAATATCAAGACATCCTCAGATGTTCCAGAGTTTGATGCAGTTTTTCAGATAAGCAAACTTGACGAACAGATTCAAGCTCATTGTAACACGATCAGAAAATTGAAAGCCCAAATTTCACAATTAAAGGGCGAAAAGAACAATGTGACTGGCTCCCAAATGCCTCCTCTTTTAGATTCTCAGTATTCTCAGACTTTTCATCTTCAAAACTTGGTTAATGCTTTACAAAAGGAAAACGAGGGTTTTCTCGAAGAAAATGAAAAAGTTAAACGACACTTTAAAGAGTTATATGATTCAATTAAAGTCACTCAGGACAAGAACAACGAAAAAATAACGTCCTTACAAAAGAAAATTGAGAATCTGAGGAGACAGGAAAAAAGGAAATTGCCACTTGTCTTTAATGAGAATGTTACGTCAAGATCATCCTCAGACTGCAAATATAATGTGACTGTTAAATACATTCCTCCTCATCTTAGGAATAATGAACTTGTGTTTCATAACTATTTTGCTCACCTTAAGGATAGTCTAAAATGTCTCTGTGAGATTGTGAAAGAGGATTTTATAAATAAGCCTCTTGACAGTGAAATTAGGTTTGCGTGCATTCAAGCCAAACGATCTCAAGAGCTGCTAGAATGTTTAATAGCAACATGTCCTAAATCCTTAGGTGCGAAAGGTAAAGCTGTGATGCCTTGTTCTATGCCTAGTGCCAAGCATACAAACCATTTTATGCTCAGTTTTAAGAAAGTAAACACTAATGTGCCTTCAAGTAGTTCAGATCCCTGCACTTCTAATTCAGGAATGCAAAAAGTAGATCAACCAACTAATGTTCCCATAATTCCCTCTACAGGAGTAATCAGTGACATTAAAGCAAGCGGGTAAAAGCCTCCAGGCAATACCAAGCAAGATAGGACCTCGCAAGCTAAGAATGTGCATTGGAAGAAAGTAGAAGATCACCCTAGGAATATTAAGTTTGTGTTGAATAAAACGAATCGTGTCGATTCTAGTATTAGCTATAAGCGTACTGTAATTAATTCGAATTCTGCTACTATTCGCAAACCATGTAATGATGACTGCTTGATTTCTGTTACTAATCATGAATGTGGTGTGAATGTTTTGTCTAATACTGTCAAATGCACTGTTAAAACTGTTAATGCTAAAAATCAAGCTAAGAAGGCTAAAAGGCAAAGGCAAAAGAAAGTTAGAAAACAGTGGAAACCCACAGGAAGGAAATTTAGTAATATAGGTTATCAATGGATACCTACTGGGCGTAAGGTTAATGAGTTTTGCCCTAAATTTTCTAAGTCAATGCCCACTAGAAAATGGATGCCTACTGGTAGAACTATTCCCTTAAGAAGTGAACACATTTTGAATAGGTCAAATACGAACACTAGCACTGCATCTATTTCTGATGATTCTATTGCTTCTACTTCTGATGTGGGTGTTCCAATCACTGTTACTAACCAAATGGAACCCATTCTTGCATGGGGATCCCAATTATCCAGTTATCCATTCTTGTCTGTGTTCAACTGCAGATCGTTTAAATCGTTCTGTGGTACCTGGACTCAGGCTGTTCCAAGCATATGACTGGAGACCGGTCACGGCTTACGATCTTCGTGAGTAAATTCATCGGAATTGTAAGATTCGGAAACGATCATTTTGGTGCTATTATAGGTTATGGAGATTACGTGGTTGGAGATAGTGTGATTTCCAGGGTATATTATGTTGAAGGTCTTGGACATAATCTATTTTCTGTCAGACAATTTTGTGACTCAGATTTAGAAGTGGCCTTCAGAAAACATACTTGCTTTGTTAGAGAACTTGATGGTGTGGAACTTCTTAGAGGAACTCGTGGTTCAAACCTATACACCATCTGTATCGAAGATATGATGAAATCTTCACCCATGTGCTTGCTGTCAAAGGCTTCCAAAACTAAGTCATGGCTATGGTACCGTCGTCTCAATCACTTGAACTTTGGTACCATAAACAATCTTTCCAGAAAGGACATAGTAAGAGGATTACCCAGATTAAAGTATGAAAAAGATCATCTTTGTTCAGCTTGCCAATTGGGAAAAAGCACAAAATGTACTCTCGATTTACTTGGGTAAAGTTTTTGAGGACAAAGGATGAAACTCCAGATGTCATCATCAAACTTATCAAACAGCTTCAGGTTCGACTCAACAATACTGTTAGAATTGTTCGAACAGACAATGGCACAGAGTTTGTTAACAAAGACTTAATTCATTTTTATGAAAGTGTTGGAATCAGTCATCAAAGAAGTGTTCCACGAACTCCTCAACAGAACGGTGTAGTTGAAAGGCTAAATCGAACTCTTGTGGAAGCTGCAAGAACAATGCTAATTTATTCAAAGGTTCCAATATTTCTATGGGCTGAAGCCATTGCTACTGCTTGCTACACCCAAAATCGTTCCCTTATACATACCTCTCATGGAAAAAATCCATATGAACTTGTCCATAAATGAAAACCTGATCTCTCCTACCTTCGTGTGTTTGGTGCTTGGTGCTACCCAACGAATGACGGTCAAGATTTAGGTAAATTAAGAGCTAAGGCGGACATTGGAGTTTTTGTAGGTTATGCATCAAACAAGAAGGGTTACCGAATCTACAACAAAAGAACTCGAGATATCATGGAAACTATTCACGTCACGTTCGATGAGCTGTCCGGTCAAATGGCTCCAGGACAATCCAGTTCTGGACCCGCATTTCAACCTTTATCAAGTAGTCCTATCAGTTCTACTCTTGTTTCTAATCCCTCACCAGCAACTCCTTATGTACCTCCTTCAGAAGATGATTTGAAGAAATTATTTTATCCAATGTTTGATGAACACTATGAGCCAAGTGCTAATGATATGTCAGTTCCATCAACAGAGGCTGACTCTATCCCTGTTAATGAAGTTAACCCTTCAGTTTCAATGTCATTAAGTCAAGAAGCGCATGCTGCTGATCACTCTGTCTCATCAACAAATCACCAATCATAGAGTGTACACAATGGAAATGTTACTGTTGTTACAGATGATGAAAACCCTTTTGCTCCTCCAGAAGATGAACCATTTGAAAACATATTTGCTCATGAATCATCATCAGAACCATCTTCATCAGAAGATATCGACTCTGCTATGTCAGTTCCTCAACAACAACAACATGAACACCTTAGAAAGTGGACACATGATCATCCATTGGACAACATCATTGGAAACCCTTCTCGTCCAGTATCCACACGGAAACAACTTGCAACTGATGCCTTATGGTGCTTCTTCAACTTCGTACTCTCTAAGGTCGAACCAAAAGATGTTAAAACTGCCATGAATGAAGACAGCTGGTTCAATGCCATGCAAGAAGAAATTCATGAGTTTGATCGACTAGATGTATGGGAATTAGTACATGCTCCAGATTGTGCTATGATCATTGCTCTAAAGTGGATCTTCAAAGTGAAACTTGATGAGCATGGTGATGTTTTAAAGAACAAGGCTCGATTGGTTGCAAAAGGATACCGTCAAGAGGAGGGTATTGACTTTGAAGAATCATTTGCTATTGTTGCTCGTATCGAGGCAATCAGAATCTTCTTGGCTAATGCTGCAAGTAAGAACATGGTAGTCTATCAGATGGATGTAAAGACGGCTTTTCTTAACGGAGATCTTAAAGAAGTCGTATACGTCAGCCAACCTGGAGGCTTTGTGAATCCAGAGCATCCTACTCACGTCTATCGTTTGAAGAAGGCTCTTTACGGTTTAAAGCAAGCTCCAAGGGCATGGTATGATACGCTATCAAAGTTTCTTCTATCTACTGGATTCAGCAAAGCAGCAGTTGATCCGACATTATTCACCAGAAAGTCAGGCAAACATTTAATTCACGTTCAAATTTATGTTGATGATATTATTTTTGCCTCGACTGACCCCAATGAATGTGACCGTTTTTCAAATGAAATGGGTTCCAAATTTCAAATGTCAATGATGGGACAAATATCATTTTTCTTGGGATTACAAATTTCACAAAGTCCCGGAGGCATTTTTATAAATCAATCTAAATATGCAAATGAGATTTTAAAGAAATTTGGATTTAATTCTTGTGACCCTGTTCACACTCCCATGATAGAGCGTACTAAACTGGATGAGGACCATTCAGGGATCATGGTAGACCAAACGAAATATCGTAGTATGATTGGATCCCTGATGTACCTCACAGCCAGTAGACCAGACATTCTGTTCGCTATTTGCATGTGTGCTAGATATCAGGCTAAGCCTACCAAAAAGCACCTTGAAGCGGTTAAACGGGTCTTTTGGTATCTCTAAGGAACCATTAATATGGGACTTTGGTACTCGAAGGACACTGGTATGTCACTAACAGCCTATGCAGATGTTGATCATGCAGGATGTCAAGATACACGTCGAAGTACGTCTGGAGGTGCTTAGTTTTTGGGTGATAAGCTTGTGAGCTGGTCTTCAAAGAAACAAATGAGTACTTCTATTTCCTCTACAGAGGCTGAATACATAGCATGTCATCTTGTTGTGCTCAAATCCTATGGATGAGATCCCAATTATCTGACTATGGCTTTGAATTCAACAAAATTCCTCTGTACTGTGATAATAAAAGTGCTATTGCTCTCTCATGCAACAATGTACAACACTCAAGAGCAAAGCACATCGACATTCGACATCATTTCATCTGGGAACAAGTAGAAAACGGTGTGGTGGAACTCTATTTTGTGAGGTCTGAATACCAGTTAGCAGACATCTTCATCAAAGCTCTTCCTAGGGAACGTTTTGAGTTTATCCTCCCACGACTTGGTCTAAAGAGTCTACAACCGGAAACACTGAAACTTCTTCAAGAGGAAGACGAGGAGTGAATGTCTTTCTTCATCCATCTCTTGTAAATATTTATTCAAAAGGCAAATAAAAAAATATAAAACTTTCAAAAATCCATAAAAATTTGAAAATCTTGAAAAAAAAATTAAAAAAAAATATTGTCTTTTTGTCATGATTTTTCTCGATTCGATAATATCTACGGTCTTTGTGCTGTCATTCAAAGAATGACACGGGATTTTAGATGTTGTTCGAATGTTCTTAAAAAAAATGAGAGAAAGTGAAACAATGGTTTATTGTCATTTCAAGCAGTAACCCATTTTTCTAAGAAAGAACAAAGTCATGCTTTATCTTGTTTTTCAAATCTCATGCTCTGATTCTATAAACAATTACTTACTATCCAATGAAAACTAATTGCTTTGAAAAAATAACTCGGACTCTATTTTTGAAAATCATCTGGTCTTAACGTGTGTCATAAATATCTATCTCTCAATCAACAACTTATGTCATTGATTGAGGGGGAGAATGATTTCAATTAAATCAAAAGGTTATTCGTCATACAATTGCTTTCAAAAAGATAATCATGCATGTTTAATCAATGGAGTTTAAAGTCTCATAACCCGATCCTTATCAGTTAAAATATTTTCATAATCAAGTCACAATTCTCCTCAAAAGCTTTCAAAATCAATTTAAATCTACAGAGATCACAAATCTCAAATGATTAGAAAATTGTGATCGGGGGAGAATTTGTGATTTAAATTGGATTTAAACTAATGATTCAATAAATGGTTTCACAAGTGTTTTGCAAGCTTTCCTCCCCACATGTGCCAAACGATTTCAAATTTTCCATGCACATGTTGAGGGGGAGCATCCTTTTAAAACCACAAAGAATTTAAACGTGATTGATTTGTCTCTAAGTGCAGGTTCCTTCTAATATGTGCAAAACTCTTTGAAACCTTGAGGCACATATTAAGGGGGATCAAACTTATGAAAACCTCATCCTTCCTCAATATGCTTTATATACTTGATTTGATTAGGGAAGTGATGTTGATATCTTTTAGAAAATGGTAATCAAAGAAGTTAATTCTTCCTCTTGCCTCCGTGTGCTAAAACGATTTATAATACATGATGCACATGTTGAGGGGGAGCTCTTTTTCTAAAAATATCAAAAACAATTCAGGTACAAAATGATTTGATAATATATCACAAGTATCTGGATTGATTTTCAAATGGTTTTCAATTGGTTCCAACGGCAGATGAACAATACCAAATAGACCGACCAAATTTACTTTATGTTTGGTGATATAAGGATGGTTAGGTTAGGTATTCGTTCCCACGATCTGCCAGAACCAGAGGGATCTACCCAGGGACAATCCACTAGATAGTGTAGAGTCCTTAGGTATGATGAAAAAAGGAGAAAAGTGAGATATGGGAAGAGTGCGGACTGAGATAAAGCTAGAACTGGAATAAACCCAACAAGGTTCTAGTTATGAAATCTCGGTAAGCACTGAAGAGGTTGAAGAATGAAAAAGAATTGAATGTGAAAAGGGGCGAAAAGAAATAGCCCTCCAATAATTCAACCTTAGGGCAGTAACCGGGTTCAACACATATGCTATTGGTGTTTATTAAGGTAACATCGGTATTGAAGACAAGACGTCATGGACCCAGTGACGCACTACACTACAACTTCCCAAACCACTCAAGTTCCTCTTAAAAGGGCTTGTTTCATTCTCACGGGGAACCGACATTATCTATCGACTTTCTCCTAGAGTTTGTTGATATTGAAGAAGGAGACCCTCTCCCTAGTCTCTGGCATAGGAACCAAATGTGCACTATTGAGTCTAGAGCCAAGAGATCATCAAATAAATCTCATTAGGACACTGTCAATGAAGACTCTTTGTTTCACACAATGTGGAAAGAGAGATTATATCTTATGAGTCCTACGCATTATCCTTGTGGTATTGCCAGAACATCTGAGTGATATGCAAACATATTCACAATGAAGATGGAAAGCCTTCTGGAGCCAACATCAAACAAGCTCCTGGTGGGTGGCATGTGAGATCTATCCAATAGATCAACCTTGTGACAACTGAGCATAAACAATGGGGCGATTCAACCTTTTGAATCAATCCGGGTTCAGGTTATGGATTGACGAATACCTTTGAAAAACCGGTCTTTGTGCTTAAAAACTCTTTTCTTTAGCACATCGACTGTGTACTAACATTTCAAAATAAAAGGTGTTTATGATTGATAATTGATTTTCATTAAAATCTTCGTTGTATTGCAAAAACAATTTCTATTAAGCGATACACGATTGTTTTTCAAATCTCTTTTCATCAATTAGTGAATCTCAATTCGCTGGTTCACTCACTCCGTGTTGTCTTCTTTGAGACGTTCCGGTTTGAGAATAGCTAGAGCAGCTGCGAAACCCTGTCTAGGAAATTCTTCGGAATTATACCTAATCACAGGCAGTACTTGTACTGATCAACGGGGAACCGTGAGCCGTGTACCTTAATTCAACGAAAGTGATCAAAGACACTTTCGTGCACTTTATTGCTAATTGTAATATGCAGGTACGCCCGACGTTTGCAGCTGATCAGAATGAAGCGGTCAATCCAAAGCCGCATGCTCACTCAATACATTCATTTCTAAAGAAATCATGAAAAGTGCATCAACAACTCTGATATTTTCACTCCATGCTTCTGCTACGCTGCTGCAAATATCATGAATCAACTAAAGCTTCCACTACTCTGATAAGAAGAAATCAGGATCCAGAATGTGAGCATGTCGGTCTAAATGTCACAACATCACATAATACCAACACCACAATGGAAGAGTCAGAGATTTATGTTAGCTGATGATCTCAATGTTGGCTCAAAACTCATTATCACGTGGATCAGTTAAAGACATCCACTTGAATTAACCAAACATGCAAAAATGAAGAATCAATGACTACGAGCTTCAGAGCAAAGAACAATTACAAGAATCCAAGAACAATCTTATTGTAATATCTGTTTGTATTCAATGTATTTTTGAGGTGGCCTCCCTTAGGGGGAGATTGTTAGGATTTAGTAAATCCATTTATTAAAGAGTCGGTCACCTCAAGTATATGTAATCGTTAGAAAGCTCGTAGTCGTAGATTATTTAATGTTAAGTAGTTTTTAGTTAAGTAACACCGTGGAGGACGGACGGGTCTTTACCCACTGTATGCCTGATCCACAGCCCGTAGGTGGCGATTTGTGTAAGACTATAAATACTCTCTACCTCCCAAGGTAGAGAGTTGGAGCTCATAATAATACTTTCATTTTCTCTCACTAAGTTCACAAACCTCTAACTCTTTCATCTCTCTAAAACCTCCTCTTGTACGCCTCTTTTGATTGTGATATGATATGTTTGTGAAATCTAATATGTTACAATATACTAGAACCCTCATATCCACTGTTGCTTACATGGTTATATAGCATCTAATATAATGAATGTCAACATGATTCTCACTTTGATAATTATATGTTACATGGTGATACTTGTACTTTGTTGTCATTTTGTATTGAAAACTTGCACATGCTTGTATGTATAGCATGCCTTGCCTTTTTTGAATTTTATAGTTGTAGAATGTTAGTAGATCCTCTCTCTGTATGACCACTATATTTGTTGTTCCGTTTATAAATAGTAGGTAGATTCTTCTTCAATGGTTAAATTGAAGTAGTTTACTATGATTTGCAGGTTTTATTATTAATGCCAACATCTATTATAATCAGGTTGTCAGGCTGTGTGCAAAATCAAGGGAAGATGTGAGCTCACCTGCTAAGCATTAGACACTTTATTATCAGGGTTTTTTGTCTTATAATACTTCATATCCATCTATTACTTGTATACTTTAACATATCTCATATTAAAGTAGCTTGAACTTAATTTTATTTAAAAAGGTTCGGCATCTTGATACATCTGAGAAGAATGAACTCACAAGCTGCATCAATTGAAAGATGAACAAGGTGAGTGTCAAGTACATCCTCACCCCTTTATGCATGTGGATAGCAAGTTATCTTATGCGTTCCTTAGTATTATAATGTAGGCAAATAATATAACTTTGATGTGGCCACACCGACCTTCCCAAAAGGGGAGTGTTTACCTGGTTTGTGTGTGCGATGGTGGACCGAAACCCCATGGATTAGTCGGCCAAAAGGTCGGACCATGGTTACCAAAAATTATATGTGCTAAATTGGTACACAGATGCAAATTTTAGCTGTAACTTGGACCACTGGTGACAGAACCTCCTTTTACAAATATATACATGGGAGTTATCTAGTATTAGTTTGTATACATTTATTATGATTGATTTGGCATTTATTATGATTGATTTAGGATTAGCTGTAATTTGTAATATGATTAGCGGGTGATTGTATTTGCCTAAAATAGATTATGTATTCACACTATATGTATCCGATCTATTGGAATGTAATGATCATCAAAAATACTTTACCTCACATTCTTTCATGGTATCATGAGAAAAATCGATCCCATCCTAAATTAACCTCAAAATTTCTTCGTCTTTTTTTCCCCCATTATACAACTTCAATCTCAAACTTCTCCGATCAATTCAAAACTGCTATCAAAGTCCTAACTTTAATTTTTTATGTTACTAATTTCAATCTTCCTTTTACCACTTACAAATCAAAGTGCTAATTACAATATTGTTTTCTCTAGTTTCAAACCTCATAATTGATACAATTGGAATTATTCGAGCCAAGAAAAGTTATGGGAACAATGTATACAAGCAAAACAAATCATTATTCTAAACCCTATCACCAATTCACGACATTCATGGCCCATGAAAATAACCCTCCTACTTTCGCGGAACACAAAGGTAACACAAATGCTCAATATAATAAACCTCAAAGCCTACCTCCATTATGCAATCACTTCAACAAAGGGACGTGTAAATTCGGTGATATTTGCAAGTTTCTTCATGATCACCAAAATAGAGCAAGGTTACTATCAAAAAACCCCAATGTCAGTAACTTTAGTCGACCTTCTCGTAACAATAACTTTGGTCAAAATAATATATGTTGGAACCCTCCTGGTTATTATCACACACGAATAAACCAAAAGCACCCACAACCCAATACTTCTAATCGGTTGGGCCACCAGCCCAATCCCCAAGCTTTTAACTCCCAAGTGCATTATCCTCGGCCCATTAACGCACAGGCCCAATATTCTCTTATACCACAACAGCCCGTGTATGGGGCCCAATACCAACAGCAGGTTTCATCTCCCAGCTTGCTCGGACCCGCACCCGCCTTGTACCAAGCCACTTCGATTCCTAGTGCATTTAGCACTATGATTGTGCAAGACCCGACATGGAACATGGATACAGGTGCATCTTCTCATTTAAATTCTAGTACAAGTAATTTAAGTACCATTTTTAATAAGCGTTTATTCCCATTTGTAGACGTTGGTGATGGTAATTCTATTCCCGTCACCAATACCGGCCATAGCATTATTCCTTCCCTCCATCGCCCTTTACATCTACATAATGTACTTGTCACTCCTAACATAATTAAAAACCTCATTTATGTTCATCAGTTTACTAGGGATAATAACTGCACTATTGAATTTGACGCCTTTGGTTTTTCTGTGAAGGATTTCCTGACTCGTCATATCCTTCTTCGGTGTGATAGCTCGGGTGATCTCTATCCAGTTACAAAGCCGTCCATTATCCCTACTGCTTTTCTCTCCACAAGTTCCTCCACGTGGCATCAACGTCTCGGTCATCCCGATGACGATGTACTACGGTCTCTTATTTCTCGTAAATTTATTTCATGTAATAAAGACAAAAAGTCCACACATGCTTGCCATGCTTGCCAACTTGGCAAACATGTGAAGCTTCCGTTCTACAGTTCAAATTCTATTGTCGAACATTGTTTTGATATTATTCATTCTGATTTATGGATCTCTCCTATTGTTAGTTTGAGTGGTTTTAAATATTATGTTCTTTTCCTCGATCATTTCTCTCATTACTTGTGGATTTATCCTCTTCGTCACAAATCGGACATGTTCGATAAGTTTTTGCATTTTTGCTCTTATGTTAAAAATCAGTTTAAAAGTGAAATAAAAATTTTTCAATGTGATCATGGTGGTGAGTTCGATAATAACCGACTCCATACACTTTTTGCTAATAATGGTATTCAACTTAGATTTTCTTGTCCAAAAACCTCTCAACAAAATTGCAAGGCGGAAAGAATGATCCGCACAATAAATAATGTCATCCGCACCCTCCTTTTTAAAGCACACCTACCACCTACCTTTTAGGTCGAGGCCCTCCACATGGCCACATACCTCCTTAATCTTCTCCCATCAACCGCCATTAACAACGAAATCCCCTTCACAAGACTTTTCCAAAAAGAACCTGACTACTCTCGTTTACGCATCTTTGGATGCCTTTGTTACCCTCACCTTCACTCACCTCACAAACTTGCTCCACGTGTCACCCCGTGTATTTTCTTGGGTTTTCCCGCCTACCACCGTGGCTTTCGTTGCCTAGACTTTGAAACCAACAAAATCATTCTCTCCCGACATGTTACCTTTGATGAAACCCAATTCCCATACCGTTCCATGACACCATCCTCTCCACCATCCTACATATTTTTGGACCCTCCTCCATCTCCCCTACTTAAACATACAATAATTGATCCCGCAAACACCCCAACACCACCTCAACACGAGACCCCTCAACAACCCCCTTTTTCCTACAACCCCATCGGGCCATAATGGTCAGCCCGCTAACACATCCCCTGCACCCCAATATCCAACAAACACCAATACTCATTCTACCCAAACAACACGACCCAATATCCAATACCCTCAACAATAACCCAATAGCCCACTACCTGCGCCTCAACAGCAACCCAACAGCCCACCAACCATAGCCCAAAATCAATCATCACGAGCCCAACAACCTCCTTCGTACACAACCAACCCCGAAGCCTCGACCCAACCTACACAACCTCCCACCGAACCACCCCGTACTCACCGCATGATCACTTGGTCTCAATTAGGCATTGTCAAACCCATTGAACGTCTCTCGCTTCATACTTCTTCTATCTCGCCCTTACCTAAATCTCCCTTCCTCGCTTTACAAAACCCTCATTGGAATAATGCTATGCATGATGAGTATAAAACGTTAGTTAAAAATGGTACTTGGATTCTGGTACCACGGCTCTCTGGTGTTAATTTGGTGAGATCTATGTGGTTGTTTAAGCATAAATTTCATGCTGACGGGACTTTGAGTCGTTATAAGGCTCATTTGGTTGCCAATGGCAGTAGTCAGCAACTTGGTATTTATTGTGATGAGACCTTTATTCCAGTTGTCAAACCGGCTACCATTCGCACTGTTCTTAGTCTTGCGGTATCCCGCAAGTGGCCTATTCATCAGCTTGACTTTAAGAATGTCTTTTTTAACGGGGATTTATCTGAGACCGTATATATGCACCAACCGTCGGGATTTGTAGACTCTCGATACCCTCATCATGTCTGCCTTCTGCAGAAATCCTTATATGGACTAAAGCAGGCACCTCGTGCTTGGTTTCAGAGATTTGCAGGTTATGCTACTAGTGTTGGATTTTATCATAGTCGTTGTGACTCTTCATTATTTATTCTTCGACAGGGCTCTCAAGTGGCTTATTTACTTATCTATGTGGATGATATTATCCTTACAGCCTCCTCTACTGCCCTCCTACAGCAGATCATTGCTTTCCTGCATAGTGAGTTGACATGACTGATCTTGGGCCACTTAATTATTTTCTGGGCATTTCTGCTACTCGGCATTCTACAGGTCTCTTTCTATCTCAGCGGAAGTATGCTACTGAGCTTCTTGAGCGTGCTCACATAACCCACTGTAACCCTTCTCGAACACCAGTTGATACCGAATCCAAACTGCCCGAAGGTGTTCCAATTCAGGATCCTACTTTATATTGCAGTTTTGCAGGTGGTCTTCAGTATCTCACATTTACCAGACCGGATATCTCCTATGTTGTACAACAAATTTGTCTTTACATGCATGATCCTCGCGAGCCACATTTCGCTGCCTTTAAACGTATTTTACGATACGTTTGAGGGACTTTGGATTTTGGTCTACACCTATATTCGTCCTCTACCACTTCTCTTGTTGGATATACAGATGCAGATTGGGCGGGTTGCCCATCCACACGACGGTCTACTTCAGGATATTGTGTTTTTCTGGGCGATAATCTACTTTCTTGGTCTTCCAAGCGACAGCACACCATCTCCCGTTCTAGTGCTGAAGCCGAGTACCGGGGTGTTGCTAATGTTGTAGCTGAGACTGCATGGCTTCGTAACCTTCTTCGTGAGCTGCATTCTCCTCTTTCTACTGCCACTCTTGTTTACTGTGATAATGTTAGTGCCATCTATTTGTCTGCCAACCCTGTTCAACATCAACGGACGAAACATATTGAGATTGATATACATTTTGTTCGTGACATGGTTACCGCTGGTCAAGTTCGTGTTCTCCATGTACCCTCCCGTTATCTATATGTATCCGATCCATTGGAATGTAATGATCATCAAAAACACTTTACCTCGTATTCTTTCAATCTAGCAGTGATGAGAAGAAGTATAGAGCACTAAAACGTTCTACAGATTTTGCATAATAAATGACATTAACAGAAACATGATAATGTTTTGAAAAACACTTGGATTTCTTTCTTTGATTCTCTGTTTAAAGAATCTTTGAGTGCCAACTAGATCTAATGGAACCATTACAACTTATGATTGTAATTAGTTGGGATCTGGTGTTGTCTTTGATTAGTTTATTCTAAATCATTTCATTGACTATATGTAGCTGCTTATTGACGAGTCTACTCAATCAACTGAGCCGGAGTGTCTTATACCTCTTGTTCTTGGGGCAAAGCAGGTATATACATATATATTATGTACTACTGCTTGTAGTGACGCTCTTCTTGGGGTGCTCTAATGGATATTATGTACTACAACTTATGTGCAAGAAAGCAGCTCGAGCTGGACTAGCTCAATCTCTGTTTGAGCGACTTGTGCTTCTTGGTGTTAAGCCAATTAGATTCCTGACTCTCATTTCCCAAGGCTTTTTACTCCTTTCCATCTACATTTTTTTTATTTGGACATAACGAGGCTGTCAAGGGCACATAAGTTGTGTTTTGTTTTAGATGGTGTTACTTGTAGAGAAGTGGATTTATCAATCAATGATCATATAGGTTGGTTCTAGTAACTAAAAATTGCAATTTGTCATTAAAATTTCAGGTGCAATATCGTATGCATCCATCCCTTTAAGAATTCCCTTCCAATAATTTCTATGAAGGGACTCTCCAAAATGGTGTGACTGTAAATGAAAGGCAAACAACAGGCATTGGATTTTTCATGGCCTGTGCCAAACCATCCCATGTTCTTTTATGTTCAGGTGTGTGCAACTCTTCTTCCTGCTTTCTTTTGTAAATCAAATGTTTCTTCTAGTAACAAAATGGTTGGTAAGAAATACAGTATACAGCTTCATATGTATTCTTACGTTGAAGAAATCAGTGCTAGTGGAACGTCCTATCTCAATAGGATAGAGGCTGCAAATGTTGAAAAAATGTTGAACACCTTCTTAAGGAGTGGTGTAGTTCCAAGTCAGGTATATTCATTTCTCTATATTCTTCTTTGACCTTCTGGCATTCTCAAGATATATTGATTAGAGTAAATGTTATGTAGATTGCGGTTTTCATGACGAGTAACATTTTTTTCACTTCTTGTAATAAACTTGAGTTGAGTCGATTGGAGAATCTAATGGTTCGTTGTAGATGTAGAAATTTTGACTCATATATACATGTATGAATAGGTCGATTTCGATTATGCGTTATGTCAAGCGGGTTAACGGGCTACCCAAAGTCAGATTTTTATTACATTACAACCTCCTAAATTGTTATTATATAAACAAGCTATATGAGATTTTGAACCTGGTGAAAGGTTTACGGTTACTTTTGATGAGAATGTACAGCCTGTTGGCAAAGAGGGAAAGGAGCTAACTAGCTTTCTTGGAACAGTTGCAAAAATGTCTCAACATCTCGAAATAAGTATCACATATCGGAGGAAAGTATCACAAGATAAGAAAGATGATTTACGGAGCATTGTTAAGGTAAATTTGATATAATATATGTACAAAGATATTAATTAATTTATAAATATTCATGATTTATGCATCACAAAAATGTTGGCTAAATATTAAATTGTAGGAGAAATTTGAATTTGCTCCCGTTGAAACAGAAGAAATCAGATTGTGGGTCATGGCAGACATAAACCGAAAATGGAAGACATGGAAATATGAGCTAAAAAACGTTCATTTGATTCAAGCTAACCATTGATGAGATTGTAGCCGCTCAAACTGATTCTAGAGTCGAGAGAGAGGACTTCAGAAAGCTATTGAGTCATTGGTATTGTGAAGAAGCTCAGGTAATCCACTTCTTTGTGTCTGTATTATCCGGTTATTTGAGTATGTTCATTAACTTGCAGCTCACTTCAAAAAAGATGGTCGCTAATTATGCCCACAAGCTGTATCAGGGTTTACTTCTTTGTAATATTTATTTATAGCATGATCCTACGTAAATCAGTAAACTATATTATGAAAATGCTGATTTTATGGATGTGTGGAGTAGTTTATATTACTATATTAAGAGTGTTATAAAACTACCATACTGATTGCGTGCTTTTGTTCTGTTATGGTTTATGACATTACTAGGTACATGTTATTATATGTATATTGTGTGTCTGAAATTCTCTTCTCACATGCATTTTCAGCTACACAAGTTGTTTTCTTGATCTATGTTATCATGTTTCTTGAGTATTTGGATCAATAAATAAGATTTATATAAGGCACCAATACACCAAAATTTTATTTTGTAAATGCAGGTTACAAAGACAATAGAAGGTATTTTCCAGTTCCAGTTCCAGTTCCAGTTCCAGTTCCAATTGAGACCAAATTTTCCATTTACAGAGTCCAATATTCCAGTTGTAAATGCAGGTTACATAGATCAATATTTTTTGTAAATGCCAGTCTTGGGTACCAGTTATAACATTTTGTACATTTGAGATTGTTTTAGAGATTTATATTTGAACTTAACTTGAGTACAATTTTTATTTGTGCAATAATTGTTTTGGTTTATTGAGAAATGCAATCTGCACAATTGACAATTCAATTTGTATTTATGCAAGGAAGCATGTATCTATACATTGCAATTAGACTTGTGCTGACTGAAATTTGCTATAATTTGTGTCATTTTAGTGATTTTTTAGAAAGGTGGTATACCATTTTTAGTGACTAAAAAACTTTCGACACTAAATCTTTTGAGCTTTTGCTTACTAAAATTTTAGTGAGCAAAGACTTTTAGTGATACCTTTTCTACTTACTATTTTTTCTTTAGTGGGAGTTGAGAAATTAACATTTAGTGACTGTTTTCTTATCTTTTGCTCATACTTTTTTTAGTGAGCAAATGCCACTTATTTTGTAGTGTTACTAATAGGAAAAGACTACTTTTTATGTTTTTTTGTTATGTATCTTTTGACTTTTACTATTTTTCACTTGTCAAACTTTAAAATTTTTGTTCCGCATTTTTTTATACAGTTTTACCCACTTTATTAAAGAAAAATGAAGTTTTTTTTGGTAATTTGTTCCGTATTGTGTTTTATTATTTGCTTATCAAACTTTATATTTTCTGTCATATATATATATATATATATATTAATTTCACAGCTTATAATAAAAATAAATTATAAAATAACAATAAATAAAAATTTAAAAAAGTGTATTACTTGCATTTTAAGAGATACCAATAACCAACCCCATATTTATATCATCTATCAAGACATACATATCTACGGTCCTAGGGAATGTTTTTGGACAATATTCCAAAACACCTTGTATGTTTGCAAATTTGTATTTTCATAAGCAAATTATGCATTTGCAGGTACCAGCGTAATGCGGCGGCGGGTACCCGATGACTATAATATGATTGAAATAAATGAAATAAAGGTTAAAGTTGTAAAAATTTGAATTAAAATAAAATAAACCTACTAAAAATATAAAAACTAAAAACTCATAAAAATATATTAAAATGGATGTTGAATTAAAGAGCATAAAATTTTAGAAAATATGGTGAAATTAGATTATAATATAAATAAGTAGATAAAAAGATATTTTAATTTGAAAATAAAGATGAATTTTTAGTTGAGAAGTGACACATGTCATTTTATAATTGGAGCTTCTTATCTTAATTTTTGGTGGTTAGGAGTTAAGCTTGGAGTTTGTTAGAAGTTAGGCTTGGAGTTTGTTAAGAAGTGACACATGTCATCTCATGATTGGAGCTCCTTATCTTAATTTTAAGCCTTCTAAAATTAGAAGGCTTAATTTTTAAGCCTTCTAATTTTAGAAGGCCTAAATGCATTATAAAGTAGTATAGATATAGATATAGATTGTGTATTTTCAAGTATCTATTGGTTCTTTACTGAGTTGAGGTGAATGAGATTTTTGATAACTTGCAATGTTTCTGGCTCTCTATATATAACAAGGATTTCTGTTTACATGGCTTCTTATAGTCCTTCTACATTAATCCAAACCTTTTTCATGCATACTCTTAACCATTCTACATGATAAAACATATATAAAAGTTATGAATATTCATGATTTTTTTTTAATCATGGTATTCGACATTTTGGCCGATTAATGCATAGGGTTTGAACCCACCGTCATACATATTCAAATCACGTAAAGCCCTCTCTTTTAAGAAGGTTAGCAGGAATTGAACTTGAGACCTCACACATTTTAAAGTGATAATCATAAGCCCTTTTGCCACTAGACCACCTTTAAGTGGTTGTGAATATTCATAATGTTTTTCAACTAAGCACTTTATTCTTTTTTGTGTAGTGTAAAAAAATAAAAGAAAAAATAAATAAAATCTTTTTGATGTGTGTAATCAACTTTTAAAACCATCTTTTGCATGTATCGTTCCAGACTTCCAGCCAACGAATGTATTACAAATTTATTACGAAATGTATTGATGAATGTATCACGAAATTATTAAGAAATGTATTATGATGTATTGCAAATTTAACGATACATACAAAAGGTTGTTTTGAAAGTTGAGTTTACATAATAGAAGAAAAAAAATGAGAACACACGACAAAATAAAGTGATTAGTTGAATACATCTTAGAAATAATTATCCTAAAAAGTATCAATAATCTGGAATTTACATTCACATTGTCCAATCTAGTAGGAGTGTCATATAAGCAGGTCTTTCATATTAGGAAGCTGTAAATATTTTGTACTTGTGTAGTTGTGATCAACAAAATTGAACTGGTCCAATATATCATTTAAGGGGTGTTTGGCATTGCGTTGTGGACTTGTGGAGCAAATTATCTGCTTATTGCGTTTGCGAATCAGAAATAATCTATTTGAAGTGTTTGGGTGTGCCTTTGAAAACGTCGTTTACATCCTCCAAAACTGCGTTTTGTGGCAGCATAAAAGGAGCCACTTTTTGAAAACGTGGTTTTGTGGCTAAAAGTGAAACGCAAAGGCAAACACCCCCTAAATAGTGAGTTATCAAACTTATATTTAGAATTGAAGTAGTATTGAAGCATTAAATTGTTCCTAGCAAGTTATTGTTAGTTTAATAAAGCTTTGACTCATTATTTGTGTGCCCTTTTAGTTAAAAGAAATGATACATGAATTTAAACTTAGACTTAAAATCAAACGTCAGCATTTTGATGGTTGCAGACAAGCACTCACTTATTTTACAATTCATCAGGATGATGCTAAGCGATTTTAGGTATAAGTTTAGGCCTAAATTTAGGTTCATGTATCATTTCTCTTTAGTTAAATGTGGCAAAATATGTGGGTCGGATAAAGTTTGGGTCACGGGTCTAGATGGGTTGGGTTTATATGGGTCAGGATTTAGATGGATCTTTTAGAAATATGAGTCAAAATGGATTAAAGTCTAGATAGTTTTATTCCCGTCGACAAGATTTTCTCTTTTTTTTTTAATTTATTTTTTAAGATGAAAAAAGTGAAAAATAAGTTTAAAAAGAAAAATTGACCCGCTAGACCCGCCTAGACCCGTTAGGTAAATATTATATAATGACACTTTCTATCAAATACACAATTAGACTAATCTATTATATTTAAGGAGACCCAACTAAACCAATATTTAACCAATGGTTCTCAAATTGTCACATCTACTTTTAGGGTGCGTTTGGTATCCTGGAATGAGAATTAAAGAATGAATTTTCATTCTAATAATGTGTTTGGCTTATATTGGTAATCACTATAGGTATTGTAATTGTAATGGGTTTTGAAACCCACCACTTTTAGTAGGTGTGAAAAATGCTTAGCTTTAAGAATTTGATTCGTATTTTCAATTACTAACCAAACAAGTACGATAAGAATAAAACTCATTCCCTAAATATCTAGGGATGTTAAAAATCCGGACCCGCCCCGGATCCAGACCCGAATAAGGATAATCGGGTCGGGTTACTCGAGTTCAAAATCTAACTCGGGTCAATTTGGTCAACCCGAATACAAATTAAAGTCGGGTATCAGGTTCAAAATATTTTATTTATTCGGGTTCGAGTCAACCCGACTAACTGAAGTTAGTTTTTGTTTTGTTTTTCGTATTTTTATAATTTTTTAAATCTTTATTTAAAGGCCCAAGTTAACTCAAATGGTAAACTTGGACCATTTCCCATCCACGGTGTGGTGTCTAGTGATGTTGCAGTCTATTGTTGTTACGATTTTGCATTGTTTAATAATATGGATAATATAGTGACTTAATTATATGTAGCCAACTGATGCTGCAAATTATTGTATGTATTTTTAGTATTTGCCTTTGGATGTTGCAAATTGCAATTTTGAAAATATATGTCTTTCACCAAGACTTATATATTTTTACTCGTTAACAAATTTCATCCCGGATAAAATCATTAAACTAGTTTCTTATCATTAACTCGTCATCTTCTATAAGCATTACTGCATAAGTAAAAAGACTACTAAGACTTATAGTTAATATACAACTTATGCAACAATAAAAATATGTAATTTTAATTACTAAGTTTAAGAAAACAAATTATGTGATTTTTTAAATGGCACAGACCCAAACCCAACTTGACCCGACCTGATTAGACTCGAACCCGACCCGACATGACCTGACCTGACCCGATTAGACTTGAACCCGACTAATTTGAGTTCAAATAAGGTCTCGAGTATGTTATTTTTAGCCTCGACCCGCCCGACTTGAACATGACTTGCTTGACCCGAACCCGACTCGGTGTTTATTAACACCCCTAACTATATCCTCAAACCAAACTCCCTTAAATTTCTCAATTGACAAAAGGTTTTGGGCTTTCTATGTTTTTGTACAATATTGCCCAAGTCCAGTTTTTGTTGGTGTTATTTATGTGTGTCCAAATATGTTCTTTGTGCATGATTCTCATTCGTGAATCGTGACACGCTAACACACATCCTCTAGATCACATGTTTCATTTTCTCATCCATTTGTGGTTATTGAGTTTTTATTTATTTATTTATTTATTTATTTATTTAGAAAGGCAATTGAGTATTGACATTTAGCTTTGGCTTGTTATGGACTATGGTTATTGGTGAGGATGGTCATCATCACGAATCTTTGCATAGTGCTTGTTTGTTTTCTTTCTCTTTTCCCTGGAGTTTACGTATATGCTTATTTGGACGGCCTCGGGACCAACTAATAATGTGGTTATACCACTTCGTCGTCCCTTATCTAGTGTGCTTTTTTAGTATAGGAAATATTATTTGTCTTGCTTTACTGATTTTACTAGTATCTTGTACTTTTGGAAAATGGTTTTAGGCCGGACGTAATAGCAGGACTCGACCCGATCGGTCTCCCCCACCCGACTCGGTCGCTTCTATTACATCACCACCCACCGACTCGGTCGACTAGCAAAAGAATTGAGATGCTGGTCGGTCTAACTATCGACTAGTGTGCACACTCTCCCCCATCTAGCGACTATTTTTAGACCATAAAAAAAATAAAAAATAAATAAATAAAACTTTTAGAAGTCAAAAAATTTAGAGTAAAATATACCGTTGGTCCCTAAACTTGTTCATGCGCATCGCGATGGGATAAAGTTGGGAGTTATCATCGCTGGAGGTCCAAAACTTGGGTTTTTAATGCCAAAGAAGTCCCTTGACCACTAATGCCAAAGTCAATGTCTGATTTTTGTTTTGTAGTCGAGAGTATTTTAGTCCATACACATTTATACTTTGATAACACATTTATATTTTAGTCCTTCATCTTTATTTGTCGTCGTCAACATCATCCTCGTCATCATCTCCCCAATATAACATCTCTTGCAGGTTTTGGTTCAGGTCAAAGTTCAAGTTTCGAGGGTTATTTAATCAGATACCAAAGACTGTCCCCTTTTTCTTTCTCAGCCGGATCAGGAAGCTTCTTTCTCCTTTCAATTTGAAGGTGTCCAGAATCGGCCATAACATTAGGTTGGATTTTTAATTCCGTGCCCATAGATTCACAACTTGTACTATGTTCACGGAAACAATCATTAGTGTCAAAGAAGTAGGTTTCATCATCTTATGAAGCCTCCTCAAGCTCTTGTTTCTCAACATCATCAGATGATTCGGTTGTACTCCACTCTGAATATCAAGGAAACAACATCGATAACTAGGAAGCAAGCAAAATAATATCTAGTAGATATCCTATTAGTTATGAGTCTTATGACAATCCATGTAAGAAGGCTCATTGTTGTTCCCCGTTCATTATCGTTTAAAACAGTTTAAATATATAAAACAAGTTAATAGTGAACTATGACTGAAATTAACATAAGTAAAACACACAGAGTAATTTTCAACGTCATATTCTTATTAGAAATAAATCAATCAAAGAATACGTTACCCAAGTACTTGCGGAATAGTACTTGGGATTGAAATGACAAAGTTGGGTGACTCCTCTCTAAGCTCAGGCTAAGTCTGAGCACAACTCTTAGAGCTCACTGAGCTATCTCAGGAACTAAGTTGTATTTGGAGGAGTGAAAAGATGGCTTGTGATGAGTGTCTAAATACTCATCATTTTTGTACCATTTAAACTGCAAAAACATCTGAAAACACTCAGAAATGCATCAAAATGATAAAAATATCACAAATAAGTGTTTTATGTGTTTTAAATGCAAAAATATGAAAATCTGGTGAAAAACGTATCAAGTTTGCATAATTGGCAGTTTTAGTCCCCCAAGTTTCAAAAGTTGTCAAAAACAGTCCCTGGTAAATTAAAATAAAGAAAAATATCATTTCAAGTCCCTAGGGATTCATGAGTTGTCAAAATTGGTCCTTGAGATTTAAAATTGCAAAATTACAACTTAGGTCCCTAAACTTTGATTTTTGTCATAAATGGTCCTTGGATTTATTAAAAATGGAATTTTATGCATAATGGTCCTTGAATTATTAAAGAATGGCAAGATTGGTCCTTGTGTGAACTTTGGAAAAAGGGCAGGTTCAACCCCTCAAGATTGGTGGAATTGCACAAATGGTCCTTGTATACTAAACAAACCAAACGGACCCCTTCTTATTATGAGCCCCCTGCCAATATCCCTTGAACCCCTGCCAAACCACTTGTGAACCCCCCTGTTTGACCCCCTGTCCAATATACCCCCTAGTCAAACTCCACCTCCTTTTCCCTCCAACCTGTCTCTTCTTCCCCACCACTTGCCTGCAAAACTCAGGCCTTATCCCTTCAACCCTCCTCCCTCATCATCACATCTACCAACTAAACACACCACAATTAATGCCACCACCCCCAGTTGCAATTTCACAGTCCACAAAAGTCAAAACAGCTTTTCCCGCCAAAACTCATCAAACGGCCAAAATTGCCTCATGTGATCCAATGGCTGCAAATGCAAGTGGGAAAAGCTCAGAGTACAAGTGGGATGCCTTTTGCTATAAGAAGAAGAAAGAAGAGAGAGTGGAGGGGCAGTACTTAGTTTTTTAATTTCTCATGTATGTCGTTTTAAAATTCCATGTCATATTTAAGCTTTAAATTGTATCTTTTTATCTTCATTGTACTCATTTAAGTCTTATCAATCAGTGTAACTCACTTTTAAGTGGTAATTCAAAGTTTGGTTAATTTTCTGTTTTTCCATTTCCTGAAATCAAGCCTGTTTTAAAATTGCTAATTATCAAGCTTCTATAAGCTTGATCTCAGCTTTCACAGACTCATTCTAGCTTATTATAGCTATTGGTAAGTCTGTTTCACTCAAATCAGTGATATTCAATCAAATGCCAAAAAGTCAACAAAAGTCAACTGAGGAAGCAAAATGGGTATGAGTTTGGAACTGGGATGATAATCAGTTGGAAATGGGTTGATAATTGGTTTAGGATAGTGGTTACTTGTGGTGTTTGGCAAGCCATTGTGGCTAGGATTTTTGTAAGTGCTTGAATTCTGTTTCATTACTGCCATTATTGCATTAATAGTTTAGTAGCTATTTGATAATTGTAGTTATTGTTTTCTGCATCATATAGGTAGTTTAGGTCTGTTCTAATAATAATCATAGCTTGGATGTGTAGATTAGTAGTAGTTAAGTTGAAATCAGTCACAGAAATAGTGTTTGGATCAGTGAGTGTAATTAAGCTTGAGCTTTGGTTTGTGCTTCAAATCTGTTCACTCAGTCTCAAATAGGACCACTTGAATCATTTTAGTCATCATATTGCCTCTGCACTCTCTAATAGTCAATATCCACTTAAATATGTCCTAGTTATCATATCTGTTGGAATTTGGAGTTTATAAGCTGCATTTAGGTTTAGATTGTGATAAGCTAGCTTAATTCAGTTTAATTTGATCTTAGTTTTGCTTAATCAGTCCATTAAATTGATTCAAATCTCATTTTAGTCAAACTTTGCAAAATTATCAAAAGTCAAAAAAGTGAAAAAGTCAGTTTCAGCTCAACTTGAGTGATTTTTCATGGATTCATCTCTGGTTCAAATTCATTAAAACTTTGGGCTTAATAAGTTCAGCTGGTCAAGAATTGAAAAGTGATTTTTGGAAAATTTTTGTAAGTCTTTATAAGCTCCAAATGAGCTTGTCAATTTGGTCCAAAATCCCCTGTGCACTGTCTCAGTTTTAACTGAGTGTGCACAGGTGTTGTGCAGAGCTTGTCACAAGCTCATTGGAGCTTATCTTGGTCTGGTTTTTGGTTCTTAAGTAGCTAGCCAGGTCCACTTTAGGTTCCAACATCTGGTTTTGATTTCCAGCTTATTGGGTAGCTTATTTTTAAGCTGCAAAGTAGTGGCAAAAATCTGTTTAGCTTGATTTTCTAATTCACCAAATCTTTGTAGTTTGCATTTTAGTAGTATAGATTAGTTGAATTTAGTTCATTTCTAGTACTTTTAGCATATTATAGGTTATGTGATAGTTTGGTGCTCATTTGTGGCCTTTGGCTTATTTTGAGTGCTTATTTTTAAGCACTTCTCACTGCAGTTCCATATTCTCACACATAAGCTACTGTTTTTATATTTTTCATAGATTTAGAATATTAATTTAGAGTTTTCCTGAATTTTTCAGATTTTTCTATCACTGTTCGCTATTTTTCCTCATTTAAAACAGTTTTTAGGCAATTTTAATTAGCTTTTAATACAATTAAATCAGAAAAACTTCAAAAAAATAAGTTTTCATTTTTCCTAGGTTAAGATAAATATAAAAAGCAAAAAAATAATTTTTCCAGATTTTTCTTAGTTAAATTTGTAATTTTTAGCCATTTAATTAGTTTTAAATAGTTTTTAATTCATAAAAAATAGAAAAATAATCAGAAAAATACAAAATTAGTTTTGAAAATTCTCTTTAGTTATTTTAGATTTTTCTAAGTCATAATTTCACTTTTCTAGCTTTATTTAATATTTTCTTATATTTTAAGGTATTATTAAATAGATAAAAATAGTTTTTAATTAATAATAATTAGATAAATAGTCATAAAAATAATTTTCTTTTTCTCAAAAATTTTCTCTTATCATTAGGTTTGTAAAAATGTTATTTTTATATTTTTAGGATTAATATTGTTTCAGTTTCACATTTTCTTTTGTACGTTACGTAGTTTTTAATTTAAATTTATAAAAGGAAAATCAAAAACATCATTTTAAAAATAGTGATAGCGTTTATTTAATATAATTTATCTCTTTAATTTTCTTTAATTTGCATTTAAGCCCCCCTGTAATTTATAAACTTTTTCTTTAAGTATAATCAATCACAATCCTTTTCTCGTTCAAATTCTCTCGATCACTATACGTTTGGTGATTCAGTGCACAGCTCGTTGGGACTTAACGACCTGGGGAAACACTATACTCCTCTAGATCTTCATTGAATTGGTTCTAGACTGTTTGAAGTTTGTTACGGTTGACCATTCACAAGTGGTCAGCTTGTGTGACAAAACTTGACCGTCCGGGACCATATCAAATTTTGGCGCCGCTGCCGGGGAGCTGTGCTAATTATCTTACGCTTAGCAGATTTGTGATTTGAATATTCACTCCTTGTTCATACCATCTGTATCTATATATATATATTTTCTTATAAAAAATCCAAAAACCCAAAAACATCTTAAAACGTATAAAACACAAAAATATTTTCCTTTTTGTTTCTATATATATAAAAGATAAAAAAAAATACAAAAAGATTTGTCGTTTTCTTTGTTTAATAATAACAACATAAAAAATTACCACCGCAAACTAAGGCAGTGTACTACCTAACTGGGGGTACGACCATAATAAGTTCCCGAACCAAAGATTAAAACTTGCCTTTGTGTCCTTGTGAGTGGTGTACCTTTTTCAAAGAAGCCATTCATCTTGTGATTATTGGTTTAAGTTCACTGTTTTTTTGCCTCGATATTGTTTTAATTGGATTTGTTGTTATATCTACTTTTCAAAACCATAAAACCCAAAAAGATTATTCTTACCCCATTTTCATAATTCTTTTCATAATTCCCTTCCTTAACTCTGAGATCTCTTTGAGTTAACTCTAGTGTATGCGCACTCGCTCTTCTAGATCTGTAAGCCCATTTCGTGAGCTTATCAGGATTCCAAGAAGGCGTGTCCGTAGACGTTCTGCCCCATCAGTCGGATCTGAGATCCGGACTGCTCACACTACTTCCGTTATCATGGCGGAAGAACGTCCTATGTGTGAGCTTCTCCAGGCACCCATCGACGGGTATGGAGATGCTATTGTTATCCCAGCCATTGTGGCTGAAAATTTTGAACTCAAAACCGGGTTACTGAATCTTGTAACCTCAATTAAATTCTATGGTTTTGAGAGGGATGATCCTCATGCTCGTATTCGATGGTTTAACAAGATTGCATCTACCATCAAATACAAGAATGTCCCTACAGATGCTGTCAAGCTTCTTCTGTTCCCATTTTCCCTTGAGGGGCAAGCCCGGATTTGGCTCGAAAAACAACCCCCTAAATCAATCGAAACATGGGAAGACCTGGTGAAGAAATTTGTGAACGAGTTTTATCCTCCTTCCAAAACCACGAGTCTTAAAAATGAAATCATCAAGTTCACACAAAAGTTTGATGAACCCTTCAGTGAATCGTGGGATCGTTTTAAGGAGTTGCTCCGCAAATGTCCTCACCACGGTTTCTCCGAGTTGATGCAACTCGATACTTTCTATAATGGAGTGAGTCAATCTGATCAAGATTCTCTCAATTCCTCCGCTGGAGGAAATTTCTTGAGCAAAACTGTAAAAGAAGCTTTAACGATAATTGAAAACAAGTCTAAAGTCCGCACTGCACGAAGCAAACCGGTTGTTTCTCAAGTCAGTGTTGGTCCTTCTTCTTCATCACCCGTGAGTCAATCTAGCACCGATGCTAAGATTGACAAACTCACGGAAGCAATTCAAGCTTTGGTTCTCTCCAACCAAAAGAAAGTTTCTTTTCCACAAACTTCACCTCCTGCTGAAGTTAAGAAAGTGGAAGTATGTGTTACTTGCGGTGGCCCCCATGCCTACTACAACTGTATGGCCACCGATGGTAACCCTTTTGAAGCAAACGCTGTGGGCGGGATTTCCAATTCAGGAGGCAACCAATACCGTGCTCCTATGGACCCGAACCATCGTCCTAACCACTACCCTGGACCTCCCGGTTTCAACCAAAACCAAAACCGTAATCAAAATCAGAATAGAACGAACCAAGGTTTTCAAAACCAAGGTAATTTTAGTCAAAATAACGGTTTTCAAAATCAAAGTCAAAACTTCCAACACCAAGGAAATTTTAATAGAAACCAAGGTCAGGGAAATTTCAACCCAGGGTATTTTCATGACAATAATCAAGGAAATTTCCAAAATCAAGGCCCTAACCCAAACAATAGGGGCCAGAATTTTCCTACACAAGATCAAGCCATTGTTCCAACTGGACCATCATCTGATGAGTTGTTGAAGCAATTCATGAAATCCCAAGAGGAAATGAATAGGTTGTTGGTTAACCAGATTTCTGACATTAAGAAGTCTTTAAATGATCGACCCTCGGGCTCAGGTACTTTACCTAGCAACACGATCGCTAATCCGAGGGGCGATGCAAAGGCGATCACAACCAGAAGAGGTGCTTCGTATGATGGACCCGCTATTCCTACTACCTCTTCTTCTCCTCTCCCAAAGGTAGTGGAAAGTGAACCTGAGGCGACAAAGGACAAGGAACTTCCTACTAATAACGGAGGTACCAGCAATGTCCATCCTCAAGTTGTCCCAAAACCCAAAACCAAACCTGGAGTTGTTTTTGAACCTCCAGTTGAAAACCCCAAATCCAAAACTTCTATTCCTTACCCATCACGTTTAAATGAGCAAAAGCTCCGCGAAAAAGCCAGTCATCAAATGGAAAAAAATTTTCAAATTTTCCAAGAACTACATTTTGACATAAGCTTTGCGGATGCTATCATGCTGATGCCCAAGTTTGCATCAACTCTCAAACACATGTTAAGCAATAAGGAAAAACTATTTGAAATGGCTAAAACTCCTTTAAACGAGAACTGCTCAGCAGTTCTGTTAAAGAAGCTTCCCGAAAAGCTTGGAGATCCTGGAAAATTTCTTCTTCCTTGTGTTATTCCAGGAATGATTGAATGCTTTGCCCTTGCCGATCTTGGTGCAAGCATCAATCTGATGCCTTATTCAGTATGGAAGAAGCTTTCTCTTCCAGAATTTGTTCCTACCTGCATGACTCTTGAGCTTGCAGATCGTTCTATATCGCGTCCTCTTGGCATCGCCGAGGATGTATTCGTGAAAGTAGGAAAGTTCCATTTTCCAGCTGACTTTGTGGTTGTTGATTTCGATGCCGATCCTCGGGTTCCCCTCATTGTTGGACGAGGATTCCTGAGAACGGGCCGTGCTCTCATTGATGTATTTAAGCAAGAAATCACGTTACGTGTGGGTAATGAAGCTGTCACCTTCAACCTTGATCAAACTTCAAGGTACTCCTCAAATTATGATGCTGAATCGGTTAATCGAATCGATTTAATTGATATTGCTTCAGAGGAGTACTCTCAAGAGTTTCTTGGTTATTTTCATAATTCTGTGAGTGGGGATTCCACCACATCTTCTCAACCAATCATTGCCGACTCTTCCCCCTCTCTCACTCCGTTTGAGGGAGGTGACTTCTTTCTGGAAGAGATCGATGAGTTTCTTGCTAGTGATGAATCAATTCCGCCGGGAATTGATGGTGTTTATGATTCGGAGGGAGATATCCTTTATCTCGGGCAATTGTTAAATGAAGATCCATTACCTTCACTCCCTCCGAAAGAGATCACGATTGAGGAAATCAAATCAGTACAAACATCTACTGAAGAATTTCCCGAGGTTGAACTTAAGGACTTACCTCCTCATCTCGAGTATGCATTCTTGGAGGGTGATGATAAATTACCCGTCATAATTGCTAAAGACTTAACTGAGGAGGAAAAGACTGCTCTCATAAAGGTCTTGAAGTCACACAAGCAAGAAATTGCTTGGAAACTCTCCGACATTAAGGGTATCAACCCTGAGTTTTGTACTCACAAAATCTTAATGGAGGATGACTTCAAACCAGCAGTCCAACATCAGAGAAGGGTGAATCCTAAGATTCATGAGGTTATCAAACAAGAGGTTCTCAAACTTCTTGATGCCGGTTTAATTTACCCGATCTCTGATAGTCCTTGGGTCAGTCCCATTCACTGTGTTCCTAAAAAGGGTGGCATAACTGTTGTCACAAATGAAGAAAACGAGTTAATTCCAACTCGATTGGTTACGGGATGGCGTGTGTGTATTGACTATCGCAAGTTAAACGAAGCCACCCGTAAAGACCATTTTCCTCTACCCTTCATGGATCAGATGCTTGAGAGATTAGCAGAGAACGAATACTATTGTTTCCTTGATGGTTTCTCGGGATATTTTCAGATCCCCATTGATCCGCTGGATCAAGAAAAGACCACATTCACCTGCCCATACGGAACTTTTGCCTACAGACGTATGCCTTTTGGCCTATGTAACGCTCCTGGCACGTTCCAACGATGTATGATGGCAATTTTCCACGACATGATCGTGGAAACAATGGAGGTGTTTATGGATGACTTCTCGGTCATTGGGGACTCATTTCAAACATGTCTCTCCCATTTAGATAAAATGCTAAAACGGTGTGAAGACACCAATCTTTGTCTAAATTGGGAGAAGAGCCACTTTATGGTCAAAGAAGGCATAGTCCTTGGCCATAAGATTTCCAAAAAAGGGATTGAGGTAGATAGAGCAAAAGTTGATGTTATTGCTAAATTGCCTCATCCTACTACCGTCAAAGGTATTAGGAGTTTTCTAGGTCATGCCGGGTTTTATCGTAGATTCATACAAGATTTTTCTAAAATCGCTCGGCCTATGACCCATCTTCTTGAAAAAGATGCTCCTTTTATCTTCTCACCTGAGTGCATCGAAGCTTTTGAAACATTAAAGAAAAAGCTTACGGAAGCACCTATTCTAGTTGCCCCCGACTGGGATTTACCCTTTGAACTCATGTGCGATGCAAGTGATTTTGCTATCGGTGCAGTCTTGGGGCAACGAAAAACCAAGCATTTTCAGCCTATCCACTACGCGAGTAAAACTATGACTGAAGCTCAAACCCATTACACCACTACAGAAAAAGAATTATTAGCTGTGGTGTATGCGTTTGAGAAATTTCGGCCATACCTTATATTGACCAAATGCGTGGTGTATACGGATCACTCGGCTCTCAAATATCTCTTTGCAAAACAAGATGCAAAGCCGAGATTGCTCCGTTGGGTTCTCCTCCTACAAGAATTTGATATCATTATACGTGATAAAAAAGGAGCTGAGAACCTGGCTGCTGATCATCTGTCCCATCTAGAAAACCCTCACCAGGATGTGTTCGAGAAAAAGGAAATAAACGAAACATTTCCTCTCGAAACACTCAATGTGGTTTCTTTTCGTGGAGACTCTTCTACCCCATGGTTTGCTGACTTCGCAAATTACCATGCGGGTAACTTTGTGGTGAAAGGGATGTCGTCCCAACAGAAAAACAAATTATTTAAAGATGTAAAACATTACTTCTGGGACGACCCCTACTTATTCAAAATTTGTGCGGATCAAGTCATCCGGCGATGTGTGTATGGTCAGGAAGCCAATGACATTCTCAAGGCTTGCCATTCTGGACCTACTGGGGGACATCATAGCCCCAACTACACCGCCAAAAAGGTGTTTGATTCCGGATTCTATTGGCCCACGATTTACAAGGATGCCCATGAATTTGTCAAAACCTGTGACGCTTGTCAACGTCGCGGGAATATCTCACAAAGAAATGAAATGCCGCAAAACGCCATTCAAGTGTGTGAGATTTTTGACATCTGGGGCATTGACTTTATGGGGCCATTTCCTTCGTCTCGCGGAAACAAATACATACTCGTGGCCGTTGACTATTTGTCAAAATGGGTTGAAGCGAAAGCTTTGCCCACCAACGATGCCCGAGTTGTTGTGAAATTCTTAAAATCTCTTTTTGCTAGGTTTGGAACTCCACGAGCTATAATCAGTGATCGTGGTACGCATTTCTGCAATGACCAGTTTGATAGAGTCATGCAAAAGTATGGTGTAACTCACCGTCTCTCTACTGCGTACCACCCCCAAACAAGTGGGCAAGTGGAAGTTTCCAACCGAGGCATTAAAAGAATTCTTGAAAGGACAGTAGGCGAAAACCGTGCCTCTTGGTCGGATAAGCTAGATGACGCACTCTGGGCCTTCTGTACAGCTTATAAAACACCCATCGGGTGTACTCCATACAAGCTTGTGTATGGAAAGGTTTGTCATCTGCCGGTTGAGCTTGAGCACAAGGCATACTGGGCCTTGAAACATGCCAACTTCGATATTCAGACAGCTGGTGATCACCGGAAAGTTCAAATGAATGAATTAAATGAACTCCGTGATCAAGCATACGAGAACTCTTTGATCTACAAAGAAAAGACAAAGAAGATTCATGACTCAAAGATCAAAAACCGCGTTTTCAACGTCAGTGATCGAGTCCTTCTTTTCAATTCAAGATTGAAGATTTTCTCGGGAAAACTAAAATCCCGCTGGTCTGGACCATTCACCATCACTAAAGTATTTCCTTATGGAACCATTGAGTTATCTCAACCCGATGGTCCAAACTTTAAAGTAAATGGTCATCGATTAAAGCACTATTTTGGAGAGGACATTCCTCCTGTGGTTGTCCCGGATCTACAAACTTTCCCCAGGAACCAATGAATGCGGGGATCGAGTCAAGCTAGCGACTCGGGAATCAAAAACAGTAGCATGACATATGGGTTTTCATCCATATTTCTGACTTCTTTCTACTTTCTACCACCCTAGTGTGGGGGAGTTGCCCCCCGCTGTTGTATATAAAGTTTCAAAAAAAAAAAAAAAAAAAAAAACTTTAAAAATAATGGCCGTAGTATTTCCCTTTTACGTTCTATGTTTCGGCATAACAGCCGGTACTTTGAATATTGAGGGCAATATTCATTTCTAGTGTGGGGGGGAATTCTCGCAAATTTTATCATGTAATTATACCACCCAATTCCCCTATTTTTGGCCAAATTTTTTTTTTTTTTTTTTGGAGTAAGTGTTTTGCACTTACTCAGCTTACGGTTATCAGTCCGCCATGTCTAATAAACAAAAGGATTGGCTAATCCAGGAGCAAACGGCTCTTGGTAAAGATATATCAAATCCTTTTACGGCTTGCAATTTGCCCAAAATTGTATGGTGTTCAGCTCACCATATCCTTAAAAGTGAAGAGTTGGCAAGCCCGCAAGTTTATGGCTTGTGGTAAAGGCAGTGGAAAACCGTAATTGGTAATCACCTCACCAAAGATAGTATATATTGTCTAAGAGTTGGCTAGTCCAGAAGCAAACGGCTTCTGGTAAAGACAAATCAAATCCGTTGGAAGCTGGTGATTTGCTCAAAATCATTTGGTTATCGGTGTACCAAGGTTCTTACTTGAACTGAAACATTTGGCTACTCCAGAAGTAATGGCTTTTGGTAAAGAGATGAAATCCATTAATTTTTCTCAAAACATTGCTAGGGACTAGCAATATCTTAGTGTGGGGGATTGATGAGTGTCTAAATACTCATCATTTTTGTACCATTTAAACTGCAAAAACATCTGAAAACACTCAGAAATGCATCAAAATGATAAAAATATCACAAATAAGTGTTTTATGTGTTTTAAATGCAAAAATATCAAAATCTGGTGAAAAACGTATCAAGTTTGCATAATTGGCAGTTTTAGTCCCCCAAGTTTCAAAAGTTGTCAAAAACAGTCCCTGGTAAATCAAAATAAAGAAAAATATCATTTCAAGTCCCTAGGGATTCATGAGTTGTCAAGATTGGTCCTTGTGTAAACTTTGGAAAATGGGCAGGTTCAACCCCTCAAGTTTGGTGGAATTGCACAAATGGTCCTTGTATACTAAACAAACCAAACGGACCCCTTCTTATTATGAGCCCCATGCCAAACCACTTGTGACCCCCCCTGTTTGACCCCCTGTCCAATATACCCCCTAGTCAAACCCCGGTCAAACTCCACCTCCTTTTCCCTCCAACCTGTCTCTTCTTCCCCACCACTTGCCTGCAAAACTCAGGCCTTATCCCTTCAACCCTCCTCCCTCATCATCACATCTACCAACTAAACACACCACAATTAATGCCACCACCCCCAGTTGCAATTTCACAGTCCACAAAAGTCAAAACAGCTTTTCCCGCCAAAACTGATCAAACGGCCAAAATCATCTCAAGAGATCCAATGGCTGTGATAACAAGTGAGATTTGCTCAGAACTCAAGTGGAAGCAATTTTGGTGTATAAAAAGAAGAAAGAGAAGGAGAGACAGTAGTAGTTTTTAGTTTTAGTTCTTATGTATGTCGTTTTTAATTTTCCAAGTTTAAATTAGCTTCTAAATTGTAATTTCCAGCTTAATTATATCAAACTAAGTTGTTCCAGTGTATTGAAACTATTTTCAAGTATCAATTCAAGGTTATATATATATATCTCATGTTTTCATGTCCACTGTTAAGAAAATCAGTTTCAAGCTCTTACATTCAAGCCTCTAGTAGCTTATTGTTAAATTCAAATAAGCTTATTTGAGCTATTTATAGCTTTTGGTAAGCTTACTACTCAAGTTCAAGCAACTTTAGTATTTGGTCAACAAAGTCAACCTGTGAAGAGAATTTGGTTAAGCAGTCATGGAATTGGATATGGGTTGATGCAGTGCTGATTTGGGTTGGATTGGATTAGAATAGTGTAGGTTGGTTCTGGTTTATGCTGCAAAATAAGCTGGACACTTGTGAGTTTTTATCTTATTTCCATTCCTAATTCAGTTTGCATAAAGTGCTTGTGTTTGAATCTGTGGACATTAAATAGCTTAAACCTGTTCATTTAGTTGTAATTAGGATAACTTGATTCAGTTTCAGAGTTAGCTTAAGCTAATTCAGTAGGTAGCTTAGTTTAAATTGCAAAACAGTTAATATAAGGTGTGTTTGGATCTGTTAGTAAATCTAGGATAGAAGGTTAGTTATTGTTTGAAAACTGTTACATTAGTCTAAACTAGGTTTAATACAACCAACTTGGTCATTACTTGTCACTAGGATTCATTGAAAGTCAAAATCACCTTGAACCTGTTCTAATTTCATATATGTGAAAAATTTGTAAAACCAAAAGTTTGCATTGTGTTCATAATTGATAGGAGTAGCTTAATCAAGTCTTATAATAGCTCATTTCATCATTTTCAGTTGGCAAATTAAGATCTAATCTCATAAAAGTCAACTTTCCAAAACTGCTAAGAAAAGTCAATTTGAAAACCTCAGTTTTCACCCAACTTGGGTGATTTTTAATTGATTCATTTCTGGTTCAAATCAAGTGAAATTGTGGGTTTTTCTAGTTCAGCTGGTCAAGTTTCTTAATATGGTTTTTGTTGAATTTTTGCAATTTTCTACAGGCTCCAAATAAGCTGCTTGATAAGCTGCAAAGTGCCCTGTGCACACTCAGCATACACTGAGTGTGAGACAGGCACCTTGCAGACCTTGCATAGGTCTGGTTTTAGCTTCTTAGGGTCTGAAACTTGGTTTATAGATAGTTAAGCTGGTGGACTTGAATTCTTCATTTTTGCTTTTCACATAAGTTTTCTCAATAAGCTTGTGCTTAAGCTTCAAAAGTAGACAGAAAACTGTGTGGGCACTTGAGTTTTTAAAAACATCAAATCATGGCAGTTAGCACTTAAGAGGTTTAGGATAGTTGTAATAAGTTGCTTTTGAGTAGTTTTAACATATTATAGCTTCTGTGATAAATTGGTGCTCAGTTGGTAACTTTAGCTTATTTCAAGTGCTTATTTATAAGCACTTTTCACTGCAGCCTCATATTCTCACACATAAGCTACTGTTTTTATATTTTTCATAGATTTAGAATATTAATTTAGACTTTTCCTGAATTTTTCATCTTTTTCCAACACTGTTTGCTATTTTTCCTCATTTAAAACAATTTTTAGGTATTTTTAATTCGCTTTTAATACAATTAAATCAGAAAAACTTCAAAAAAATAAGTTTTCAATTTTCCTAGGTTAAGATAAATATAAAAAGCAAAAAAATAATTTTTCCAGATTTTTCATAGTTTAATTTGTAATTTTTAGCAATTTAATTAGTTTTAAATAGTTTTTAATTCATAGAAAATAGAAAAATAATCATAAAAATACAAAATTAGTTTTTAAAATTCTCTTTAGTTATTTTAGAATTTTTCTAAGTCATAATTTCATTTTTCTAGCTTTATTTCATATTTTCTTATATTTTTAGGGTATTATTAATAGGTAAAAATAGTTTTTAATTAATAATAATTAAATAAATAGTCATAAAAATAATTTTCTTTTTCTAAAAATTTTCTCTTATCATTAGGATTGTAAAAAGTTCATTTTTATATTTTTAGGATTAATTCTGTTTCAATTTCACATTTTCTTTTGTACGTTACGTAGTTTTTAATTTAAATTTATAAATGAAAAATCAAAAACATCATTTTAAAAATAGTGATAGCGTTTATTTAATATAATTTATCTTTTTAATTTTCTTTAATTTGCATTTAAGCCCCTGTAATTTATAAACTTTTTCTTTAGGTATAATCGATCATAACCCTTTTCCCATTCAAATTCTCCCGATCACTATACGTTTGGTGATTCAGTGCATAGCTCGTTGGGACTTAACGACCTGGGGAAACACTATACTCCTCTAGATCTTCATTGAATTGGTTCTAAACTGTTTGAAGTTTGTTACGGTTGACCATTCACAAGTGGTCAGCTTGTGTGACAAAACTTGACTGTTTGGGAGCGAATCAAACGCTGACGCCGTCCCCTTCAGTTCCAGCAGCTTGAGTGTCTCGATTCTTGACTTTGGCCATTTTCTTCATATATTCGCGCCTTTTCGTCCGAATAAGTGTCATTCCAGCAATTTGCCTTCAAGAGAGCTAAAAAGTGAAAAGGAACAAAATTAGGTAGTAACGGATACAAAAGTGATCAATTAAGGGCTTAAATGACCCCTCAAAAGTTTACCTTTTAAATCCTTATCATTTAGCCAGCATTGGATATCCCACTGATGGAAAATTTATATGGTATAAAAACAAATTTTATCCTAAGTGGAGATTTCTCGTCCATACCCTTTTTCAGTGTCTAAGTCCTAAATCTGGGGGTTGGGATCAGTTTTCCAGTTCAATTGCAAATGCTATAATATGTTTGTCCAATGGTAGAAATTATAATTTTTCAAGATATAGTTTTGAGGAAATACTTAAGAATATAAAGGACACTAAACAAAAATTTTTGATGTATCATAGATTCCTACAAATGATATTAGGCATTGAAACCTCTGATCAAACTCTAAGGGTTATTAATAAATTAACTGCTAAATTGTTTGCAACAATGAAAACAAATTTTGCTAGAGACCACAGACCCCTAGTACCTTCTATGTTGCCTGATGGCAATGTAGCTGCTGGTGCAGGTATTCCTGCTGGTGGCTTAGAGCTTATCATTGATGAGGCTTCTGGTGATCCTATGTCACCAGACCCCAATACTGCTGGTGCCTCTGCATCAGTTGCCATTGATGACTGATCCGCGCAAAACAGTCAAGTTTTCTCACGCAAGCAAGAACTTAAAACTGCTTAAGCACGAATGCAATGAAGATCTGGGGAGTACAGTGTTTCCCCGGGTCGTTATGTCCCAGCGAGCTATGCAATGGATTATCAAACGTTTAGTGATCGAGGAATTTGAACGGAAAAGGAGTTTGTGAATTAATTATAACTACAGAAAAGCCAACAAATTAAAACGGCTTAAATGCAAATTAAAGGAAATTAAAAAGATTAAATCTATTAAATAAACGCTATCACTATATTTAAAATGATGTTTTTGTTTTTATGTTTTTATAAAACTGAAATTAAAAACTACGCGACGTACAATTAAAAACGTGAAACTTATACAATATAAATCCTAAAAATATGAAAAATACATTTTTACAAACCTAATGATATAAGAAAAATTATAGAAAAGGAAAATTATTTTTACAACTATTTATCTAATTATTATTAATTAAAAACTATTTTTAACTATTAAATAATTACCTAAAATACAAGAAAATAGGAAATAAAGCTTGAAAAATAAAATTAAGACTTAGAAAAGTCTAAATTATCAAAATAGACTTTTCAAAACTATTTTTGTATTTTTATGATTATTTTTATATTTTTTATGATTTTTAAACTATTAAAAACTAATTAAAATATTTAAAAATACAAATTTAACTAAGAAAAATATGAAAAAATATGTTTTTGGCTTTTTATATTTATCTTAACTTAATAAAAATGAAAAAAAATTTTTTTGAACTTTTTCTTAATTTTTTGTATTAAATATTATTTAAAAATGCTTAAAAACTAGATAAAATGCAGAAAAATACCAAACAAGCTAGAAAAAATCTGAAAAATTCAGGAAATGCTTAAAATAAGATTAGGAAGCTATGAAAAATGGAAAAACAGGAGCTTGTTTGGAGGATTTTGAAACTGAAGTGCAAAGGCTTATTGAAATAAGCCTTTGAATAAGCAAATGGAATCCAAAAGGTACCAAACTGATAATGAGGCTACAATAAGTTAAAGGAACTAGAATGGAACAAGTTTCAACAATCCCTAACCACTGATAAGCTAGATGAAAAGATTTGAGCTTATGAGATTTTGGCTTAAAAACAGTAAAGGGGTACCAACTTGCAGCCACAAAATAAGCAATCCAATAAGCTAGAAACTACAAACCAAATATTAGAACCTAATCTAGGCCTGGCCAAGAACCTTAAGACCAAAAATTAGACCTTGGGGAGCTAAAATAAGCCCTGCACAAGCTCAACAGACACTGCATAAAACCTGTGCAGGTTAAGTGCCCTGCACAGGACACTTGGCATGATTTTGACAGACCTTTTTGAAGCTTAAAGAAATTTCACAAAAATGTAAAAAATTAGAGATAAGCAACTAGACCAGGAGGACTTTTAAAAACAACAAGAATCACTAAATTTGACTCAGTCATGAATCCATGAAAAATCTACCTATCTGACTCCAAAACAGGTTTCACATTTTGACTTTTAATGAAAAACTTGGAGAGTTGACTAAAATGGATTTTGATCATGATTTATGAACTGAAAATGACATATTATGATGAAATCAACCTACTGCAATCTATATCTAGTACATTTAAACACAAAATGAGCTTTTGCACATCCAAATCTACAACAGTTAAGCTACAAGGACAGTGGATATGTAATTTTGACTTTAGAGGTTTGTGTGCACAACTTAATGACAGATATTAGCTGAAATGAACTACAAAGACATGAACCAATTAAAACCTATCACTGCAAGACCCTCTAACACAGTAAAAATCCCAAATCCAAACACACCTTAAAAAACTACAATGCAAATGAAATCTGAACTAACCACTGATCCAGTTTGTACATGTGATCAAAATGAGTTTACATGACCACAATACAACTATGTTAACAGCTTGGAACTAGTGAGACCTTAGATTCACAGATAAGCTAAAAATGCAAAGACAGACTTAAAACTTGAAAAATTGGAAACTTACTCACATGAGCCCAGCTGATGCAGGCCAATATCAAACCCAAACCTAAGCTAACCTAAGCTATTTCCAACCCATATCCAAGCCTGCAACATCCCAGGATCCAATTTCCATTCTTGACCAATTTCCTTTGACTTTTGTTGACCATGAAGCAAAATTATTGAAACTGACTTTTGAGCTTTCAAAAAGACTTTAAATAGCTTATATAAGCTTAGTTAAGTTTAGAAATAAGCTTCTAAGAGCTTGTGCCTAAGACTTGTAAACTGAATTTTGCACAGTTAACTTAAAATTTGAAACTCATAACAGAACTTGGAATTGCTTAATCAAAACACATTACACTGAAGGTTTAACTTAAATATGTTTCACAGGAACTGAAATTACATTATTTAGATATAAACTACAACATTAAAAAAAAAACGACATTAAGGTAAAAACTAAAAAAACTAACTACCCTTTTGCCTGCTTCTTTCTTCTCCTTTTTATAGTCCAATGGCTTCTCTCTCTTATCTCTGATTAATCCCACCATTAATTGAGGCCATAGGATCACTGGAATTAATCTTGGCCTTTGATTTGGATTTGGCGGGAAATTTGGTTTAAGCAGATGAGGTTGAGTGATATGAGGGGATAAGGTAATAAATGTGTTTTGGATATAGTGGAGGAGGGGGGAGACATGGAAGGAGATAAGGGATGGGAAGGTTGAGTGTAACAGGTTTGTTGCAGGGCTAGTGGGGGAGAAGATGGTTTTTGGCGCGCTTGAGAGGTTTGACCAATTGTGTTAGTAATAGAAAAGGGGTCCAAAAATGTAAATGGCAGGGTTCACAATTAGGCAAGGGGTCACAATTAGTTTGTAAAGAGTTAATATCCAAGGACCTAATGTGTAATTTCTGGAAATTGGAGGACCATAGCTGCCAACTCATCAAAGATGCTCCAAGGGACTAATACTGACAAGCTTCAAAAGTACAGGGACCAAATCTGTCATTTTCCAATTTTCTAGGGGCCATTTCTGCCAAATTTCAAACTTGAAGGACCAATTTTGTAAATTTCTCAAACTTTTGATATTTTTCACCAAAGGACTAAATTTGACAAGTTTTGATTTTAAAAGGACCTTTGGTGACTTTTCTTTTGAAATTATGTGCTCAGGGACTGTTTTTGACAACTTTTGAAACTTGGGGGACTAAAACTGCAATTTTTGCAAATTTGATATGTTTTTCATCTGATTTTGATATTTTTGCATTTAAAACACATAAAACACTGATTTGTGATATTTTGATCATTTTGATGTGTTTCTGAGTGTTTTCAGATGATTTTGCAGTTTATTTTGTACAAAAATGATGAGTATTTACACACTCATCAATGACCAGCAACCTCCAGTTGTCCCACCATCACCAAGGATTGTTACTCCCGAGGAGCCTGTCATTACCTCTGATCTACATGGTCAAGCTCCTGTTGAGACTGAGGACAATGTTGACCAACCATTTGTCCAACCTTCTAGTCCTCCCAGGCATAACTTTGAGGATGACACCTTCTTTGGGGATAATTTTCATATGTCTCCTCTCAGGTTCAATGAAGCTCCCAAAACCACAGAACAACCTGTTGGTGGAGCTGAGGATCCTAATATACTAATGGAAATGTCTAGTTTGCTTAACAGGTATATCAAGAAGGTTGATGACTTGGAGGTTCAGCTTAAAGAATCCAGGGATGAGCTTAAGCAGACCAAGCAGACACTTGGTGGTGGTGCGGTTAAGTTGTTAAAAAGGGTGACAGATTTGGAGGTTAGGCTTAATAACAGGAGGAGCAAAGTTATAGTTTCTGATTCAGAGGAGGAACAGGAAATTGAGAGGACCAATATTGATCTTGAGGCACTACATGTATTGACTTCTGTTTCATTGGGAGAGACACAAGCTCAGAAAGATCCAGAAGTTCAAGTGTTTCATAGAAGAAGGACTAGAAAGAGGAGTTATCTAAATCTTAATGTCCTCAAGACTAGTATGGTAGATTCTCCTGATACTTCTAGTGTTGCTGAACAGGTGCAACTTCCTCCTGAACCTGTTTCTACTGACAAGGTTGCTGAGGATAAGGAGCCTTCTGATGCTACTGAGAGTCTTGTTCCTTATGACAAGCCTGTATCTGCTGCAACTTCCTCTCTTGCTTCTGATATTCCAGAGTCCATTCCTTCTGATCTCAAGGTTACTCCTGATGATGTTCAAGTAGGTGTCTCTTCAGCACATAAAGGAAAGGATCTAATGGTTAAAGAGGAAGTGGATCCTGCTGTTGTCAAGGCTGGACATGAAAGACTCTTTAGGCTTCATGAGATAGCAAAGAGTGATAGAGAAGTAGCAGAGAAAGTTCAAGCTTCCTTTAATGCAGAATTTCATTCTCACATAGTTCCTGAGATCACACCTGAAAGAATGAAAGAATTGGATGAGGCTGTTTTGAACTTCAGTGATGACACATGGACATCACTTGTGACTGGAGTTGCCTCAAATCCATCACTTGCTCAGTCCATCTTAGGAGGTGCATTTGATTCTGATAATTTTGTTACTGATTTGATGGCCCTTGCAAATAAGAGAAAGGAAGCAGATGCAGAAAGGAAAGCTAAGGCAAAAAGGGATCGACCTCCTACTCAAGCTGAACAAAAAATACATATGAGGGAGTTTGTCAAAAACATGAGCTCTGATGTTTACACAACTTGATGGAGTATGGCTTATGTGAAGTCCTTCACTGATGATCAATTGATTATTGAATATAATAAGATTATGAGTAGGTTGGAAAAGGATGGTCTTGATCCATATGCAAGAATGAAGAGACATCAGCCTTCATTGGAAGGACCTGAAGTTAAGAGGTTGAAATCTAAGGATTCTTCTGATGAGATACTTCTCACCAGTGCAGATGTTGGTGTTCATGCTGAAGAGAACAATGCACAACATTTCATACATGCTGATACATCAACTACATCTCCAACTGCTGATGCTAATAAGACCAATCCTTCTGAAGGTACTCCTTTTGCTCCTGTTGATGAACCTCAGAGCATTCCTACTGTCAGCCTTGGTGATGACTCTTCTGCTACACCTAAGGCTGTTCCTACTGAGACCACACCATTTGTTGATTCTGATGATGATCAAACTACTGTTGCTGCTGATCAACCTTATTCTTCTGAGAAGATTGATCCTGTTTCCACTGATGCATCTGTTCCCTTTGAAGATGCTAAGTTTCCAGCTGCTGCACCAGTGCTGCCTACTTCAGATGCTCCAGTATCTCCTATCACTTCTCTTTCCTCTACACCTGGTGGAAGACAAAAGAGTCTTGCCAAGAAAAGGAAGTCTAGGGCACTTGATCTTCAGGCTTCATAGCGTTCTTTTATCAAAGATTTTGAGGAGGATGACTCTGATGAGGAGGAGGTAGTATACTCTATGCTTGATAGATGGGAACTTACTTCTACTGGTGTTGGGGGGATAGGGTCTACCAATACTATTTATCGCAAGGATGGATCTGTCAGACATTTCACCTTTCTAACATAAATTCTCAATTTTGTGGATAGACAAGATCTGTTTAAGCTTTATGGTTTGGTGTCTAAGTATTTTGAGACTCATTCTGCTACGGGTGCTGGTTTATTTTTGCTGGGGGATCTTCAAGTCTTGTTTGACTCAGTTTATCAGGATGGTAAAGGTTTTAAGATTTGGGAAGGTCAGCATGACTGGAAAGTATATCGGTGGACGTTCTATCCTTTCTCCAATGTTCATGTGGTGCAAACATGGTCTGGGGTATATCTTTATATGTTTTCCGATTTGCGTTACCCACTTTCTGTGACGCTGATGGAGCAAATGCTGTCACATCAGTTGGTCTTTTCTACTGCTCCAGTGGGGAATGATGTGGTAAATGCAGAGCAGTTGGTGAAACGCATTAAGGATAAACTTATTGAGGAATCTGCTGGTGCATCTTCATGAATTTGGTATGCTGTTATATATATTTATTTGTTCTATATTCTTTTTTTCTTCTATTTTATTTGGTGTTAAAAAAAATGTTGTATATATTATGTGTTTACTAACTTTCATCTTTGAGGATCATGTTGTACTCTGGTGTCTCATATATGGTTTTTAACTCACCATGTCTTCATTGACAATGGGTTAACTTGCTTTGGGGGTACGGCTCTAGTGAGTATTCTCAAATTTGTTGATAGTTGCTGATTTACTAAAAATCAGAGGGTTATCAATGTACCCTGGTCTCACACACCAAACATTGGCTACTCCATGAGCAAACGGCTCTGGTAAAGAGACATCAAATCCGTTGGAAGGTTGAAAACTTGCCAATAAGTCGTATGGTGCTCAACTCACCATGTCCTAATAGATGAAGAGTTGGCTAGCCCACAAGTTCATGGCTTGTGGTAAAGGCAGTGAAATACCAAGACTAGTCCTGAGTTAACGGCTTCAGGTAAAGACAAATCAAACCCGTTGATGGCTGTGATGGTTTGCCAAAAATCATTAGGGTTTTCCAACACACCATTGATTCACGTTCTAAGTGTTGGACTGGTTATTGGTTCACCAGGGTGATGTCATGATTCCACTCAAGATCCTGGTCTTCATTGCTGTTTCTGGTGGTTCTAGGTGTTCTGATGGTTACTTATCTTGTTTCATTTGCTGTTTCTATTCAATCCTCTTGCACGATTCAAGATCTATCTAGAAACTTGAAGTTAACCAGGTCAAATTCAAGTTTAGGGGAGGATTGTTAGGAATCATTGTAATAGTAGGTTCCTGCTGATAAAGATTCATGCTGATAGCTTTAGTGTTCCTGCTGATAGTGTAGTTACTGCGGATAGTGCAGTTACTACTGATAGTTAATATTGTTTCTGCGGATATGTAGTTTTCGTATTATTAGTATTTAGTTGGGATATGCATGAGTTAAATTAGGAATAGATAATGCATATCTTTTGTGTGTTTTGCAAGCTGCTGAATTAGGGTTTCTTAATAGTATAAAAGAAACCAGCGGCTAGGGTTTGATGTACGCTTGTCAATAACATTGTTAGTAATTCAATATAGATCCATAGAGGATCAAGTCTTTTGGGTTCATTGTCTTCTTAATTCTTGTACTTATATTTCGCGTAAACATAAGTCTAGTAAAGGTTCTCCATAGTTTGCTTGGGATTACACATGTTTACTATACATTCATAAAGGCTCTAAAGATCTATCTGGGACTGTTCCAACACGAGGCATGTGTTCCAGCTGCATCTAGGAACAGGGAGCATGCGAGGGTACCCAAAGTTTGTACTTGACCATGCGGCATACGCCCTTCCTCCACTGCTTCCACCAATCCCACCCACAGAACAAGAGGGAACATCATCCTCGGTAACAAAACCTGTCACACAATAAACCATTGAAACCGCCACCCCCAGTGGACCTACACCACCCCCTCCCATGACAGATGACCCAGCCGAAAAACTGCAAAAGCTGACTGAAAAGCCCCTGACAACAACACGAAAGGAACTATTCCCTCTAGAAGAACTATAAGAGGCCGGGCACGAGTCCAAGAAACTTAAACGCGAATAGGCAATCATTGTCAAACAGGCTAATTTTCACTCTGCTACAGCCTCTAAAGACAAGATCACCAGACCGCGGCAACCCTCTAAAGGGATATATAAAGTAGGTAACTGAATGTATGTACTATCTAGGATGATAATCTAACACTACTGTAAAATGACTGATGCATATGACATGAGGATAAAAGCTTGCATTTTGTAATCACTAAAGCGTAATAGGCAGGCATATCAAACAAGTACATCCAGTGGTGCTTATAAAACCATAATTTTCCTGTAGCTGACTCGCGTCAAATATAACATCGCAATCCATGTGCACTATAAGTACAAGTACATAACAAATCCAAAAACCATCACTAATACATTCAAAACACAATACTATTAAACATCGCGCACCTAAAACAATACAACATCACAACACTGCGATCATCCCAACTACCGTAGAACATGTAAACACTAGGATTAACACACATACTTTTACAAAACACAAATATCGCATACAGAATAAGAACACAAATAAAGACTCACAGAATACGACAAAACAACTAGAAGAAACAAAACAATCACAAGGACTCTTGACACAAACTGGAACAAAAACATCAAAGCACCCGGATACTATTAATACACGCTGCAGCTGCACGAAGAGCAGCATGTGCTTCACGCACCATTGCCTGAAATGTAGCATGTTTCGAGCGTTCACGTGCCTCAACCTGTCTCAGATACGTGACAGACGTGGTCGCCACAAGGTTAGACCCCTCTTGAAGAACCTCTTGGATAAGGTCCTCCAGATATGTTATACGCGCTCCGATCTCAAAGCAGCGTGCACACACCGTAGCCTCCCAATCACGTGCCGCAATAACCTCTCTTTCGAAAAACAAACACATCTGATCCTGTAAGTCATCACTATCACAAGCGAATCCAAGCTCACCCAAACATTCCGAGTGCGACATATTAGCAACAAACAGTTTACGACACAACAAGAACAAACACAATTTCACATACATCCAACCACATATTTATAACCAAAAAAAAGGTGCAA
>BPTQ01000004.1:41441394-41685090 GCA_019973895.1 Chrysanthemum seticuspe
ACCTGGACCCTGAACAAAAGTTACTAAACGTTCCGAAGAAAACACCAGAACGAGTTCTTTAATGGAGGGCGCCTCCGTAAATCTCTCAGAACCAGTCGAACAGAGTCTGGTAACATCTTTCATAGGTAAACGTAATTAAGCCATTTTGGTACTACGCCTGTGAACGCCTCGTTAAGAAACATTGCTAGGGTACGGAGGGGTTTACTAAGTAGTTTAGAAACTCTTTTAAAGTAATAGAGTAAGAATTCTGAACATCAAGCCCTACCTCCTATCTTAAGCAATTGCTTGAACCACTGATCTAGGAGGGTACAGAGTTACCTTGCTCCCCCAACAAAGAGTTCGGTTAAGGCCCGAACACCCACATGAAGCAATTAAGCTTCTTCTGTTCCCATTCTCTCTAGAGGGACAAGCCCGGAATTGGCTTGAGAAACAACCCCCTCGTTCCATTGAGACATGGGAGGATCTAGTCACCAAGTTCGTTAACGAATTCTATCCTCCATCCCGAACTACAAGTCTTAAGAATGAGATAATGAAATTTTCTCAAAGATTTGATGAATCATTTGGGGAGGCATGGGATCGTTACAAAGAATTGCTCCGCAAGTGTCCGCATCATGGTTTTACCGAATTAATGCAAATGGATACTTTCTACAATGGTCTGAGACAAGCTGACCAAGACTCTCTAAATGCCTCCGCGGGAGGTAATTTCTTGAGCAAGACCACAAAAGAAGCCTTGCAAATCATTGAAAACAAGTCCCAGGTCCATTCTTTCCGCACAAAGACATATCAGACTCAGTCTAATGCTGGACCTTCTACTTCATCTCCCGTGAGTACATCTAGCACCGATGCTAAGATTGACAAACTCACAGATATTGTTCAGGCGTTGGTTCTTGCAAACCAAAAGAAAGTCACTTTGTGACACCCTAGGCAAATCCCACATCGGCTGTGGCCTGGAGAGATGCTGGGCTCATAAGATAACATTCGACTTACAATGACACAACGCGTTTTGTGGTCTACTGCGGGTGGAGTTCTTAGGAGCTGGCAGTTAAGCGTGCTCATGTGAGAGTAGTACTGGCTTGGGTGACCTGCCGGGAAGTCTTCAAATGAGGCCACAAAAACAAAGCCGTGAGCCTGCGGGCAAAGCGGACAATATTGTGGTCAGATAAGGCGGGGTGTTACACACTTTCACTCAGACACCATCACATGGTGAAGTGAAGAAAGTTGAAGTTTGTGTTACTTGTGGTGGTCCTCATGCATACTACAACTGTACTGCCACATATGGTAGTCCGTTTGAAGCCAATGCTATAGCCGGTACTTCACATCAGGGAGGTAATCAATACCGTCCTCAAAATGAACCAAACTACCGTGCTAACACTTATCAGGCACCACCCGGTTTTAACCAAAATCCTAACATACAAAACCGGAATCAGAACCAACCTAGAATGAACCAAGGTTATCAAAACCAAGGTAATTTCTATCCCGGACCCAATCAAGGTTTCCAACATCAAGGGAACCTTAATCAAAACAATTTCAATCGAGGGAATCAATTTCAAGGAAATGTGAATCATAACCAAGGGAATTTTCAACAAGGTCATAATCAAAACATCCGACCTCAAAATTTCCCTCCACATCCTCCAGTACCATCATCTGATGAGTTATTGAAGCAGTTCATGAAATCCCAAGATAAAATGAACAGGTTGTTGGTCAGTCAGATCGCTGATCTCAAGAAGTCTTTAAATGATCAACCCTCGGGCTCAGGAAAACTTCCGAGCAACACGATCGCTAACCCGAGGGAAGATGCAAAGGCGATCACAACCAGAAGTGGTGTTTCATACAATGGACCCGCTATTCCTACTACCTCTTCTTCTTCTCTCCCGAAGGTAGTGGAAAGTGAACCTGAGGCAACAAAGGACAAGGAACTTCCTAATAATAACGGAGGTACCAACGATGTCCATCCTCAAGTTGTCCAGAAACCCAAATCCAATCCAGGAGTTGTTTTTGAACCACCTGTAGCTCCCGTTGAAAATACCAAATCCAAATCTTCTATTCCTTACCCATCACGTTTGAATGAGCAAAAGCTCCGCGAAAAAGCCAATCATCAAATGGATAAATTTTTTCAAATTTTCCAAGAACTACATTTTGACATAAGCTTTGCGGATGCTATCATGCTGATGCCCAAGTTTGCATCAACTCTCAAACACATGTTAAGCAACAAGGAAAAGCTGTTTGAAATGGCTAAAACTCCTCTAAACGAGAACTGCTCTGCAGTTATCCTGAAGAAGCTTCCAGAAAAGCTTGGAGATCCTGGAAAATTTCTCTTACCTTGTGTATTTCCAGGAATGGTTGAATGCTTTGCCTTAGCCGATCTTGGTGCAAGCATCAATCTGATGCCTTATTCAGTATGGAAGAAACTTTCTCTTCCGGAACTTACTCCTACATGCATGACTCTCGAGCTTGCAGATCGTACAATATCCCGTCCTCTTGGCATTTCCGAGGACGTATTTGTGAAAGTAGGAAAGTTCCATTTTCCAGCTGACTTTGTAGTTGTTGATTTTGATGCCGATCATCGGGTTCCTCTCATTGTTGGACGAGGATTCCTGAGAACGGGCCGTGCTCTCATTGATGTATTTGAGCAAGAAATCACATTACGTGTTGGTAATGAAGCTGTCACCTTTAACCTTGATCAAACTTCGAGGTACTCCGCAAACTATGATTCTGAGTCGGTTAACCGAATAGATATCATTGATGTTGCTTCTGAAGAGTACTCTCAAGAAGTTCTTGGTTATGATCATAATTCTTCGAGTGATAATCTCACTCATTCATCTCAACCTATTATTGCCAATTCTACCCCTTCTCTTACCCCATTTGAGGAAAGTGACTTCATCTTAGAAGAGATTGAAGCCTACTTGTCTAGTGATTCTGTTCCATGGGAAATTGATCACGCTCCCATCGACATCGAGGGGGACATACTTCTCATTGAGAAGTTGCTTAATGATGATCTATCATCGCTCCTTCCAGTCGAACTTCATAACAAGGAAGTCAAGTCAGTTGAGAAAACTGAAGAATTTTCTGAAGTCGAACTTAAGGACTTACCACCTCATCTCGAGTATGCATTTCTTGAAGGTGATGATAAATTACCTGTCATTATTGCTCGAGATTTGAGTAAAGATGAAAAGTCTGCTCTCATAAAGATCTTGAAGTCACACAAGCAAGCAATTGCTTGGAAACTCTCTGACATTAAGGGTATCAACCCTGAATTTTGTACTCACAAAATCTTGATGGAGGATGACTTCAAACCAGCAGTTCAACATCAGAGAAGAGTGAATCCAAAAATCCATGATGTTATCAAACAAGAGGTTATCAAACTTCTTGATACAGGATTGATTTACCCAATCTCAGATAGTCCTTGGGTTAGCCCAATTCATTATGTTCCTAAAAAGGGTGGCATAACTGTTGTCACAAATGAAGATAACGAGTTAATTCCAACTCGGCTGGTTACGGGATGGCGTGTGTGCATTGACTATCGTAAGTTGAATGACGCCACCCGAAAAGACCATTTTCCTCTACCCTTTATGGACCAAATGCTTGAGAGATTAGCAGGGAATGAATACTATTGTTTCCTTGATGGTTTCTCGGGTTACTTTCAGATCCCCATTGATCCAAAGGATCAAGAAAAGACTACATTCACCTGCCCATACGGAACTTTTGCCTACAGACGTATGCCTTTTGGCTTATGTAATGCTCCTGGCACGTTCCAACGATGTATGATGGCCATTTTCCACGACATGATCGGGGAAACAATGGAGGTGTTTATGGATGACTTCTCGGTCATTGGGGACTCATTTCAAACATGTCTCTCCCATTTAGAAAAAATGCTTCAAAGGTGTGAAGACACCAATCTTTGTCTAAATTGGGAGAAGAGCCACTTTATGGTCAAAGAAGGCATAGTCCTTGGCCATAAGATTTCAAAAAATGGGATTGAGGTCGATAGAGCAAAAGTCGATGTTATTGCTAAACTGCCTCATCCTACTACCGTCAAAGGTATTAGGAGTTTTTTTAGGTCATGCCGGTTTCTATCGTAGATTCATACAAGATTTTTCTAAAATCGCCCGGCCTATGACTCATCTTCTTGAAAAAGATGCTCCTTTTATCTTCTCACCCGAGTGCATCGAAGCTTTTGAAACATTAAAGAAAAAGCTTACTGAAGCACCCATTCTCGTTGCTCCCGACTGGGACTTTCCTTTTGAGCTCATGTGCGATGCAAGTGATTTTGCTATCGGTGCAGTCTTAGGGCAACGTAGAGCTAAGCATTTTCAGCCTATCCACTACGCAAGTAAAACTATGACTGAAGCTCAAACCCATTACACTACCACAGAAAAAGAGCTATTAGCCGTGGTGTATGCGTTTGAGAAGTTTCGGCCGTACTTAATCTTTACCAAATGTGTGGTGTATACGGATCACTCGGCTCTCAAATATCTCTTTGCAAAACAAGATGCAAAGCCGAGATTACTCCGTTGGGGTCTCCTACTCCAGGAATTTGATATCATTATACGTGATAAAAAAGGAGCTGAGAACCTGGCTGCTGATCATCTGTCCAGATTAGGGAACCCTCACCAAGATGTTTTCGAGAAAAAGGAAATAAATGAAACATTTCCTCTCGAGACACTTAATGCGGTTTCTTTTCGTGGAAACTCTTCTACCCCATGGTTTGCTGACTTCGCAAATTACCATGCGGGTAACTTCATAATGAAAGGGATGTCGACCCAGCAGAAGAACAAATTCTTCAAAGATGTTAAATATTTCTTCTGGGACGACCCCTACTTATTCAAAATCTGTGCGGATCAAGTCATCCGACGGTGTGTTTATGGACAAGAAGCTCTTGACATTCTCAAAGCTTGCCATGCTGGACCCACCGGGGGCCATCATAGTCCAAACCACACCGCCAAAAAGGTGTTTGATTCCGGGTTTTATTGGCCTACTATTTATAAGGATGCCCATGAATTTGTCAAAGCATGTGACGCTTGTCAACGTCACGGAAATATCTCTCAAAGAAATGAAATGCCGCAAAATGCCATTCAAGTTTGTGAGATCTTTGACATCTGGGGTATTGACTTTATGGGGCCATTTCCATCATCTCGAGGAAACAAATACATACTCGTGGCTGTTGACTATTTGTCAAAATGGGTTGAAGCGAAAGCTTTACCTACCAATGATGCCCGAGTAGTTGTGAAATTTTTGAAATCTCTTTTTGCCAGGTTTGGAACTCCACGTGCTATAATCAGTGATCGTGGTACACATTTCTGCAATGACCAATTTGATCGTGTCATGCAAAAGTATGGTGTAACCCACCGTCTCTCTACTGCATACCACCCCCAAACAAGTGGGCAAGTGGAAGTCTCCAACCGTGGTATTAAAAGAATTTTAGAAAGGACAGTAGGCGAAAATCGTGCATCCTGGTCGGATAAACTGGATGACGCACTCTGGGCCTTCCGTACAGCTTACAAAACACCCATCGGGTGTACTCCATACAAGCTAGTGTACGGAAAGGCATGTCATCTTCCGATTGAGCTTGAGCACAAGGCATACTGGGCCTTGAAACATGCAAACTTCGATATTCAGACAGCCGGTGATCACAGAAAAGTTCAAATGAATGAACTAAATGAACTCCGTGATCAAGCATACGAGAACTCTTTGAGCTACAAGCAAAAGACAAAGAAGATTCATGACTCCAAAATCAAGAACCGCGTTTTCAACGTTGGTGATCGAGTCCTTCTTTTCAATTCAAGATTGAAGATTTTCTCGGGAAAGCTCAAGTCCCGTTGGTCTGGTCCATTTACCATCACTAAGGTTTATCCTTATGGTACCATTGAGTTATCTCAACCTGATGGTCCCAATTTTAAAGTGAATGGTCATCGATTAAAGCACTACTTTGGAGAGGACATTCCACCCGTGATTGTCCCGGATCTACAAACTTTCCCCATGAACCAATGAATGCGGGGATCGAGTCAAGCTAGCGACTCGGGAACCAAAAACAGTAGCACACACCATATGGGTTTTCACCCATGTTTCTGTCTTCTTACCCTATTCTACCACCCTAGTGTGGGGGAGTTGCCCCCCCCCCCCCCCCCCCGCTATTGTATATAAGTTTTCTTCTCTAAAAAAAAATGTGTGTATATATAAAAAAAATAAAAATAATGGCCGTAGTATTTCCCTTTTATGTTCTATGTTTCGGCATAACCGCCGGTACTTTGAATATTGAGGGCAATATTCATTTCTAAGTGTGGGGGGAAATTCTCACGAATTTTATCATGTAATTATTCCACCCAATTCCCCCGTTTTTGGCCAAAATTTTTTTTGGAGTAAGTGTTTTTCACTTACTCAGCAAATGGTAATCAGTCCGCCATGTCTAACCCACATAAGGATTGGCTAATCCAGGAGCAAACGGCTCTTGGTAAAGATATCTCAAATCCGTTTACGGCTTGCAATTTGCCCAAAATTGTATGGTGTTCAACTCACCATATCTTTAAACTAGTGAAAAGTTGGCTAGCCCGCAAGTTTATGGCTTGTGGTAAAGGCAGTTGGAAATCTATAATTGGTAATCGGCTCACCAAAGATAATATTGATAATTTATCTAAGAGTTGGCTAGTCCAGAAGCAAACGGCTTCTGGTAATGACAAATCAAATCCGTTTACAGCTGGTGATTTGCTCAAAATCATTTGGTTATCATTGTACCAAGGTTCTTACTTGAACTTAAACAATTGGCTACTCCAGAAGTAATGGCTTTTGGTAAAGAGATGAAATCCATTAATTTTTCTCAAAACATTGCTAGGGACTAGCAATATCTTAGTGTGGGGGATTGATGAGTGTCTAAATACTCATCATTTTTATACTGTTTATAATGCCAAAAACATCTGAAAACACTCAAAAATGCATCAAAATGATGAAAATATCACAAATAAGTGTTTTATGTGTTTTAAATGCAAAAATATCAAAATCTGGTGAAAAACGTATCAAGTTTGCATAATTGGCAGTTTTAGTCCCCCAAGTTTAAAAAGTTGTCAAAAACAGTCCCTGGTATATCAAAATAAAGAAAAATATCATTTTAAGTCCTTAGGGATTCATGAGTTGTCAAAATTGGTCCTTAAAATCAAAAATTGCAAAATTACAACTTTAGTCCCTCAAGTTTTGAAAATGTCAAAAATAGTCCTTGGATTTATTAAAAATGAAATTTTATGCATAATGGTCCTTGTACTATTCATATTTGGCAGGATAGGCCCTTGTGATAACTTTGGAAACTTGTCAAGATCAGTCCCTCATGTTTGGCAGAATTGCATGAATGGTCCTTGTCATAAACAAGCCAAACGGACCCTTTTGTGTATTTAGAACCCAGCCAAACCAAAAAGAACCCTGTCATTATCCACTTGACCCCCTAATTTGGACCCCCACTTATTATAACTTCGGTCAACAAAAGTCAAACGACTAAAATACCGTCGTTCACTATTCATCTCCCTCACCCTCCCCTGTAACCCAAAACCAGGTGGTTTTCACCACCTGTTACTTCCACCTCACCACCTACTACTCACTCTCATCCCCTCCACCTCATGAACTAGCCCACAAACTGCAGTTAATGCTTCCCCACCACTTTAACCCCTAAACCATACCTTCCCCTGTTTTTCTTCACAAATATACCAACTAGGCTGAATACCTTTTCCTTTGTGTCTCCTCAACATGTACAAGCTTCCAAAGTGCATTGATTGAAATATTTCGGCTGCAAGTAACATAAACCACTTTTGGCGCCAAAAGTGGATTTGAAGGCTGAGATTGTTTTGACTCATCCAATGGCCAAGATTGTTGATGGGAAATGATCAGAGGCATGTGGGGAGTATCTCAAGGCCATAAAGAAAGAGGAGAAGGAGAGGAGTGATATATCTAGAATAATTGTAATTTAGCTTATGTCGTTTTTAGCTTAATTTTAAATTCCAGTGTATGCTTTAGCTTTCAAGCTTTGCATTTCAAGTTTTCAGTGTATTATAAACCTTTTTCCATTATCAATTTCAAGTTTCAAGTTCTATTTTCAGTTTATGCATTTTCAAGTTAAAAATCTCAATGTGTTCTAATGTTGTTGCTAGTTGTTTTTATGGACTGAATAAGATCATATAAGCTCCTATATAGCTTATTTAAGCTATTAGAAACTTTAAAACTCAGTATAGAAGCAAAAAGCAAAAATCACCAAAAATACAAATAAATTAGTTAAAAATAAAAAATCAATGAAGAAGATCATCAAGAAGCTGGAGCAGGGTTGATTGTGGATGGCTTTGGTTTAGTGCTTCTTGGGAAGCTTTAGGTTGTGTTTGTATACCTCAGTTCTCAGTTTGAGCTTGAAAACCACTTGTAAGCCCTTTTGATCCATTTTGGCATTTCATTATTTAAGTTGGTAATTAGCTTGAATCTCTGTGTTTACATGTTCATTAGTTGTAGTTAAGCATAACCAAACCATAAAAACAGTCACTTGTTCTTTAAAATTTATAGTTGCTAAAAATCTCATTTTGATAGTTAAAATAGCATAATCATCATTCTTGTGATTCATGTTGTTAATACTGTTGTTTTATGTTTATTTAGTCCTAATACATGATATAATAAGATCTTTAATCAAGTTCATGGTCTAAATCTTTAAAATCATTTGAAAATCTTCAAATTAGTTTATTTAATGACTGTTTGGATTTGCTGAGATATCTGTGTTAGAGAGTGTTGGCTTTGTTTCTTGTTATTGTCCTGTGTCACATAAGTACTTAATATCTCATTGACACCAAGAAAACCAGTGGTCATTTGTTAAAAAAGTCAAAATACCTTTTGATCAAATCTTGTTAACTCACTGTTGGAAGTTCATGATCCATGATTGTGATTTCTTGTTCATAAGTTGTTATAATTGCTTAATCTAGTCTTAATATAACTTAATACATCATAATCAGTCCATAGAATTGATTTAAAGTTCATTTAAGTCAACTTTCATTTTGTTAAAAAAGTCAAAATCATGCTCTGTGCACAGTTGAGCCTATCACTTTCACAAGCTCACACAGAGCTTATAAGTTAGCTTCAGCTTGTGCTTCTTGGCTTTTTGTGAAGCTAACCTAGCCATCTTTGAGTCCCAAGCTTAATTTTCCAATTTGCAGCTTGTTTGATAGGGCTGCATATAGCTTTTAGTTTTGTCCATTTGACTCAGCATACACTGAGTCATACTCAGTGGTTTTTCAGCTTTTTCCTAAGCTCACCATAAGCTCTCTAGTGGACCCCACAGTGAGAGCTTTAGCTTTTTGGAAAGCTGAGTTGGTCAACTTGCTAATTCCAGTCTTTGTTTTCAGTTTCTAGCTTATCTCAGTGCTTAAAATTAAGCTAGAAGGTGCCTAGTAAAAACAAAAGTGTCCTGTGCACCAGTTTAGATAATTGCGTATTTGAGTTTGTTCAGTGCTTATTTTTAAGTTATTTGCATTCTCAGTTGTTGTATAAGCTTATTTACAGTAGCTTAGCTTATTTCCAGTGTATCTTGTGCTTATTTTCTAGCTTATAAGTCATTTAGCTTAAACCTTTTGCATATTTTATTTTTTCTTGCTCACTGTTGAGAAAATAAGCTCAAACTGAGCTTATTAGTCATTTTTATAAAAAGTCATAGTTTTATAAATTGCTTATTTTAGTTAGCTTAATAAGTTGCAAAAAGAAAAATCCAAAAATAAAATAGTTGCAAAAAGCAGTTGCTGGGATTCGAACCCTGGCCACCCAGCTCACCACACACACACTCTACCACTCGCCCTTGGGTCTTTTTCTGTTTTTCTTTGCATAATTAAATACATAACCCTTGTTTCCATTTAAGCTTATACGAGCTTATTAGCTTATTTTCAGCTTATTTAATCTAGCTTTTTCATGTTTTGTATTTTTCTTAACTTTGTATTAGTATAAAGTATTTTATAAAAAAATTTCAGATTTTTCCGAATAGTTTTAATATTTTTAAACATTTAATTAGTGTAACATCGTATTTAATTCATAATAAAAAATATAAAAGTCTAAAAAATATAATTCTTTTTTCTAAAATTTTCTTTTGTCATATATTAAGTAAGAAAATTGTTTTTACACTTGTAGGACTTTTATTTCACAAATTTTACGTTTTTACTTGCGCACTTGCGTAATTTTTATATATAACGTGCGTTTTCATTTTAAATCACGTTTTTAGATAATTTAAGTTTACGTTTTAATTAAAATAGTTTATTTAAGTCATTTTATTTTATAAATCACAAAAACATCATTGTAAAAATAATGATAGCGTTTATTTAATATATTTTAACTTTTTAATTTTCTTTAATTTGCATTTAAGCCCCTGTAATTTACAAAACTTTCTCTTTAGGTATAAATAACTCAAAAAATCCTTACTGATCACTATCCTTAGTGATTATTCGACATCTGTCTGTGTTAAACACCATTCATCCTCTGTGGGACTTAACGACCCAGGAATCCACTATATTCCTCTGATCTTAATTGCATTTGCCTTCTGAACTGTTTTAAGTTTGTTACGGTTGACCATTCACAAGTGGTCAGCTTGTGTGATTAAACTTGACCGTTTGGAAGCGAATCAATAGGTGTTGCTGAGACTGGTGGTGATGATGAGATTTGAGCCACTGATGTTGATGGTGTTGGCTCCCCCTCAGTGTGAGAAGGAGGTTCTTCAGCAATATTCTCCCCCTCAACTATTGCCAGAGCTTCAGTGAGGGCAAGAGTTGGAGTTGGTGCTGAGGGGGATGGAGCTGCTTGACCCTTGAAAGCTTGATAGATTTCTGAGATCATAGTCTTGATGTCTGAAGTGTCAGATTGAATACCAGTGACTTTAGCTTCCAAATTAGCCTAAGAACCTTCCAGAGCAGTCATTCTGGGCCCAAGATTCTAGGCCAGAGATGAGGATGCCTGAGTCAAAGTAGCCACCTGCGTATTCAAAGAGTCCAATGTAGCTTGAAGAGACTGTACTGAGGATGGAAGACCCTAAACATTTGCAGACTTGAGCAATTCGAGCAGTTCAATGAGGCTTGAGGATTGTTTCAAGTATGCCTCAGTTGCCTCTAGCACTTTAGAGTTGAGTGTTGGGTCTTCTTTGACAAATTCCTTGATTTCATCAATCTTTGTACCTACACCTTGAAGATGCCTGAGGAATTTAGCCATGTTGTCATCCAGTCTGTGAAGGTTGTCATACATCAGATCCCTGTGCTCATGAACATTTTCATCAAAGCCATGTACCTCAGCCTTTAGATCAGCATAACTTGCAGCAGCCTCAGTGTGTTGATCCCACAGAGTTTCAGTGACCCCAGAGTATAACCTTCGAGACGCTTTGGTGATCCACTGAACAAGCTGTCTTTCAGTGAGTGGGAGAACATTATCAAATCTTTCAAATTCATCAGTGGAGGAAGAGGAGTCATCATTGTCAGGCTTGACTGGTGATTCAGTATACTCCTGTGGATCAGGCTGAGGTCCTTGTTCAGCTTGAACCTCAGCGTCCACGTCTTCCCCAGCTGATAAAACATCATCATTAGTTTCAGCAAGCTCATCTTCAGAAAATAATATGCCAGTAACATCAGCAACAGTTAACCAGGGGTTGGTGATGGGTTCCATATCAGCGGGTGGTGTGTTTCCCTCTGAGTCTTTGTCCCCCGTTGACCCCTCGGACACTGGTGGACGTTTCCCAGTGCCTTCGCTGGAGTCAGTGATAGTTGTATCCCTATCAGCGGGTTGTTTGATTCCCTCTGAGTCTTTGGTATCGATCAGTGTGCCCTCAGACAAAGGCTTGGATTTGCTAATGTCATCATTGGGCGTTGTGGAAGGCGCTCCCCTACCAGCGGGTTGTATGTGTCCCTCTGGATCTTGGGGAGTAGTGGTTGTGACCAAGGGCACTGACTGTGATGTATCAGTGTCCTTCGTTGTCACGGGAGTGGATGTTGCCTGGTCATCAGTGGGTGTCTTTTTAGTCTCGGGCCTTTTGTGCCTTTTAGGCTGTGTTCCTGAAGCCTCAGGGCCCTGGGACTTGTGTTTAGTCTTAGTCCCAGTCTGAGACTTCCCCTTTCTCTTTTTAGGAGCAGGGTTTGGAGACACTGATCCCTCCTGGTTGTTTACAGCAACCATATGGGCCGTCAATTCAATAGGAGTGACAAGGGATGGGTCTTTTTGAAATTTTGATTGGCTCAGGATGCCTGGTAAAGCACAAAATTTTTCTTCCTGAGGATAATTTGAACCCAGTAACACTTGCAAAGCGCAAGAGACAAACCTAGGATACGAAACGTATTTCGTCCTAGTTTTGCTCTGTAGCTTGGTTACGAGATCACTGTAAATGATCTCCCCTATGTAGACAGTGACCCCATTCATTAAGCAGTATGCCATCATCAACTGAATAGAGTTAACTTGTTCAGTGGATGAGTGGTTCCCGCCGAGGACCTGAATCACAAAAGTGAATAGGATCCTCCAAGTCACGGGAAATGAGCTTTTGGTGACTGGGGTCCTGTCCAAAAACGTTGGATCTAAAACGATTTGTTTTAACCCATCCTTCACTGTGGAGGGTTCAGGATTTTGCGACATAAACTCCTTTGTTATAATCCAACCCTGTTGACGTGCAAAACGTTTTGTAATCCAGGGTGAATTGTTGTTGCCCCCCGTGTAGACTGAATCTGATGAGATATTCCCTGAGAGGTCTGAGGTTGTTCTCATCAGTGGAGGGTGTCGGGTCATAGGCCTTGGTTGTTGCCCAAAATTCCCTGAGGAGATTTTGGTAAACAATGGAGGGACACTGAATAAAGGCTGTTTTCAGTGGGCAATTAAACAAAAATTTCATAATGTCTTTGTAGGCTGGGACAGTTTCAGGGTATTCAAAGTTGCCTATGACATTATTAGTTTTAAATTCAACATTTGTAAGATCCCCTACCCACTGAGGAGCAAACTGGAGAGATTGTGTTCTAGCCATTTCCATTAAATATTTTAGGGTTTTGAAAAAGTTTTGAATAGACTGATCAAGATTTTTAGATCTCTCAAGTTTTGTGATGAAAAACTTTTGTAAATGTTTACAAGAAGGGTTTTCCAAAAGAGGTTTGAAGAGTTTTTTGAGCACACACAAATATTTATGGGTTTTAGAAATGATTTTGGCAGAGTTTTGTTGCAGAAAACAATTTGTGTGTGTTTGTTTGTTTTGGAAGAGGGTATTTATAGAGTGGTGAGAGGGGTGGTTTGTGCACAAATGGGAATATTAAGAGTCGGTTTTTGAAAAACATTTGAATTTCCACATTTAATGCTACCACTCCATTACCCACAGTAAAATCCCGTTTTTCAAGGGAACAGTTGCAGTGCACAGTAAAAGTGCACTTTTGCAGAGAGGAAATATCAATTTGATATTCTTGTGAGAGGAGGCATTAAATGCCAAGTGGGATGACAGTAAGACAAAGAGACATATATTCCTATATTAAATTGGCATAGTTACCAACCTAGGACATTTAAGTAACTGATACTTGGATCATTTAGTTACTCATTCAATGCTCTTTGTCAATTGTCAGGGACCCTGAATGAGTCTTACTCATTTAGTGAGAGGTTTATTTTGGGTGTTGAGGGAGGATGGACCATTTCAGAGAACTTACTGAGATTGGTTTTCAGTTACTTGACTTTCAATGTCAAGCATTCCCAATTCAGCTTTCAGTCTCCTGAAGGTAGGTTCATCCAAGGGTTTGGTGAAGATATCAGCCAGTTGATATTCAGTAGGGATGAAATGAAGTTCTATATCTCCTTTCATTATGTGATCCCTGATGAAGTGATATCTGATATCAATGTGTTTGGTTCTTTGGTGGAGGACAGGGTTGTTGGAGATTGCAATAGCACTGGTGTTATCACAGAAGATGGGCACCATTTTGTAATGGATATTATAGTCACTGAGTTGACTTTTCATCCATAATACATTGGCACAACATCCTGCTGCAGCTACATATTCAGCTTCAGGTGAGGACATAGCCACTGATTGTTGCTTTTTAGCACTCCAACAAACCAGTTTTCCTCCAAGAAATTGACAGGACCCTGAGGTACTTTTTCTGTCCATGTTGCAGCCAGCGTAATCAGAATCAGAGTAACCCTTGAGATCAAACCCTGAGCATTTTGGATAATAGAGTCCAAGATTTGGGGTTCCCTTTAGGTACCTGAGTATTCTTTTGGCTGCAGTGAGATATGATTCTTTAGGATTGGACTGATATCTTGCTATTAGACAGACTGAGAATTGGATGTCTGGTCTAGAAGCAGTTAGATACATCAGTGATCCAACAATCCCTCTGAAATAAGTTTGATTGACTGATTTGCCAGTGAGATCAGGTCCAAGGTTGTTAGGTGGGACCATTGGAGTCTTCACTGAGGCACAGTCAGATATCTCATATTTCTTCAAGAGATTTCTGGTGTATTTCTCTTGAATGATGGATATTCCTTTATCAGTTTGCCTGATTTGTAGTCCAAGAAAGTATGTGAGTTCCCCCATCATGCTCATTTCAAACTTCTTTGTCATCAGTTTTTCAAACTGTTTGTAAAGTTTGTAGTTTGTTGAGCCAAAAATGATGTCATCAACATACACTTGGACTAGTATCACATCCTGTTCAGTTCTATAGACAAACAGTGTGTTGTCTATCTTTCCTCTGACAAACTTGTTTTGTAACAGGAAGGCTGAGAGAGTTTCATACCATGCTCTTGGAGCTTGTTTAAGTCCATAAAGGGCTTTGTCAAGCTTGCAGACATAGTCAGGGAATTCACTACTCTCAAAGCCTGGGGGTTGCTGAACATACACATCTTCATTGAGATCACCATTTAAGAATGCACTTTTAACATCCATTTGGTAGACCCTGAAGTTCATGTATGTTGCATATGCAAGGAAGATCCTGATGGCTTCCATTCTTGCAACAGGAGCAAATGTCTCATCATAGTCAATGCCTTCTTGTTGACTGTAACCTTTGGCTACAAGTCTGGCTTTGTTTTTAATGACAGTGCCGTTCTCATCAGTTTTGTTTCTGAAAACCCACTTCATTCCTATGACTACTATATCCTGAGGACATTTGATCAAGGTCATGACCTTGTTTTTGTCAAACTGTTGCAGTTCTTCTTGCATAGCCTGAACCCATCTTGGGTGTTTAAGAGCCTCAGTGACACTTTTGGGTTCTATATCTGATAGGTAATCAGCATATAGACATTCATTGGCTGAAGCTGCAGTTAGATTAGCAGCCATGCTTCTAGTGAGCATGCCCTCAGTGGGTTCACCAATGATGTTTACAAGCTCAATGTCCTGAGATCTTGTCCACTTACTTTATGGTCTGGGATCTGAGCTTGATGATGTCACTGGGAGTTCAGATGTGAGTTCAGGTGCAAGAACCACATAATCATTTAGAACATCTTTAGAGATGTCTTGTTCAGTTTTTACCCTGCACAGATTGAACACTTTTTGTTGTTTCTGAGGGACTGGCCTCGAGCAATGCAAGCTTAGCTTTAGCTTTCTTATACTTGGCTTCATAATCAATGGTTTTGTTATTATCAGATTTACTTTGATAAGTTTGATGAGACTGATACATTTTTAGTTGAAATTTGCTGAAGCCTGAGGACTGATTTGAACCTGATGGTTTATAAGAGGGTTCTGAAATTGTTATAGAAAAACAGTCTTTTGCAAAATGACCCTTTTTGTGATACTTGAAGCATTCAGTGTCCTCATTTGCTTTAGCACTAGAAAAACCTTTGTTTCTTTTTATAAACCTTCGAGAGTTAGCAAGGAGTGCCCTTTCCTGAAATTCAGTGTTCAGGTCATTTAGGTACTCCTCACTTGATCTCTCATCAAGCTCATCATCTGAATTTTTTTGAAAATCTTGAACCACATTGTTAGAGAAGAAAGCAGTTCATATGGGTGCTGAAGTGGTGGTAAGGGACTTCTTGACTTCCTGAGACTTCTTTAAGTCAGGGTATCGTCTGCTGATGAGGTTTTCCTCATAGACAAATTTCCCATAAATTTCAGGAAGCTCAAGATTTTGGATATGATTAGCATTCCTAAGTCCCTGAGAGAAATTCAACCACTTCTCAGGGAGACTGTTGATAAAACCAAAATTGATTTCATGTTTGGACAACTTAACACCATCATTTGACAGTTCATTTAAAAGAGTTTTGTACCTGGTGTAAGTTTGAGAGAGAGTTTCTGAGTCCTTAGCCCTGAAGGTGTTATACTCAAGTTTCAGGTCCATTATCCTGTTTTCCTTGGTATCAGATGGTCCTTCATGACTATGAACTAGGTCATCCCAGGTTTGCTTAGCTGTACTACAGCTTATAACAGACTCCATAATATCGTCAGGAAGACAAGATATTATGATACTTTTGAGTCTTTGGTCCTGGTTGACCACTCTCATTTCATCCTGGGTCCACTGAGCTTCAGGTTTGGGCAACCCTTCAGCAGTCTTTGGGACAAATGGACCTTCATTTATACACTTGATATAATAAGGTTCCATCCCAATCAAATAGCAAAGCATTCGCTTTTTCCATTTGTTGAATTTGCCAACTTCAAGTCTAGGGGCAACAGCTGAATAAGCTCCACCCTTTTTATCGACTAGTTGGGGTACATCAATTTCAGCCATTTAGGATCCTAATTTAAAAACTTTTAGAGCGGCCTAAAAACGAGTTTTATAATTAGCCTTGCTCTGATACCACTTGTTGTTCCCCGTTCACTATCGTTTAAAACAGTTTAAATAAATAAAACAAGTTAATAGTGAACTATGACTGAAATTAACATAAGTAAAACACACAGAGTAATTTTCAACGTCATATTCTTATTAGAAATAAATCAATCAAAGAATACGTTACCCAAGTACTTGCGGAATAGTACTTGGGATTGAAATGACAAAGTTGGGTGACTCCTCTCTAAGCTCAGGCTAAGTCTGAGCACAACTCTTAGAGCTCACTGAGCTATCTCAGGAACTAAGTTGTATTTGGAGGAGTGAAAAGATGGCTTGCGTGTATGTGTGTTTTTACAATTCACAAGCTTAATCTTTTCACTCCATCTCTTATGCTATTTATACATGTATGAGTTTTAACTCTTTCCCAAGTGACAAATCTGACATCATACAGAAGACAAAATACTGATGTATTTTGCAAGCAGAAAATGGAAGCTAAGGTTTTCTACTGACTGCTAGAATACAACCGAAACGAGCTATACCTAATATCAGGAGAGCAGATGTGGGTAGATTTTTGCGGAATGATTTCATCAGGTGCTTAAAAGCATGATACTTAAGCACAACAGGTTGGGTAAAGCATGGCAAAATGCAAAGGGCGTGAGTGTGTGCACGTATATACATACATAAACACATAATTATACAGATACATAAACCAACCAAGAGAGATACATAAAGAGCATACCACTATATTTCCCATGACGTAGATCTGAATATTTATGCTGTGTCAATGGATACTTGCATTCAGGACCTCCAGAAGCTTCAACTTCAATATTAGCAGCCTGATAAATGCAAAATATGCTTGCTTGTTACATACCAAGTGAAAAATCCATGCTCAAACACAAGTAAGCAATCACTTCACCGGGAAGACTTATCCATCCAGAGGCAACACCTACCTTCCTTATTCCGATTTGATCAGCAATAAATTATCTATCCTGAAGGGAAATCTATTCGCTAGTGTCCTTTCAATAAACTATTTACCCAAAAAGACACGGATTCAGACCCATAGGCAACCTTACATTGATTAAAAAAGCTAAAGTATTATCATCCACATGGGTCGACACCAATTCCAACAGTTGCTATATACGTGTAACTAAACACCTTTAGGGTACACATGATAGATATCGGATTAGGGATATCACAAAAGGACAACGGCAAAACATGATGCTGACTTGTATCTGATTAAAAAGCTAAAGTATTAACTTGTATCTGATTAAGTAACCCTCGAAACTTGAACTTTGACCTGAACCAAAACCTGCAAGAGATGTTATCTTGGGGAGATGATGACGAGGATGATGTTGACGACGACAAATAAAAATGAAGAACTAAAATATAAATTTGTTATCAAAGTATATAAATGTGTATGAACTAAAATACCCTCGACTACAAAACAAAAATCAGACATTGACTTTGGCATTAGTGGTCAAGGGACTTCTTTGGCATTAAAAACCCAAGTTTTAGACCTCCTGCGATGATAACTCCCAACTTTATCCCATCGCGATGCGCATGAACAAGTTTAGGGACCAACGGTATATTTTAGTCAAAATTTAACACTTTCTCACACTATATACACATTCATTTTCATTTTATACACAAATTCAAACCATTTTCTTATAACTTCTCATCTCTATTAAAATGTCCCAACACAAAACTCAAAACAAAAACCCCAAAATCCTCGATGTCAACAAAATGTTCCAAATGTTCCAACACCGGATCCTAATTTTTAATTAACTGGTGTCTAACCACTCGTGCGTTTTCAACCCGCAAGTTTCACTTATCAATCACAACAACCACAACACCAATATTATCAAAATAATCCGTTTAAATTATTAGTCTAAGTTTTAAATTTTTAGATTATTAGTTTAATTTTTTTAACTTTTATGTAAAAAAAAATGAAAATAAAAACAATAGAGATGTAAGCCGCCTTATTACATCAAATAGGTCACTGAAATAGTCTAGAAGAAAGAAAATTGAGGTTACAAGGAAGATGAAAGTTACTTGGGGTTCTTATTACACCCAGTCTTATGGATTCTGTCTTTGGTCACAACATACGTGTATGATACTCACTCCGTTCTAATACTATTGTTTATATTTCATTTTCAGTATATCTCATAATAATTGTCCACTACTAAAAATAGTATACTAGTTAGAACAATTGTTTAATTTTACTATATTACATTTAATAAAGATTGACATTTACAAAATTAAAAGAACACGTTAATTAGTTATCAAAGGGTAAAATTGTCTATTTTTTACTTTCATATAAACCCATAACAGTAATTAATGCATTTTTATTAAATTATGTGGTTTTATTTGTGAAAAATAATTTTGAGACGAGGGTAGTATATATGAGGTTTCACAAATACTTTATAGTTCGGATTTCTTATCAAAGCGTAAAACTGTTTATGTTTTAGTTTCGTATAAACCATAACAAATAATTAATGTATTATTATGTGATTTTTGTATGTGGATAATAATTTTAAAACGACGGTACTATCCATGAGGTTTCACAAATACTTTATAGTTCGGATTTCATGTATGTGATCCTTTATGTGTCTCCAATAACATACAAGAGACTTTTCATGCTCGTGAAAGTAATGTATCTTTACTTTGGACCATTTTAAACCAAGCCTATGAAATAAAGGAATCAAGGGCACTTTTGGGACACTTTTTGCATTATTTCCTAGTTGGAGCTCAAATACTCAAACAATTTTGATTAGCTTTTCATACCACTTTCTTTGCACTCTTTACTTCTTTAGCCTCTTCATGTGACTAGAAAAATAAACAAACAAGATATATACCTAGATGTAGTAGATATTGACATTTTCCTAAATCCATAATGTAAACTTGAGATGCTATATTAATTTATGTTTTTCATTCTTTTATAAAAAAACTTATGAAACAATATCTTTTTTCTTGAAAAAAGAGCTGTATTTTTTTTATTTATTAAAAAGGCAGTGCATTTCATTTATAAGTCACGTCCATTAAAGACAAATATAATGATACCATACATGTTATGACGAACATGATAATAAGGTTGTGTTTAGCGCGGAGCTTACAGAAGTTTATAAAGGATTAATCTATTAAAATAAGTTAACTTATAAAATAAGTTTTATTTGTCATAAAGTTTTATGAAAGCTTTTATAAGCAATAAGCTTTCATAAGACCAAGTCAATTGATATGGGCTTATGAAAGCTTAGAGTTAGTAACTTACTTAAATAGTCTTCAAAATATAGTGTATTATCACGCAAAAACTAAAAATATATGTTAATTTATTTTTATATATTTTTATGCGATTTTATATTAATAAACTTAATTTCCAACTAATTCCTCTTTGTAGAAATTTAAGCTTCAACTTTCAGTTTATAACATAAGTTGAAGCCCGAGTCCTAACTCCAACTATCATCGATCGTACCTAAACGTAAGTTACTTTGGCATGGAAACATTGTACTATTTCTTATAGGAAAAAAACGTATTTGTAGTTCTCCTCCACTATATATAAATAGAAAACTCATTTATTTTGATTTTAGAAAAAAAAAACTTAAATATTTAAAAGATGACTTAAGTTCTATTAATAATACGTATTTGATTAAAAATGATAACAACATTCACCAATTAATTAATAGTTTAAATAATTTACAATCTTCAAAGTTTTATCATTTTTCGTTTTTAATACATATTTCTTTTGATCGCAATCACTATAAACTGAACTCTTAAACATTGCATTAAAAAAAAGTCACATTGCATTAAAAGTCATACCAAAACTACAAATTCATAAGTATAGTTAGGGTTGTAAATGAACTGAACGTTCAGAGAACATTTCATGAACGGTTCGGTAAAAAGTTCGTTTATGTTCGTTTATTTATTAAATGAACGAACATGAACAATATTTTACAAACGTTTAGTTAAATGAACGAACATGAACAAAATTCACGTCTGTTTATTTATATTCGTGAACGTCCGATTATGCGTTCGTTAACGTTCGTTTATGTTTATTTATTTATTTATGTTCGTATCAAATCTTTTAATTATATAATTTTTAAATTAGTTTGTTTAAACAAAATGACACTTATAAAACAATATTAGATGCATAATTTAATAAAGTTTATGATTGTTTGTCTATGTTCATTTATTTTAGATTGTTTATGTTCGTTTAGCGTTCGTTTAGTATCTTAATGAACGAACATAAACGAACATGGACAACTCATTTTCTTAATAAACGAACATGAACAAGAAATTTCGTTCGTTTAAGCGTTCGTGTTCGTTTATTTGTCCGGTTAAAATTAAATGAACAAATATGAACAAAGCTCCGTTCGTGTTCGTCCGATTCGTTTACAGCCCTAAGTATAGTTATTTTCCGCTATAAACGTTGTTATGCGCAGGCATCCATAAACAACAAAGGGATAATTTAGGTGGGATCCAAAAATTGTTTGTGGGAGCCAAAACTGACAAAAGGGACAATCTAGGTGCTTGAATTGACAAGTTTGATGAGTAGCGGGTAGTGTAAGGTCCACATTGGCCCTATCGACTGACCGGCCTTGTACGCCTCTATCACTTTTCAGTTTTACTTTCAACATTTCTATAATAAATAAATTAATTTTTGAACAAACTTTTCTTTTAAAAGGCAAAAAATATGAAATAAAAAGGGTCCTCCTATGGAGGCACCCCATATAGGGGGTGGTTGCATTTTATTTGTGTCTCGATTTCCGTGCCAATCATTGGTAATGATTAATTTCTCGATTTCCGTGCCAAGTCTTTTTACAACTTATTATTTATCACTTATAACACTTATTTTTACAAGTTTTTTTTTGAGTGCTTTTTGTACATGTGTTTTTCTTTTACAAGTGTTGTTTTGGTTTTACATTTCAACAAGTTGGTTTTACAACTTATTTTTTGTTTCGGTTTTACAGTTCTACGGTTTTACTAAGTTTTATTCAGTTTTAAAAGTTTTCAAAAAGTCGTAGTTGAAAAATATTTGAGGCTCAGAAAGTTTTATTCAGCTTTGCCGTCCATTCGGTCCATTCGGTTTTCATCATCGCCTCGGAAAGTTTTTAGGCTCAAACCCGAAGGTTGCAAAGTGAGATTTGATCTCACTTTACCGTCCATTCGGTCCATTATCATCATCGCCTCAGAAAAGTTTTTAAAGTTTTTAGGCTCAAACCCGAAGGTTGCAAAGTGAGATTAGACCTCACTTTACCGTCCATTCGGTTTTTATCATCATCGCCTCGAAAAGTTTTTAAAGTTTTTAGGCTCAAAATACATCATCGCCTCGGAAAAGTTTTAGTCACAAACTGCACAAAGTCACAGTTCACATGAACTGCACAAAACTGCACTCACAAAACTGCACAGGCCTCACAAATCTGCACAAGCCTCACAAAACTGCACAGGCCTCACAAATCTGCACAAGCCTCACAAAACTGCACAAGCCTCACAAATCTGCACAAGCACAAGACTCACCAGTTTCACAGGTTTCACAAGATACACAAGTTACACGTTTTGAACAAGGTTCACAAGTTACCACTGCAAAAGTTCACATTCAGTACTAAGATTCTCAAAAGTTCACAAGTACTAAGATTCTCACAAGTTACCCATATGAAAGCAACAACACCAACAACAATCCCATATGAAAGCAACAACACCAACAACACCAACAACAATCCCAGGTGATAGCAAACACAAACAACAATACCAGTGGTCCAGAAACAACACAAACAACAATCCCAGGTGAAAGCAACAACAACAATCAAGTGGTCCAGATCAACAACTAGTGGTCCAGATCAACAACAACAATCAACCACCATGTCTAATTCACCATTTAACACACAAGAGGTAAACAACTTATGAAAGGCTCAGATTATTATCTTTATAGCTCATGTTGGCTGCAAATTCAGTTTTGCCTCGCCAAAACTCTCTTTAATTTTTTTTAAAAAAAAAATCATCATTGCCTTTTTTATTTCATTAAAGTTGCAAAATGACCTTGAATGGTCACTTTACCATCCAGTAATGAAATTTTTTTATATAAAAACAGAGTTTTTTTCATTACAGTTGCAAAGTGAATCACTTTACCATCAGTAATGCCAAGGAAAATGTGGGGTGCCTGCCAAGTATAACATGGGCTTTGCCCACAAAAGGGTCGTCCTACGCAGGCAAACCTGCAAAAAAACCCAACAAACAATAAGCAATGATGATTTTTTTTTTTTTAAAAAACTTAAAAAATTAGTTTTTTTTTAACAACGAAGAAAAAAAGAAAACCTTTTTTTTACAAAGGTTTAGATCTAAAAAAAATTTTAGATCTAAAAAAAGTTTTAGATCTAAACACTTAACAACGTACAAACGTAAACCACCACAGCCTCAAAAGTACCCCCACGTAAACCACCACAGTCTCACAAGTACCACCACGTAAACCACCACAACCTCACCAACATCTAATTATTTTTAAGAAAACGAAAACCTTTTTTTACAAATCTTTAGATCTAAAAAAAAAATTAGATCTAAAAAAAGTTTTAGATCTAAACACTTAACAACGTAAACCACCACAGCCTAAAAAGTACCACCACGTAAACCACCATAGTCTCACAAGTACCACCACGTAAACCACCACAGCCTCAACAACATCTAATTATTTTTAAGAAAACAACGAAAACCTTTTTTTTACAAAGGTTTAGATCTAAAAAATGTTTTAGATCTAAAAAAAAATTTTAGATCTAAAAAAAGTTTTAGATCTAAACACTTAACAACGTACAAACGTAAACCACCACAGCCTCAAAAGTACCCCCACGTAAACCACCAGAGTCTCACAAGTACCACCACGTAAACCACCACAGCCTCAACAACATCTAATAATTTTTAAGAAAACAACGAAAACCTTTTTTTTACAAAGGTTTATATCTAAAAAATGTTTTAGATCTAAAAAAAATTTTAGATCTAAAAAAAGTTTTAGATCTAAACACTTAACAACGTACAAACGTAAACCACCACAGCCTCAAAAGTACAAAAAAAAATTAGTTTTTTTTTAACAACGAAGCACACAAAATTAGTTTTTTTAACAAACCTCATGATCTTTTCAAGAAAATCACAAAACTTAACAACGTACAAACGTAACAACCACCACAGTCTAACAAGTACCACCACGTATACGTTTTAGATCTAAAAAAAGTTTTAGATCTAAAAAAAGTTTTAGATCTAAAAACTTAACAACGTACAAACGTAACCACCACGGTCTCACAATTTTCCAGCGTAGAAATTTTAGATCTAAAACTTTAGATCTAAAACTTTTGAGAGAAGTGAGAGAGAGAGAGAGTTTACGTTTGAGAGAAGTGAGAGAGAGAGACATGATAACTACTGCAAAGCATGTGGGATGAAAGGGTATACAAAGAACACGTAATGCGTTCGAGAACCACACACAATATCCCGCGTTTAATAACGCGTTTTTAATAAACTTTTTTTATATAACGTTTTTAATAACGTTTTTAAAACGTAAATTATTAACAAAACGTTTTTTTTAATAAACTTTTTTTTAAAAGTAAAAGTTTTTACAAGTAAAAGTTTGTATTTACAAAAAAAAATTATTAAAAGTATTTTTTAAATATTTTCACAAAAAGAATTTATAAAAAAAAGTCTTTATAAAAAAGTTTTTATAAGAAAACGTATTTTATAAAGTTTTTTAAAAAAAATGTATTAATAAAAAGGTTGTTGTGTTTTTATATTGAATAGGTTTTCGGTACTGAAGTTGATTTAATTAATTGGGTGCGGTCTACTGCTGAAACGATTGGTTTTGTTATTGTTATTGGAAAAAGTAAAACAGATAGGGGCTATAAGTACTCTATCGAATTTTTGTGTTCTAGACATGGGACGTCTTCACGTGAAGGGTTAGAAGATGAACTTCAACGGCAAACTAGTACCGGCAAATGTAATTGCCCATTCAGATTACTAGCGAAATATATAAAAGGTTTTAATGGTTGGATATTGAGGGTTAAGCATCCGGAGCATAATCATAATTTTCCAGACTCGTTGCATGGTTTTTCACAGGCCATGCGATTAAAAGAAACTGAGTTAGTTTTTGTGAGGCAGATGACAAAACAGCGTGTAGCACCACGAATTATACTTTCTTCAATAAAAGAGATGGATCCTAATAACGTGTCTACGATTAAAACGGTGTATAATGCACAAGAAAAGATACGTCGTGACAGTCGTGGTGATTTGACTCCGATACAAATGCTTTTAGTACATTTGCGACGTAAAGGTTATACGTATTACCCTAGGATAAATGACCACACAAATGAGCTGGATGAAATATTTTTTGTTCACCCGACGTCATATGCCCTGTGGACAACATATCCGGAAATCATGCTGATGGACTCCACATACAACACCAACATGTTTAAACTGCCATTCTTTACAGTTGTTGGGGTTACTCCAACAAACACAACATTCTCAATGGCGTTTAGCTTTTTGGACAAAGAAAAAAAGCCAAATTTCAAATGGGGGTTGGAATGTATTAAGTTGGTGATACAAGAACAATACTACCCGCGGGTTATCGTCACCGACAGAGACCAAGCGTTGCTTGGGGCTTGCGCAGAAGAATTCCCAAACGCTAACAGATTACTCTGCCGATGGCATATCAATCAAAATGTGCTAAAGAATTGCAGAAACAGATTCGATACGTTAAAGGAGTATGAGTCCGTTAGAATCACATGGGATTCGATGATTTCAGCTCCGACAGAAGAAGTGTTCAGGCATTATTATCAGCAACTACGTGGTTTATTGGTCCAAAAAAAGGGTACTCGAATTGTACTTTAATAATACACTTTGTTATTATTATTTAATAAATAACTACTCGGATAGTTTTGTTTTCTCACTTTCGTAATTCTTTGTTTTCTCAGATGTTTTCCGGTATTTTCGTAACTGGCTGCGAGATTACGACCGCATGTTTGTATCGTACATTACCGATCAATATCGCAGCTTCGGCCAGACAACAACATGTAGAGTTGAGGGTCAACACGCGCTGTTGAAGTTATACTTGGGCACCACACAGTCCAGCTTAGACACGTTGTTGTGTTCGGTCGACAAGATTATAGCTGCGCAAGAAACCGCGATACGAGCCTCTTTGAATATAAGCAAAATCAAGAAACTGCATGCTTGTAAGAGCACTCTGTTTAACGAATTGCGGTATAATGTTTCAATGGATGCTTTAAGGCTCATACTCGGAGAAAGTAAACGGGATGTTGACCCACATGCATGTGGTCATCAAATGCGGTTAGTGTATGGCTTACCATGCTATCACCAACTGTATTGGCTTCAAGCAAACGGTATGTATTTAAAAATTTATGCCTACCAAGTTATTCTTTCCGTCAATCCCGATAATTATAACAAGTTCTTTTTTTCGAATACAGGATTGCCAATTCCGCTTGATTATGTTGATAATTTTTGGAGAACACTAAGCGTTCCCTGGCCTGTTGTCCGAAATACTCAAGAGCCTGATGAGCCTGAATATCCTCAAGAGCAACAAGGTCCTGAAGAGCCTGAATATTTTTCGTGTAAAGATGACGTACAGAAATTCCAAAGTGTTTATACCAGAGCATCGTCGTTTGTCAAAAAAATATGTTAAACATGCTCAGAGGTATATACGCTCCTGAATCTGTGTCAGCCCAACAACCTGCTGTCAAAGAAAATAATCGTGGACGTCCAAGCGCAAAGGACAACAAATCCAAGTCTAAACCAAATCTCCCGGATTTGAACGATGACCCCCCCCACAAGGCACCGCATAAGCTACACAAAACCTAAAAAAGTCCCAGAAGTAAATAAAGAATCTGCGAGACACAGTTCTTATGTGGGAGAGCCTTCTAACATCCCAGACTTAAACGAAGGACCTAACGAAGGACCTAGCGAGGGCGACTTAAGACACCACTTGTACGTTCCAGATCACTTTAGCGAATATTGTATGACTGAAATTCCACCTATTTTCCGACGCTGGATCCTAGGGATTTTTAACGTGGAGGGTGATGGAAATTGTGGCTATCGAGCTGTTGCCCTAGGTCTTGGCCATCAGCAAGAAATGTGGCCCACAATTCGAGCTCTTGCCAGGGAAGAGGTAGACAATCACGAAGCAGTTTACAGGGCAATGTGGGGTCAAACTTTTACATCTACACGTAACTCGATGAATTGGTATAACGGTGCAGCACCCCGACGTTGTTGGATGAGTATGCCAGAAATGGGAGTGGTTATTGCTACAGCTATTAACCGTCCTATTGTATGTATAACCAATAGACAATCTCTTTTGTTACTTCCGCTTAGAGGTTCTCCAGATTCAGTCCAGTACTTGACTCCGGTTGTTATTCTTCGTGTGGGGAACGAGGAAGGTGCTCACTTCGTTCTTGCGGTTCTTGACGAAGACTCACCACTCCCGTATAATCACCCACAATGGAGTTATCATAGAGATGCCGTGGCCGCGCAATGGGAACATGTGTTTACTCAACGACAGAGGATGTTTAGATATACGTAGAAAACGATTATTTATTTATATTGTAAATAACAAAACATGTATAGACGATTACTGATCTATATTGTAAATGACACAACATGTATAGACGATTACTGATTTATAGCAAACGACTCGTCATCTTTTGTTACAGATTTCTGCTCCTGCTCCGGTTCTTCCTCATGTTTTGTTACAGGAATCGGATGACATTCAGTGGAGGGACATTCATTGTGTCAACCACACACCCGCTCGTGTTGAGAGTCCAGATTATGTGCTTTCTTCACAATCTTATGTGCCTCCCTCTCCAGCTATATCTCCAGCTGCATATGAGGACAATTTTATACACCGTCCTCCGGTTCTTCCTCATCTACTGATACAGCCGTCTCGCATTGATGTGTACGAGCGAGAGATTGACGGATTGAGGAGACGCATTTCAGAGTTAGAGTCTCGTGTGGGACAGATGGCAGTATCATTGGAGCGACTACGCATCGGGCGTGATTGATCTTAGTTTCTAGTTATATTGTAATTTTGTGAACCATGTATCAACTATTAATCTATAACAAGATTGGTTATTTATGTATTCGAAGCTTCTAATTTTGTGAACCATCATATTACTAATTTATGTTGTGAATAATTATACAAATTCTTTTGGCCAGATGCAACAACAAAATCCTTACTTGTGTCGTTGTCAACGTGGATTAATAATTGAAAGAACATCCCACCAGCCCCATACTTGTGGTCTGAAGTATTATGCATGTCCTTTCTCAAAGGTAAATAATTAAACGTTTGCTTATTTGCGTAAATATATCAATAACTTGTTTTCTTAGAATACATTTCTTATAATTGTTTCGTCATGTAACAGCCAGGGACTAAAGACTATGGGTGTCGATACTTCATGTGGAAGGAAATATTTCAACAAAAGTACTTTGGTGAAGCCTCTTCTTCAACGCAGTGCTCAAACTGCGAAACTAAAGATACAACGATCAACATGCTATTGGCTGAAAAGACTTTGTTGCAGGCAAAAATAAAGGCGTTGGAAGCATCACTGGAACTGGCAAGTAATCCAGTTGATCACGCATGTCAGCCGAGTGGAATACTCTATGAGCTTATAGATGACATTAATAATCTTCATGTGGAGTAGACGTTGTAATATTGAAAACATTGTTGTTTTACTTGTTTAATGTTTTATTGTTATTGTTTAATTAAATGGAAACAGACACACAATTAAAAAGCATAACGTAAAATAAATATTATATAAAAACACTACACAATTAAATACACTATACATATAAAAACACTACACAAATTAAATACACTATACATATAAAAACACTACACAAATTAAATACACTATACAACTAAACACACTACACACACAAATTAAAAACAAAACAACTAAACACACTACAAAAAAAAAAAAAAAAAAAAAAGTACTGTAGCCGCCGGACAAGGGGGACCCACCTACAAAAGGTGCCTGCCAAGGAAATGTGGGGGTGCCTGCGTAGGCCAGCCCAATAAAAATTGTTGTTTTTAAAGGTGATAAAGTGATGAGGATAACACCAATCATGTATAACGGTGTTGTATTGTTTGCATCATTAATGTGATTTAGTAATGAAAAAATAAGTTATAATGTGCATATCAACACTTTTTTGATATGAGTGAGTTTTATTGATATTTAATGATTTTTGTTTTATTTATACGCGTAGTAGATATAAATTGGAATTTCGGATAGATATTATTGCATCATGCACCATAAGAAATAAAATTTCGTTATTTGTCATTATTTTGTGGACCATAAAACGACCAATCAAATATAATTCCAGCTTATAGAACAACCACCTATAATTCACATGCTAGACAATAAATGATCTCGTTAATTTGATGGTCAACACTTATACACATAGGTCACTTCCTAGTATGTTGGATACTAGTACTATACGTAAACCATCAGATTAATCTAGATCAAATCTAAGCACTCCCAATGCTAACTCCAGTTATCATTTAACACCGTGACACATCAGCGTCACATCAGCTTTAACATTTCATCTTAAAAAACACCCGCAATCATAACATTTCCAAGTTAAACCTTAACTCACCAACAATTTACAAAAACAACCCCTTATTTAAGGGCAGAAATGAAAAAAAAACACCCAAATAACGTGCGTTATGGTGTTAATACCAGCACTTTAACGGCGGAATAACGCCGGCTTCGCAATGGTTAACACTGAAATAATACCGGTCCGACGTTAACCATTGGGAGTGCTCTAAGACACTAGTTGTTTTTATATATTGTTGGTGAGTTAATGTTTAACCTTGGAAATGTTATGATAACGAGTGTTTTTTTTTTGTGAGTTAAAGAGGAATATTAAAGTTTAGAGCTATGATTGGGAGGCCTAATGATATGCCTAAAGATGTGCCTAAACCGATGTGGCATCATCTTGATGGTTGAAGCTAAATGACCCACTTTTTCACAAACCATTTGGATCATGACATATATGTTTAGGCCTAAATTTAGGCACATATGTTAGGTCTCCCAATCATTTTTATAAAGTTTATGTGACACTGACATGGCAGAAGGTTAAAGTTTAACTTGGATCATAGTGCAAATGCATGCTCCAAGGGTCTAAATAGTGAAAGGGGGAAAAAGTAAAGAATTATTAAGCCAAATGAGCAAATCCAGAAAACAAACACAGTCACCAGGTCATCATCATTTCTCATAGCTACTAAAAAAAAACCCTCGCCACGTCATCATCCTTTCCTCCATTGTTAACCTCACTCACTCACTCACTCACTCACACATTGAATCCTTCAAACACCCCACTTTCAACTCTCGTCACCAACAACAGTTGAAAAAGATCTGTACTGAAAACACACACACTACTGTGTGTTTTATATAATACTGATTTATTAGGTATAGTTTCTATAACTTTACTTTCTTCTATATATTTAGTGTTATTTATGTTACTATTTATTTGATGAAAATGAACTCATTGTAAATATCGAGGCTATGTAGCGTTGTTTTTATATATTAAATTTATTTAAAACCTAAAAAAAATTAAAAAAAATTGCTGGAGGTCTTTCTAGAAGTGGTTCCTTTACCCTCGAGTAGGAGTGTGACTGTCTACATCTCACGTTTCCATACCTCGCCCCGGCGGGATTGGGTATTGTTGCTGTTGTTGTTATATTCGATGAACTTGAACTCGTTATATCTATAGAGGATTTAATTTAGTTATTTTTTTAGGTAATCTATTGAATCTTTTTTTAGGTTTTGTAAATAGTAGCTACTATTATAATTTATTCAATGTTACTAACGGGGTGTTTGTTAAGCTTATACGTGGGCTTATGAGCTTATTTGCATTTCGGCTTATATCTCATAAGCCCCAATTTTCCGGCTTAAGTCTCAAAATAAGCCGGAAAATTGGGGCTTATGAAATATAAGCCGAAACGCAAATAAGCTCATAAGCCCACGTATAAGCTTAAACAAACACCCCATAAAATAGATTTTTAGGCTTTGTAGAAAGTAGTTATAGACTTTATTAATGCCGGACCTAGCCGGTGTTGGAATGAGGGTTATAAGTAGCCGGGTGCGGAAACTTTTTTACTATGTAATACACGGAAAAAAAAATGAACAAAAAAGGTATGATTTCATTAATACTGTCGAGTTTGATAAAAATCGAGTTTATTTTTCACTTATTATTGAACTAAGTAAGCAAGTACTACAAGCACAAAATTCGTTAGATCCGGTTCATTTAGGAAATATGGGTTGTTTTTTTGGCGCGTGAGTTCTTGACACCCCCGGACCCCCTAGTTCCCGCCACTGGACTTAGCTTTTTAGAAAATGCACATATCTGTATTTGCTGAATTAGGTCTAGTTTACAATTATATACTGTTAATATCGCACTTGTTTAGATTATGTTACGGGGTATATATTAATTTTATGTTATACACGATGGATATGAACTCATTGAATTTATTGGTGCTTTAATGTCAATCTGTTTTCTCTGTAATTTATTGGATTAGTTTTGGTTTTGTAAAGAGTAGTTATAGTCAGGTTTTTGATGCTAGACATAATTATTTTGAAATGTTAAATTGGTTAAATCTGACGGTTTTGGGGTGTGTGTGTAGGAGTTTGGATATGTCAGAGCCAAGTTCGGTTAACGGTATACTTGAATTTCTGAAAACTAATAAGCTTGATAAGGCTGAGGCTGCATTGCGTAACGAGATTGGTAACCGGGGTGATTTGAATGGGTTTTTGCAAGGTCTTAAGCTTGAAGAGGTTATGGCGAAATCTGGTGTGAATGGCGACAATGGGAGAAGTACTCATGAAGCGTTGAAAGAGGAGTTTGTTGTGAAGGAAATGGAAAATGGGAATCCAAGAAATGGATTGGATAGTAAACGCAAAAATGTGGATAAAAGTTATACTTCATCTTCTAATAATACAGAAGAAACTGTGCTTGAGATATACCCAAAGAAGTTTAGTTCTAGTAACGGTTCGGTTGATGTTAAAGCAAATGATGTGAAAGAGTACTCGGTTTCTTCTCAGTCAAATGATAAGAATCGAGTTACTGTGAAAGTGGGTGTAGAAAAGGATTTTTCCGCAGAGAGGAAACAGTCAAGTATGAGCAAAATTATTGAGCCCAAGGAATTTATGGATAACCCTTGGTCGAGAAACGATGAAATCAAATATAGTTCATCAGAGTCATGGAATGCTTGTTCTGTTAAAACGGTATTTCCGTCCTCTAAGGGTGATGCATCAACCAGTTACGATACTAGTAATGAAACAAAAGCTTTTGGTGGTTTGGGTTTTCCGGTCATTTCGGAGAAACAGAAGGAAGAATTGCCAAGGTTAGCACCTGTTAAAATCAAGTTAGAGGATAAGCCATCAACTATAACATGGGAGGAGAAGCATCAACGTGATGGACCTGGTTCAAACGTTGTTAATGGTGACAGTTCCTTTCTTATTGGATCGTTTCTGGATGTTCCAATCGGACAGGAATTAAACAATGCAGGTCTGGTAGTATTTACATTTGTTTATTTCATTTTGAAGTTATTTAAAACATTTACGTGGTATATGTAGTTGATACTAGTATTAGACTACATCCTTAGGCATAAAAACAAATGGTTATGACGGCATCACTAATTTTATGCATAATGTAATTTTATCTTATTTAGTAGCTGTTAGAATTTGTATAGCTGTTGCTTACTGTCGTGTCAAAGGTACACAACTCTTTAGTTCAACAGGGATTGAGTATGTACCGACTTGCGCAACATAATGCTTATGATCATCAATCAAGTTAATGATAGAAACTGATTAACCATTCTATCAAGAGAAAGAAGTACGATTCATTTGACCAAACGAAAATGTGCCAATTAGCTGATTAAAACATATGTTGACAACAAGTTGTGCCCTTTTGTTGTGCAGCATCTGCCAACAAGATCCCTATTGAAAAATCATTCTCCTTATGGTAATGGAATAAGTTCGCTAAAAAGGCCATGAATTGCGATCAATTCACGCATTCCCAATTTGGGTATGATTCAGTCGGGAACGGGAAATTAACGATCCGAATCTAAGACCTTCCCAATCCTAAAATTGTTACTCTTTTTTAATTTCAATATAGAAACTTTAGTATGTAACCGACTAATGGTTATGACTTATGGAAATTCATAAGTATTAAACTATTTTTCTAATTATGGATGTTAGGATTTTTTTTATAATCTTTAGGAATATATTAATTATTAGGTACATCATACCAGGAGCGATCCCGAATTAACCTACCCCCATCGAACCGAATTTTAGGAACCTAGTGAACCGTGATCCCGATCCTCGATTGCGTACCGGAACGATCCCCGTTCCATGTGACTATGGGAATAACACTATTCCTTTGGATATGGAGAGGGTAGATTGTGTAGTTCCTTATTTATGCTTCCCTAAAAGTCTAAACAAGGAACTACGTAAAGGCATACGTGTTATACCCTCTTTATATGGTGCAGATGTTGCATGGCATGGAGCCCCTGCTTGTTGGCAACACAAGTTCTTATCCTCTAATTGCCAATTTACTGTTTACCTGATGATTCACACTTGGTCTAACGGGTAACAGTTTCTAAAAATTTGCCATTGTTGATTAAGGAAACATAAGTAAAAGTGTTGATACAACTCCGAATTATGGACAGTGGGAAAAGTTTCATACTTGATTTTGGACATTGTAAATCATTGTCTAGGATATAAATTTGATAGGTTGGTGGAACAAAAAGAATTCTGGTGCTTCCTCCTTACGAATTTATCTAACTACTACTAATTGTATATCCGGATGCAGGATACTGAGTTTGTAGCTTATTTATAATTCACCATCCCCATGCTAATGTTTGCGAATCAAAGTAAACACTAAGAATAAGTTCCACATGAATATGGGCTAAGATATAAACTGACCTTTGTTTAAGCTTTAATTTATGACAGGCCACATTCTAAATTATTTACATTTATGCCCTCTTCTGTCCTATTGTCTTTATATACAAGTATAAATTTCTTATGTATTATCATTCACTGTTAAATGATTTAGGTGGAAAAAGGCTTGCAGGAGGCAATTGGTTCTCTGTAAGTCAAGGCATTACAGATGACACTTCTGATCTTGTATCTGGTTTCGCTACAATTGGTGATGGTATGAGTGATACTATTGATTACCCAAACGACTACTGGGACTCCGATGAATATGATGACGATGATGATGTTGGCTATATGAGACAACCTATTGAAGATGAGACCTGGTTTCTAGCTCATGAAATTGACTACCCTAGTGATAATGAAAAGAAAACAGATCACGGGAATAGTAAAGGTACACAAGAAAATGGTCCAGAAAAAAATGAGGATGATGATCAGTCATTTGCGGAAGAGGATTCATACTTATCTGGTGACCAATATTTTCTTTCAAAAAACGTGGACCCTGTCCATCACTTGGATGATATGACTGGTCAGTATGACGGACAGTTGATGGATGAAGATGAATTGAATTTGATGCGCCCAGAGTCTGTGTGGAAGGAGTTTGTTTCACAAACAGACGAGCTCCTTATGTTAACTGAAGGTCAAATATTGGGTAAAACTGGCAGGCCTCATATGGATGATCTCTGTATAGATGAAGATCAACATGGTTCGGTACGATCAATTGGTGTCGGGATCAATAGTGATGTGGCAGATTTTGGTAGCGAGGTCCGGGAGAGCGAGGGGGAGTTGGAGTATAATTCATCACACGATTCTGAAGGGAAATTAATTGATAGAGCTATGAAAGATAAACCTAAAAGTTCAGGTAAATCAACAAAAAACATGAACGAAAGTGGATTTTCTTTTCCACCTCCTAGGAACGGTCAACCGTTTGCTGGCTCCAATAAAGCTGATAATGCTATTGTAAGCAAGGAAAATGCTGATCTGATCCCTCCATGGAGACAGAAAAGTAGTAGCTCGTCGCCTGTTAAAAGTTCCAGGGATGAAGATGATGTAGGTTCAGCAGGATCCAGCCCTTCTACTCTTTCAAATTATAATTATGCTGAACGGGCCCGTCAAGAGAACCAGAAAGTTGGTGGTTTAAGAGAAGAACCAGGGGCATCTCTGGAGGATGAAGAAGCAGCTGCTGTTCAAGAGCAAGTTAACCAGATAAAGGCTCAGGAGGAAGAATATGAAACCTTTAATCTCAAAATTGTGCACAGAAAAAACAGGTATGTCATCTGCTGCATTTCACTTGACACGTAATCTGGTGATGTTATCTATTATAAGCTCATTATAAAGTCAGCACCTATCTGTATTAGTATTAGATTCTTTTAGCCTTAATAAGGTTCTTAAAGTAACAACCGCTGCCTACACACATTATCGACAGGGTGGTCGAATTTGACTTGCATGTTGCTCCTCTAGGGCAGATATGTTTTTTCAATGTGTCACAAACATGTGAGCACCATATGATATAAATTGGGTATTGAACTGAAAGATGTGAATAGAATTATAAGGGAATCTTATGCCTGAGTGGACATATTTGGTGTATGAATTAAACATATCCTCATCTATAGCTGCCAAAATGATAATGCAAGCACAGTTGGTGGAAGTATACCTTTCATCTCTTGGTGTTTTTACTTCTCAGCACTGACAAGGTGGTGATCACAAAGAGTGTCCACTTTTCAGGTTGGACCCAACATATCAAAAGCAAAAATCCAACCGAAATCTGAAAATGTTGAATTTAGTTCTTGGTTTGGGTCCAAGACCCAGTTTACATTTCATATCTGTTTTGATTTATGAAATTCAGGGTGTTAAACCAAGTGGAACCAAAAGCAAATCAATTATGAAATAATTATATGAGCCTAATTTCAAATGAAAACCGACAGATAAACATGTATGATGCTGTTTAGTGGACTGAAAAGTAGTTGCTAGAAGTCATGTGGATGTGTAAACTCATTTATTTATTGCTATAATATAAGTCCTTTGTTTGATAGCTTTCATTCTAGCCGACAGCCTTCTAATCTATACTTATATATTTTTAAGCTGCTTATTTAGGAAAGGAGGTTGAAGATAGTGATGTTAACCAGAACTTGTATCAATAAGCCTCATGTTAAATCGATTTTTTTTCCCAACTGGAAGAAGTAGAAACCTGTTATATTTACTAGTATATGTTAAGATTTTTTGACATTGGCTTTATTAACTTATTACTTCTTTTAAACTATTTGTATCTCAGAACTGGCTTTGAGGAGGACAAGAATTTCAATGTTGTTTTAAATTCTGTGATAGCTGGTCGCTATCATGTTACCGAGTATCTTGGGTCTGCTGCGTTCAGCAAAGCTATTCAAGCACATGACCTTCATACCGGCATGGACGTGTGTGTGAAAATCATTAAAAACAACAAAGATTTCTTTGATCAAAGTCTTGATGAGATAAAGCTTCTAAAATACATCAACAAACATGATCCTGGTGACAAGTATCATCTTCTCAGACTTTATGATTACTTTTACTACCGAGTAAGTGGTTCTTATTTAGAAATCCATTAGCTATTTTGGTTGGCTATATAGAACTTTCAGACGGGGTTGGGGTGTTGGGTGGATGGGTGTGTTAACTTGCATATAAGTTTGATATTGTTTATACTTTCAGGAGCATTTGTTGATTGTTTGTGAACTTCTTAAAGCAAACTTGTATGAATTTCATAAGTTCAATAGAGAATCCGGAGGAGAGGTTTATTTCACAATGCCAAGATTGCAGGTATGTTGTACCTATTTATTAGAGGTGGCCAAATGGGCGGGGTGGGTAATGGGTCAATACAAGTACTTTTTCGTACCGGTTGAAACAGATAGGATTGGGTTGACCCAAATGCTTTCTGTGTATTGTATACTGAATAATTAAAGTGTTAAATATACAGAAAAGGCTATCTTAGACATAAAGCGCTTTAGAAGGTTATATGCATCAAATAGATACTCTAGGCAGCTTACAAGTTTCAATCTGCTCGACCTGTTTCCTCTTGAAACAAATTTTCTGTTTTGTCCCGTTCGGCCAGTAGAGATGAAGTATAATCCAAATTGATACATTCTACTATTCTAGTAAAGGGTCGAATCACCGTAATTCTTTTACATTCCTTATGAGAACGAAACTAGTAGAACATTTACATTGCTTTTCTTTATCATGCAGTCAATAACCATCCAGTGCTTAGAGGCACTTCAGTTTTTGCATGGTCTTGGGCTTATACACTGTGATCTGAAGCCTGAGAACATTTTGGTGAAGAGTTACAGTAGATGTGAAGTGAAGGTCATTGATCTTGGAAGCAGCTGTTTTGAGACAGATCATCTTTGCTCTTATGTTCAGTCTAGGTCATATCGTGCTCCAGAGGTCATTTTGGGGCTCCCATATGACAAAAAGATTGATATTTGGTCCCTTGGCTGCATCTTGGCTGAACTTTGTACCGGAAATGTGAGTCTCTCTCTTAAACTAAGGGGTTCAGGTCAAGTTAGAGAATTCTTGTACAAGTCAGGTTGACCTGAAACTTTTTTGCCCATTTTTTTCCCTATAAATAATTAGCGTGCAGCATATGATTACAAGTATTATTTGCATGCTTATCTTTTTTATTGAATAAAATGATTTCGGGTTTCAAGTTTCAAAAAACACTTTGGCTGACTTTTATCCTGTTTAACCTGTTTCTTAAGCATATGTTTTGATCTTACTTGTATGACCCTTTAGAGATATAACATAACCTGAATCGATCCATTTGTAAGTAATTGCGTCAAAATTGCCACTTTTAACAGCGACATATGACATATGATGTTAATGTTTGAAATTGCTTAGAGGGTATATTTGCTACTTCGAATTTTGTTCAGTTTTGTTGGTTTTAAAGCTTGGTAGCAAGTTATTGTTTCAACAAATTTAGTTCTTCCATAGTGAGTAGCTTGACGGGAAGTAGGTTCACACTGGTGTAGATTGTTAAGGAAATTAGGATTTCTTAAGAATGCACCATTACACCAACTTTAAATTGGAAATGAGACAGAAGAAAAGAACGCGCCAACTAGTAGTTAGCGAACAAAAGATTTAATCCGACGTTAGACCTTTGACCATAGATTCGAAAAGGAATATCGATCTCTCAATGAAGCAAGCCCAGCAACCTTTCCTGACAGCGACCATAGTGACTATTTTAGAGAAAACAGTCGCTAAACACAGCATCTCCTTTTTTTTTTTTTTTTTTTAAATTCTCAATTTGATATTACTTGCGTAACTTGTATGTACAGCTTTTGAAATGCTGAATGAGAGGTTTCCTATGTTACAGGTTCTCTTTCAGAACGATTCCCCTGCTACTTTACTTGCTCGTGTGATTGGAATTATTAGTCCAATTGGCCAAGACATGCTTGTCAAAGGACGAGACACATACAAATACTTCTCGAAAAACCACATGCTTTATGACCGTAACCAGGTACCCCATAATTCTTTTTTATTTATTTTTTCCATTTTACTTTGTCTTGTTTGCTATAAGTTCAAAGGTTGAGTTTTCTTTTGTGTGCAATTGATGTCCTACATTTTATATAAAAAGGTGGCAAGATGGGCGAGTGAGGTGGGTTAGGTAACTAGTCAAAGTGGGTTCGGGGTTGAAACAGATAATTTTTTTTAGCATGGTTTTAAAAACACTGTTATTATAGGAATAATCAAAATCTGTGAGCAAAAACGATTTAAGAGGTTTTATGCATGAATTATATACTTTAGCGACTTGCAATTTATTTGAACCTCTCTTTCAGTCAAAACAAATATACTGTTATTTGAACTGTTAGAACCCAAAACAACTAGAACCGCACACACACAAACACACACCAAGAGATTGTGGGTTTAAGTCCCGTCATGGACATGTGGATTTGTAGTGAGATTGTAATACGTTTGCCTATCAAAAGAAGATATACTAATAGTAAATAAAAAATTGCCACCTTTTAAAAGTTGCCAATCTAATGCTTCTGGGCAATAAACCATACAACAAAACTGAATGTGAAAACTGTCTTCTTGACCCCTTTTATACCCTTTTTTAGTGAAGTCACATGTATCTTCCATTTACAAATCATAGAAGCAAGTATTCTAAGAGTACCAATCTACATGATAATACACCTTTATTTATCGAATATTTGGTTCATGTTTCCTTTTCTTCAGGACACAAACAGACTAGAGTACTTGATTCCCAAAAAGACGTCATTAAGACATCGCTTACCCATGGGTGACCAAGGGTTCATAGACTTCGTCTCTCATCTGCTCGAAATCAATCCAAAAAAACGCCCTTCAGCCACTGAAGCTTTGAAACACCCATGGTTATCATACCCTTATGAACCAATTTCATCTTGAAATATCAAGATTCGGTTGATTTAAACATGCCCTTTATGGTCAGGTTTTCGGGGTGCTTGAAGATACTTAGAAGGAGTTTCTCTAACCAATTAAGCCGTCTCATTGGCAAGTTGTACTTATATGACATGGTCAAAATGTTTTGAAGGACTTTGTATCTTTAGGGACTTGTGATCGAATGGATAGTTGTTAGTTTGTTGTACATATTATCATGCTACTAATATTATTATGCGTGTAGGGGTCATTTTGGTAATAGTTAGTGTAGTAGTGTATTAACCAAGTTTTGGGGTGATTTTGATGTATCGAGGCATTTAAAGCCGAAATGGAATGGTATTTGTTGAAAGTGTGTTCTTTCTAATCCGGTTTGTGGGTATATGACTTTGTTTGAACCAAGAGAACTGATGAAGTGTATTGCGACAAACCATGATTAGTCATATACAGTTAAATATTTTTCCGAGACCAGTAAAATTATGATCTGGATTTGGTAAAAAATCAAGCGATTCTAAACCAAAAAATGAACTGGCGTACACACTACGCTTTGTGCCAACCAATATGAGTGAAGATTTGCTTGAGCGGTTCAATATTATTAGGTGAACTAAACCATGTTCAAGATCAAAAGAACTGATAACACTGTTTCCACAAGTACAAGACAGGGTTGCTTGCCAGTTGCCACTTTCTTAATGATGGTCACCTTATGTATTTTAAATACGCGCTATATGCGATACTAGATATGTCGTCCAGTTCGAGAGGATCCATAGCAACATTGTTCTCAATTCTCCAATTTTAGGGTCTTAATTAGATCACTCCAGCAACATTGTTCTCAATTCTCCAACATAGTTCTATGGTTCCCTTATTTAGAGTGATACTAAGCAAACGGTATAAGAGAGGAGTAGAAAGTTCGTGTTTTTACATTAAGTCATTAACTGCAAAAGAAAACTTGTTATTGAAGATTATTGAACACCTCTTGACTCTTGATTGATTCATGGACTTTGCTTGTGGGATTGAGAGCGGCTAGCGACGGGGAGAGTGTGGACTTAGGAATCTAAGTGTTTGTTTATTTTTATGTTTACGCCCTATAAATAATTTCCAAGCCTATATCCTACCCTTGTTTGTCTACCCATATTTTTGCCTTCTTGAATAATTAGACCTATAAAATCTAGTGGTGGAGACTTCAAATTTGGTCAAGCCTATGATAGTAGCCGCACAATGACTGAGCCTTGCGTGATTATAAATTATTACACATAAATTATCGAGAGATTGAGTGTTGTTTCTTTTCCCCTTTTCGTGAGGTGCTTAGTTGTGCAATTGACTAGAAGTAGGTTAAATTTAAATTCATATTTTCTAGTAATTGTTTAGAAGATATTCTTCTAAGTTTAATTCAGAGTCTACTTGAGTACAAGTAGAAGTCAAGTGAGGGGATATTTGATGTGATTAAATAAGTAGTGTTTTTATACATCATTTATCCCATATATTTTGCTCATTTGCTATGATTTTATATAAGAATCATTACTTAATCGTTTACTTTTGTGATTCTTAGTAATTCTATAGCAAAAATGGAAAAGATACTGGAAACGGCATAATTTGGAGGTAAAACGAAGAAAATGAAGATGAAAAATAATGATGACCAGACATCCGATATGGCGTATTAATGCCTATTAGATACACCGTGTCCCATACTTAGAAGATTTCAAGACCTTACCTGCACTTTGAAGAATACGACGTATTCATCTTTGGGGATACGCCGTGTATTATACTTAGCCTTTTTGAAGATTGTTACTTATTTGAAGAATACGACGTATCAAATTCTGAAGATACACCGTATAGGGGACCCAACTCATGAAGATCCAAGACGCAATTTGAAGACATGCATACGACGTATACACTTATAGGGATACGCCGTATATGTGCTATAGAAGAAAATCAAGTTAAGAAACAAAGCCAAAAGACGAAATCAAGATTACGTGATGACCTTAGAGAATGCTTCAGTATTTTGGACATAACTCCTTCATTTGGACTCCAATTTAGTTGATTCAAAAAGCCACAAAAAGGGAAAAAGAATATCTACCTGTTCCACAAGTGAATATGGTGTATTCAGGCTGTTAGATACGCCGTATTCATCATTTGAATACGCCGTATTGGGTCCGATTTCAGAATATTCTATGTTTGGAGCCCACGTTTGATATCTTGAATATGCCCTATTGGAGTGGTGAATACGCCGTATCGACCCAGCTTTCGGAAAATTATAAATATAAGACATATACATGACTTATGGCATCATTGGGGAGTCTCAGGACATCCCCAGCTGAAAACACCTCCAAACAACATAAGAAGACCAATGAAGACCAAATCACCCTTAAAGAACATCTCAGATCATTATTACATTTTGTATCATTTCATTTTGCACATCAATTTTGTCTATGAATTCTTTACATTTACTTTTGATTCATATTATGTGTTTTGCTAGTGAGATAAAGGGCTAAGACCAAGCTTATAACTATCATGTTATTTTGATTTGTTTACTTTGATTTATTGCATTTTTGTTGGATATTTTATATGTTTATCGTGCTCGATTCATTTGTTTACTTTCTTGAAGTATGTTGGCTATTGTCTAGATTATAAGTTTACTTCTGTGATTTATAATACGTATCATAATGGTAGTTGTAAGTGATAAACGATACCTTCACGAATGGTTACCATTAGGACTGGAGGCCGGCCATATCCCTAGGTTTGTCAATATATGACTAAGGCGAGTAAGTTAGCATGAGATCTCTTATAAATGACCATTTGCAGGAGATTACGTAGTCTTACTCTTATTAGACTATTAAGATAGATTATATATAATCTTTGAAGGACTTTATGCATGTTTGAGGCTTATTGACGCTGTGACCATTGGGTTAATAGTGGATATGCATAGGGCTAAGTAACCGTAATCGTAGAGGTGGCAAAATGGTTGGGTTGGGTTGGGTCTTGGGTCTTAGATGGGTATGGGTCTATATGGGTATGGGTCTAGATGAGTCACTTGGAAGGATGAGTCTAGATGGGTATGGGTATAAATGGGTATGATTCGGGTCGGGTTTTTTTTGGGTTTTGCTAGTTTTTTTTTTATTTCATCATGAAACATAATAATTAATTACTGTAAACAAAGACAAAAAGTATTCAATATCAAATTTTTTACGTTTTCTTCAGTTTTTATACGTTGAGGAAGATTATTTTTTTATCTTTTTATGTTTTTTAGGAAAATGGAAAAGTACGAATTTTGTTATGTTTTTTATGTTTTTATGTTTTTATGTTTTTTAGTGATTCTGTTCCACCACCTTCCATCACCTCAATGAGGATTCCTGTAATCAAGAAAGGCGAATATGACTTATGGTGTATGAAGATGAGGCAGTACATTGCCATTACAGACCATGCTCTATGGAATGTAATTGTCAATGGTAATGAAGTTGTTCCAGAACCTGTAGACATTCCTGGACAACCTAAAGCACCTAAGGCAGTCTTACCAGCAACAACCTTAAGGAATCAAGAAAATGCACTCAATATTCTCTTGTCTGCCATTCCAGATGGTCATCTTCTCAAATTTCATGATGCTAAAGACGCTAAGCAGCTATGGGTTGCTCTCAAGACCAGATTTGGAGGGAATGAAGCTTCTAAGAAGATGCACAGAAATCTTCTGAAGCAACAGTTTGAAACTTTCACTGTAGGTGAAAGAGAGAGTCTTGATGCAGCATATGATAGGTTTCAAAATCTCCTAAATATGTTGGAGTTATACCAGGCAGAAGTTTCAGTTGAAGATGCTAATATGAAGTTTCTAAGGAGTTTGCCATCTACATGGCATGTAATAGTACAATGATTAGAGGACAACCAGGCTTAGATGTTATGGACTTTGATGATCTCTACAATCATCTGAAGGTATATGAGCATGAGATGAATGGTCAAACAAGTTCTAAGTCACACAATATTGCTTTTCTATCATTTGAAAAGAGGGGCAGTACTTCCACCAAAAGTACTGCTTCTCCAACTCAAAGTACTGTGCCTCAAAGTACTGTGTCGTATACTGCTCCCACCTACGCTCAGCAAACCCCAACACCTACTACTATGCACTCAGATGAATTTGTGTGCTCTTTCTTTGCACAACAAGCTTCTTTACCTGTCGTTTATGAAACTCTTAATCGGGGTTTGGATTATTTGTAGGTTTTAGGAATGCTATTAAATAGTTTGGTATGATGTTGGGAATTATGCGAAGTAGGATTTCTACTGTCAATTCTGCCGAAGGATACTGCTGAAATAGAAGCAGAATCTGCTGAAGAAGAGATTCTGCTGAAGTATAAAAGCCGTGCCGTGTTTCTGCTGAAGAGTGGAAGCTGACTAGGATCTGCATGCGCTTTATTAATTAAATGCTAACTCATCATTATTCTTGAACTGTCCGAGGTTAGCATGGGTATTATTGTACTGCTCAATATTGTTTAGTGTTTAGCCATTAAATGCATGCTTGCATGCTTAGTCGATTGAGTAGAAATAGTTTAGGGTTCCTTGTCTATAAAAGGAACTTGATAGTATGTAATAGATAACTCATTCGAAACATAGAGTTTCAGTTAATAAAAGATCCATAGAGGATCTAAGTGTTCTTAGTTATAATAGCTTGTATTTACATTCCGCTAAAGAATACGAGTTGTAGAGATTTTCTATTAGTTTGCTTATGATTACATAGGCAACACTAACGATCTACGAGTGCTCAAGATCTGTCAAGGTCTGTGTGTTTTCAACAAGTGGTATCAGAGCCTCGGGAGAGTCTCTACGATACTAAGAACCATATTTAACCTCACCCTCATACAACCAAAAATACATTCACCATGCCTGGAACTGATGATGAATCCGAAGTCACCAACAACAACAGCAAGAACACCACCTCTATGCAACAACTTAGTCTTTCCAACAGTAATGGTAAGTTTCCTTATCTAAAAAAGCAAGAGTATGATATGTGGACAATGAAGATGCAGAACTGGATCTCCAATACTGATTGGAATCTTTGGGAGATTGTGAAGAAAGGAAACAGTCTGAAGAAGACTATCCCAGATCTTGATGGTAAGTTTACCATTGCTCCTCCCAAAACTGCTGAAGAGATTCTAGCTGTGCAAAGAGAGCACAAAGTAAGAACCATCCTTCTTCAAGCTATTCCTGAAGATCACTTGGGTGATTTTCACCACATGGATGATGGAAAGGACATATGGATGGCGCTTAAAGCAAGGTTCGGTGGCAATGAAGAGTCCAGGAGAATGAGGAAGTCCATGCTGAGACAACACTTTCAAGAATTCAATATCTCAGAAGAAGAAGGTATCCACAAGGGATACGACAGGTTTCATAAGATTTTGAGTCAGCTAAACCAGCTGAATGCAAAACCTGACAATGATGATTGCAATTCAAAGTTCCTACGATCTTTGCCTCCATCATGGTTACATGTAAGTATAGCCCTCAAGGCTAAAGGTGGGTTGGACATGCTCACTTTTGATGAGCTGTACAACAAACTCAAATCTCTTGAACCTGATGTCAGAACTCCCTACCATGCATCCTCTTCTGGTCATACAGCCTTTGTTGGGACATCTCACTCCAATATGATGATGCATGCTCCAAATCCAACTTACTTACCATCATCATCTTACAATCGTCCCACTCCATCATGCCATCAAGCTAAAACTGGTAGTATATTGGAGGATGTTCTTCATTCATTTGTTGCTGTTTATGATACTCAGCAGCATCTTGTCTATGAAGATTTTGAGCAGGTGGACCCACTTGATATGGAGGAGATGAAACTGAAATGGCAGGTGGCCATGCTTTCAGTAGATATCAAAAGGTTTGAGGAGAGGTCAGGAAGAAAGTTTGGCTTCAAGGGAAAGGATCCAGCTCGTTTTGACAGGAGAAAGGTCAAGTGTTTCTCTTGTCACCAGATGGGTCATTTCTCAAGGGAATGCAAAGATAGGAAGAGTGGAGAGGGAGCTAACTACAATTCCTATCAGCAGAATCAGAAGGAAGCTAGAACTTCAGCAGCTCTTGTCACCTTGGATGAACAGGTCAACTGGGCTGCACATGAACCTGTGAATGAGGAAGCTGCTGATACAGAGAAGCTTGGATTGCTGGCAAGATGTACTTCAGAAGATAGGCATGATCAATTTGCCTTAATGGGACTTTCTCAGGTACACAACTGTATATTTGGTTGTAGTGAAAGATACAATGAACTTAAAGAAGCTTATGATACTATGAAACCTAAATACAATGAATGCTATGTTGATAATGAAGCTTATAAACTTTCGTTAAAAACATTAGAAAGACAAAAGGTAGGGTTTCAAAAGAATCAGATAGCTTATGAAGAAAAGATAAAGGGGTTACGATTTGATCTAGATATTGCAGACATTAACTTAAAACGCACTGAAAAAGAAAAAGCTGATGCTATTGCTGAGAACCTAGAGCTTAAAGAGAAACGAGCTGAGGAAATAGCTAGACATAAACAATGGCTAATATCAGGTGACAATCTAGCTAGAGAAATCTATAGTAGTCAATCAGTGACCTCTGGAATAGGTTTAGGTTTTCAAAAGTATGTAGGATTGGAAGCTAGGAACGATGGGCGTAAATCTACACCTGCGGGCTTAGAAAATTTTGTTAAAAAAGGTGATTTGCATGCTGTCCCTGGACCTATTAGAGGTGAATTCATGCCCACTGACCTGTCCATTACTGTTGACTTTGATGGATCACACCATCTGTATGGCAAAAAGTCAAAAGACTTGCCAGACACCGATGCTTCATCTAATGACTTTGTCTCTTTCTCTGACAGTGACAATTCATCGGATCAAAGGTCTGCGTCCAGCTGTGATTCAAGTGATAAGTCAGACCTTCCCAAGCCCTCACTTGAGCCTACACCCAAGCCTGCACCCAAGTCTATCTACAAGCCTTCTAGGGTAGCTGCTGAGGAATCAACTTCCAAGACAGTTTCCTCTGAAGACATGTCCTTTAAATCTTTGCATAATAAGTCTGTTAAAAACAATTCCTCTAATGTTTCTGGTTTAAGTACTTCTACATGTAATAGAACATCTTCTGTTTTGAATAAATCTTCCAAAAGGAAGACATGTTTTGTATGTGGAAGTAAAATTCATTTAATTAAGGATTGTGATTTCTATGAGCAAAGATTGGGTGTATGTGCTACTCAGGAGAAACCTAGACCAGTGTGGACCAATGTTAAGAATATTCCACCTTATGTCCCACAAGCAACTTATACTGACTCTCCTTGGAAGAGATCAGTTGATAGACCTTATGTGCAACCTACTAGCCCATACTTTAAACATGGTTATTGGCATGCACATGTTGACTCTATGAATGATGGGAAAGGATTTTGGGGTACTGCTGTTAAGTCCTCAGCAGGTTGTTCTTGGAATAATAAGGGACCAAAATTTCAATGGAAACCCAAGAACAATGGTGGATCTTTCTCATCTGCTAGACCTAAATCTTATGATCCATAAGGCAGGTTCAAGTCAGCAATGACTTGAGCCTCCTTTGTATACTAACATTCTTTTGTATATAATTTTGTTCTATAGGATCATCCTCTTAAGCATAAAGATATTGGTATTGTTGATAGTGGTTGTTCAAGAAGCATGTATGGAAATAGAGATATGATGCACAATTTTGTTCCAATTGAAGAAGGAGGCAATGTGACTTTTGGTGGAAGTGATGGTAGAATTACTGGGAAAGGCACCATCAATACACCCCTACTGAACTTTGAGAATGTGTACTATGTTAGGGAACTTCAGCACTTCAACTTGTTCTCAGTCTCACAAATTTGTGACACCAAGAACAAGGTACTCTTTTCTGAAGATGAATGTATTGTGCTTTCTAAAGAGTTCAAGCTTCCAGAAGATACTTCAATTCTGCTGAGAGTTCCTCGAACTCACAATCTATATACATTCAACCTCAATGAAGTTCATCCTGAAGGTGACCTCACTTGTTTGGTGGCTAAAGCATCCTTGGATGAGTCTGCCAAATGGCATAGGAGAATGGCTCATGTGAATTTCAAGACCATAAACAAACTCTCTAAAATGGGTCTTGTTGAAGGTCTTCCCTCCAAAGTTTTCTCCAATGATCATAATTGTGTTGCATGCAACAAAGGGAAGCAATACAGAGCCTCCTACAAAGCTATCACTGTTATGAGCATTATTTCTGAGCCTCTTCAGCTGTTACATATGGATCTATTTGGTCCAACTCAAGTCAGAAGCATTGATCACAAGTATTTTTGTTTGGTTATCACTGATGGCTATAGCAGATTTTGTTGGGTGTTCTTTCTAAGGACTAAAGATGAAACATATCCAGTACTGAAAGACTTCATCACCCTCGTTGAATCAGTTGAACAAGAAGGTTAAGGGAATTTGGTGTGATAATAGGACAGAGTTCACGAATGCTATTATTATAGAACTCTGTAGGTCTAAAGGGATAAAGAGGGACTATAGCAATCCAAGAACCCCACAACAAAATGGGGTAGCTGAAAGAAAGAATAGGACCTTGATAGAGGCTGCAAGATCAATGCTTGCAGACTCTAAATTGCCCACTATGTTCTGGACTGAAGCTGTTGGGACAGCTTGTTATGTGCTAAACAGAGTCTCCATTACTAGACCTCACCTTAAAACACCATATGAGCTTCTCTTTGGGAAGGTTCCAGCCATTCATTACCTCAAACCTTTTGGTTGTCAAGTGACCATTCTAAACACTAGTGATCCGTTGGGGAAGTTTGATGAGAAAGCTGATGAGGGTTATATTGTGGGTTATTCAGCTCATAGCAAGGCTTACAGAGTGTACAATTTATCTGCCAAGAAGATAGAGGAGACTTTGAACCTGAGATACATGGAAGATAAGCCCAATGTTCAAGGACAGGGTCATGTGTGGTCTTTTGACCTTGACTACTTAACTGATTATTTGGGTTATACTAGACATATGGCTAACCAAAGTGCAGGTTCTCAAGAGTCTCCCACTAACAATGCATGTACCTTGGATGCTGACTCAGAAAGTGAATTTGAAGATGATGAACAACCTATACTTGTGCCTTCTTTCTCCCCTAATAATATTGCAGGTAACACCTCTAGAGATACTTCTGATGAAAGTGAAGATGCATCACATTATGCTGAGGACCTTGCTAGGCTTCAGACTCAAGAGTTTGCAGCTAAGCTTGAAACTGAGAAAGTGAATGGGGAGCCTGCAAATGAGGCTGTCAGTGGAAACCATGTTTCTGCTGACACTGATGCAGTCTCTCCCATCGTCATCAAATCTGCTGAAAGCTCGGCTGTTTCTACTCCTATTCCTTCTAAAGTGTCCACAGACTTTAGTGAACCCTATACTCGCTTTCCAAGACCTTCAGATCTTGGAAATCATCAACCCAAATTTGGCATTTTCACCTCACCTTCCTATGACACAACTTTTGTACCAACTGTGTCTAATCTTGAACCTTCCATTGAAGTCAACCCCACTGCTACTAAAAGAATCAACATCACTCACCCTCAATCCAATATTATTGGTGATTTCTAGCACCTGTTAGAACTCGAAGGGCTATATCTAGTCCTAAATTTAGACAGGTTGCTTTTCTCTCTTATGTCTCAAATCAGCAAAGAGACAATCACACAGACTTCAAGCATTGTCTGTTTGGGTGTTTTCTTTCTCAAGTAGAGCCAACCAGTGTCACTCAAGCTCTTGAAGACTCCAGTTGGATTGAAGCAATGCAAGAAGAAATGCAACAGTTTCAAAACCAACAAGTTTGGATCTTGGTACCATTACCAGATGGCAAATATGCTATTGGAACTAAATGGATTCTGAAGAACAAAAGAGATGCAAGGGGTGTGGTTATTAAAAACAAAGCATAATTAGTAGCTCAAGGTTACAGGCAAGAGGAAGGGATTGATTATGATGAAGTGTTTGCACCTGTTGCTAGAGTAGAGGCTATTCGAATTTTCTTGGCCTATGCATCTTACATGGGCTTCATGGTGTATCAGATGGATGTTAAAGGTGCTTTTCTATATGGTGAGATAGAAGAGGAGGTTTATGTCACTCAACCCAAAGGATTTGAAGACCCAGATCATCCTAATCATGTTTACAAGGTGGTTAAAGCTCTCTATGGACTTCATCAGGCACCAAGAGCATGGTATGCTAGGCTTTCATCATTTCTGCTGAAGCATGGCTATAGAAGAGGTGCCATTGATAAGACTCTTTTTCTGAAGAAGAACTCAACAGACATCATACTTGTGTAAGTGTATGTGGATGACATCATTTTTGGATCCACTAAAGAAGCTTGGTGCTGGGAATTTGAGGAACTGATGCAGGGAGAATTTCAGATGAGTGCTATGGGGGAGCTTACTTTCTTTTTGAGTCTCCAAGTTCAGTAGAAACAAGATGGGATATTTATCAGTCAAGATAAATATGTGAGGGACATGTTGAAGAAATTTGGTATGGAAGGGGTCAGAACTGCCACAACACCTTATGAAGCTCCAAAAACAAAAACCAACAATGAACCAGATCTACCTGTGAATGTTCATTTATACAGATCAATGATTGGTTCATTAATGTATCTAACAGCTTCAAGGCCTGATATTACCTTTGCTGTGAGTGTTTGCTCTCGACATCAAGTCACTCCACTTACTTCCCATCTCAATGCAGTCAAGAAGATCTTTAAGTACCTTAAAGGCCAACCTCATTTAGGCCTTTGGTACCCAAAAGAGTCTCCTTTTAAGTTGGAAGCATATAGTGATAGTGATTATGCTGGTGCAAATCTGGATAGGAGATCTACAACTGGAGGCTGTCAATTCCTTGGAAAGAGATTGATTTCTTGGCAGTGCAAGAAACAAACCATTGTGGCTACCTCAACTACTGAAGCACAGTATGTTGCTGCTGCAAATTGCTGTGGACAGGTCCTTTGGATTCAAAATCAATTGTTGGATTATGGGTATAACTTCATGAACACAACACTTTTTATTGATAATCAAAGTTCCATATGCATTGTCAAAAATCCAGTTTTTCACAGTAGAACCAAACATATTGAAATCAGGCACCACTTTATAAGAGATGCATATGAAAAACATTTGATAAATGTGGCTAAAATTCATACAGATGATAATGTGGCAGATCTGTTAACAAAAGCTTTTGATGGACCAAGGTTTCAACACCTTGTGGTCAATATTGGAATGCTTAACCCTTAACTGCAAAGTTTAAGGGGAGGCATAGGCCTCTGGGGAGGATTTTCTTTGTTTTGTTTGTTAGTTTTTTAGTTATATAAAAAAAAAAAAAAAAAAAAAAAAAAAAAAAAAAAAAAAAAAACTTTCTCTTGCAGGTTTGTTGTATATAGTTGATGGTTTTTAACTCACCAGATATACCTTGTGTATATCAAAGAGTTGGCTAGTCCAAAGGGTACAACTTTGGTAAAGACACATCAAATCTGTTGATAGCTGTAATGATTTGCTCAAAATCATAGGGTCTGCAACCACCCATGCTTAATTGCTGAGAGTTGTATGGTCATCAATTCACCATGGTATATTTCTTGTTGGAATCCAAGAATTGGCTAGCCCACAAGTATATGGCTTGTGGTAAAGGCAACTGAATCCATATTTGGTTATCAATTCACCAATTCTAAGAATTGACTAGTCCTGGGCAAACGGCTACAGGTAAAGACACATCAAATCCGTTTATATAGTTGCTGATTTGCTAATAAATCAGATGGTTATCAATGTACCATAGTTTTCGGACTTAAACATTTGGCTACTCCAGTAGTGATGGCTATTGGTAAAGAGACATCAAATCCATTATTTTCAATGATTCAACTCTCATAGGAGTTAACTCACCTGGATATGATGAGAATAGTATGCAACTAATGAGTCTTGATGTACACTATGTCATTTGATGCTGCAAAGACCTGGCGTTTCAAAGTTTGGTCATCATAGAGATGAGATTATTATTGGTTCTTTGCTCCTGATGTTTGAGAACAATCCTCTAGTACTGCAGTCTCTAAGATCTATCAAGGTTAGGAAACTGGAACTTAACCAAGTCAAATTCCAGTTTAGGGGAGGATTGTTGGGAATTATGCGAAGTAGGATTTCTACTATCAATTCTGCCAAAGGATACTGCTGAAATAGAAGCAGAATCTGCTGAAGAAGAGATTCTGCTGAAGTATAAAAGTTGTGCCGTGTTTCTGCTGAAGAGTGGAAGCTGACTAGGATATGCATGCGCTTTATTAATTAAATGCTAACTCATCATTATTCTTGAACTGCCCGAGGTTAGCATGGGTATTATTGTACTGCTCAATATTGTTTAGTGTTTAGCCATTAAATGCATGCTTGCATGCTTAGTCGATTGAGTAGAAATAGTTTAGGGTTCCTTGTCTATAAAATGAACTTGATAGTATGTAATAGATAACTCATTCGAAACATAGAGTTTCAGTTAATAAAAGATCCATAGAGGATCTAAGTGTTCTTAGTTATAATAGCTTGTATTTACATTCCGCTAAAGAATACGAGTTGTAGAGATTTTCTATTAGTTTGCTTATGATTACATAGGCAACACTAACGATCTACGAGTGCTCAAGATCTGTCAAGGTCTGTGTGTTTTCAACATATGAAAAGTAGGAAAATGGAAAAGTAAGAACACAAACCTGTGAAACTCAACTACAACATCAAATAAATGATATTCAACCTTCTTCGTAATCAATTAATCCATAAGAATCAAATACGAGCCGTTTTTGAATCCTTTAAGAACATAAACTTCTTCCTATGTGTGTGAACCAATCTCGTGTGTGTGTCACCAAAAATTCAATAAACACATATCATGCTCGACTTCCCTCAAATACAAAAATATTCGAGAACCAAAAACCATTTACCATCTGATATCGAGCGAAGCAAGCAGTAAAAAAGTTCTTCTCGGACAAAGCTTCAAGCTGCTTCATTAAATCTAGCACGAGGAGCAAATGGATGCACAAATAAATAGTACTAGGTGATGTCTCATGTAAACGTGTGTTCAACGAATTAGATAAGCCAAACCCCATGTGCATACGATTCAAAAATAGTCACCATCTCATGTGCAAATATCACCGACCATGAATCAATTTAATTACCATCCATCAAATAGATCCATGTGACTTTTGAATTACAATAACCAACTGAACCAAGGCAAATATACGTAGGATGATAGTCACCGACTAACTATGAGGTTATATCCAAAAAAAAATATCAACGATCCATACGTAAATCTTCCCATCCAACGACTAAGATATATTGTGATCCAACGGTGATTATTCAATCAATAATATCACAACAATATTAGATGTATACCATGTACATTGAATCTAACGGCATATAGTAAGTACGGAGTAGTAGCCTTTGTGGATCCCATTCAAAAACAAATAATATTAGATGTATGAAGCGTTGAAGCAAAAGGCATGAATATTATAATCGATTGGATCCCACAAACACATGATCTTTATTCGCTACTGACCCAATATCTTAGGGAGGGAGGAGTGGAACCTAATACCCTAATACCCTGAGGGTGCCACATCACCTATATCCAATAAAAACCTTCCAAGTCAAAACTACCCCAATACTACCCTAACTAGACGGAGCGGTACCCTAGTACCCGATTTTATTTTAATTTTTTTTTTAATTTTTTTTTCATATATTTTTAATAATAAGTAATACTCCCCAAAACAATTTTTTTTTTTTTTTTTTTTTTTTATTACTCCTCCTTCGTCTTCCTCCTTCCCACCTGCAAAACAACCAAAACATTTTTTTTTATTACTCCTCCTTCCCAACTCGGGGTCACTTGCAATTTTTAATAATAAGTAATAAGTAATACTCCTCCTTCGTCTTCCTCCTTCCCACCTGCAAAACAACCAAAACAATTTTTTTTTTATTTGGGCTAAAAGTAGCCGCTTGAATCCACACAAAACGCTCCCCAACGTATACATTTGCAACGTTCGACAGCGGGTTCCCAGCTCGAATTTGTTAGCCGATTTCGATACCCGCACTACACGGAATGGTGTAGCCGAGCGGGTTCACGAGCTCGCTTGGCAACCCGAGCTCCACTCCGTCTGGCCTTAGTAAATTAATTTCACCGACCAATTGAATGCCACACTAATTTTGTACGAGGTTAAAATTTACATGCACCGTACCATTAATTCTTGTGTAGCCGAGCAATTTTATCACAGTAGCAAAACCTTTTTCGAATCTGCTTTTCTTTTACGCTTGGTTCTTCGACAACCAAAACCTTGTGAATCCCTATATCAAGAGCTCCCCACTCTGATACCAATTGATAAAATCGTTTATAAGCTCAGCTAGGGATAACAATAACATATACATACGTAGCGGAATAATAAAGAACATCAATGTTATTGCTAAAGGTTTTCATTCACTAACACTAACTAACCCTAGACGTTTATAGGAACACGTCTAGACTACTAACTAATAACCTAGCCGTTTACATGAACATACGCTTAGGACACACACACACACCTTTAATCGACTACATCTTGGAAGACTTAATTAAAACCTACACCCCATGTCCTCTTTATATACTAGAGGATTAGGGTTTACAAATCTCTACTAAGGACTAATAAATAAAACTTCTTTTGCAAGCAAGTCCTTCCATCTTTTTGTAGGTTTCCTTCTTGTCATATTAAGTCCCTCTTGTTTCATTCTTTTTGTCTTATCAACTCAAACGTATAATTCCCAACAGTTGGTATTTCTACCGATTACTCTACTATCTAATTATCTAATTAACTAAGGTGAGGGTAGTCTATTTCTAATTATTGTGTGCTCGTATGATGATTTAAAGATGTGTTTACTTAGGTTTTATTACTCCTTAATTATCTCCTATTGATGGTTGAATTGTCACGTCCTTATTCTTAATTGCGTTGTGTGTCTAAGGTCGTAGGGTATGCGTTTATCCCTAACTCTTTGAAACTACCAAAGGGTCTCGTCTACAAAATCTCTAGGATTTATAAACTCTAACTCTAAGGTACTCTTTAGATGGTTTAGCCTACAACTACTCTAGGTGTTGTAGTCTAAGGTTCACAAAGATTAATCAAGCATTAACTACACAACGAATGACCTATCACATTACTAGATCATTAACAATTAAGATAAGAGACAACCAATCAATATTCAATAGTTAAGTTTCATATACCCTAAGCAAACACACAAGTAAATTAGCCGGACATGGAGAACATGCAAGCATACACACAAATAATTGAAGACATAATTGATTTAATGAAGTAAAACACTTATCTTGGTGTAAGATAGGGTTTGGAACCCTAAAATACTGTACAAGACAGGTTCGGTTTAGGTTTTTACTCCAAAAGACTACACACTAAAAACTAAAAATTTTGGATTCTATATATAAGATTACATTCGCGACGGCATCACCTTATGACTTGTGACGCCGTCGGGTCGCCGTCATTAGGATTTCGTATTGGCCATGTTAGTCTTGCGAAGGCGTCACCTTATGCTTGTGACGCCGTCCTCTTTAGCCTCTGACGCCGTCTGAATCAAATCTAGGCCGTCTGAGTTGCGACGACCTACTCTTTTAAAGCCTGACACCGTCACTTGAAAATAAGCAATTTGGCTATTGTATCGTCACAACATGTGCTCCGACGGCGTCGCAGATAACACCTGACGCCGTCCCCTTGTGTTTCAGCAGCTTGAGTGTCTCGATTCTTGACTTTGGCCATTTTCTTCGTATATCTGCGCCTTTTCGTCCGAATAAGTGTCATTCCAGTATTTTGCCTTCAAGAGACCTAAAAAGTGAAAATGAACGATATTAAGTAATAACGGATACAAAAGTGATCAAATAAGGGCTTAAACGACCCCTCAAAAAAGTACATTTTAAAACCTTATCAAATATCCCTACACTTGGTATTTGCTTGTCCTCAAGCAAATGTGCTTTCGGCCAATTAATTTATAAGTTAGGGGTCATGAAGCATTGGTTTAGAACAATCCACAACACATATAAGTCCCGCAAAAGTCATAACAAGCATGGAAATTACATACTAGCACCTCACATGGGGTGTTTGGGTACTCACATCTCTCGGGTGTATATGAAATATAACAAGTTGGAAATGGAAGATAAACACTCATTAACCGGTCCTAGTACATAGATTACCATAGGCTTGAGAATAGATCAAACCTCCATCGCTTTGGCGTAAGCACCTAGGAAAGACTATCCAAGAGGTCTTTTAAAGGGTTGTAATGATAGGCTTACGGTAGGGAAACAAAGGGTTTGGTGGGATAGGCTATTTAGTGGTGGCAAGTCAAAAATCTTTATGTTACAAGCATACGAAGAATGGCGTTGCTAAGCCAAGACTCGACACTCTAAACTCTAGATAACTGAAACAAACAAACATAAATTTAAATGATAGATGTAGGATGGTAGCCTTTTTTTTCATACACTTTTACTCTACCATCCTTTAGGGTAACATCAAAATGATAGGGATTTATAGGCACATCCCTACACTTGAGTTTTTATTACTCTAACACTAATTTGACCCGAATTGAAAAGATCAAAACACTTGGAGTACATTATTACACAAATAAAGGGAATTTGAATTTAACGTTCCCTTCCCGTCATTTCATAAACTTTAACTTTTCCCATGAGTCCCAATCGTCCCAAAACTGTATACAAAGGATATGACTCGACTTAGCAACTTATGCAAACAACTAGATAATTGAACTAAGGGTTTCTAGGGTGATAACAATAATGCACTAAAAGTGAGTGCATACAAGGTAGGCTAAGGGGATTTGGGTGTACATTTGGGGGTGGGGTGTAAACAATGCTCTTCATTGATATTTCGGAAAACCGAAACATCACGAGAACCGCGAAAAGGATAGGCTATGAGGGGTTAAATAGGGGTATCGTGTACTAAAGACGAGTACAACACAAGGTTGTGGGGGAATTACTCAACCGATGTGGAAGAAGCAAATATAATACGGGTATCAAACAAGGGTTATCCTAATGCCTCTTATCATTTAGTTATTCCTAACTACACAAGTGTAGTCTTACTAGCGATCTCGGGATGCATCACAAAACAAGTTCTAGAATCTATTATACTACCGGTTCACACACTAAGCATTAAAGATGAATGCTTTAATTCCTACTAATCTAAGGGTGATCCTCACATTTTGGGTGGAATTTATGTGGTAAAGGGTTTTTGTGCTAGTCATGTAACTTCCTATCCGTGAGACGCTTTTGTTAAGACTAATGGCCCACTCCTATATGTCATGAAAAATTTTGAATTTGGTGCCAAAATTACCCTAACCGACATTTTCTCATGGTTTATTACACAAATACAATTGGACAAAGCAAATAATCAAGGATAAGCATAGTTTCAAAGTTCCCGTTTTATTTTCCCTCCCTACATTTAAACTGAACATTGTACCCAATGTTCCCCGAAAGTATCAAAGTTATGATAATAGAAATTAATTAAAAACGAAAGAAACTAATACTCTCCTGATTAGCTCGGTAGGATCCGTGTGTGAAGTATTGGTTAAATCCTTTCCAAGAAGAATGTATGCGTGAAAAGTTCCTTCCAACCTTATGTATCTTCTTCTTGATAAATAAAACCTGCACATTTGAAGAAAACAAACGAAACCTTCGCGTAAAATCGGCGGTAATAATATATATAAGACTCTGCTAAACTAGGATATAATGCTTGTGGAATGGATGTTTACAGAATTTCTGGAAAATTAAGACCTGGAAAATTCCAAAATTTATAAGTAGCTCAGAAAACGAGAAAAAAGTAATCTGTTGTTTTTACTCCTTCCTGACGCTGATGAGTGTCTAAATACTCATCTTTTTTGTACAATCTAAACTGCAAAATCATCTGAAAACACTCAGAAACACATCAAAATGATCAAAATATCACAAATCAGTGTTTTTTGAGTTTTAAATGCAAAAATATCAAAATCAGATGAAAAATGATTCAAGTTTGCAAAATTGGCAGTTTTAGTCCCCCAAGTTTTAAAAGTTGTCAAATCTAGTCCCTGGAATTCAAAAATGTGAAGTTTTGTCATTCAAGGTCCCTGAAATATTATAAGTTGTTAAAAATGGTCCTTGAATGATTCTTTGGTCAAATGGCAAGAAAGGTCCCTAAAGTTTGAAAATTTGCAAGATTAGTCCTTGGACTTTTTAAAATGGATTTTATGCAAAAAAGGGTCCTTGTACTATCAAAGTTTGTCAAAATTGGTCCTTGTGATAAGTTTGGAAATGTGGCATTTTCAGTCCTTGAGGTTTGGATAAATTACATTTTTGGTCCTTGTATACCACTTAAACCAAACGGACACATTTTTAATTATACAAGCCCAAATCCAAGCCCAACCCATGCACCTCTTGACCCTTGACCCCCTTTGCCTTGAACCCTTGACCCCCGTATTATTGCTTCGGTCAACGTAAGTCAAACAAAGTGAAATACAGCCCACCACTGTTCACTTGCCTCCTCAACCTCTGAATCCCAAAAACCAGTCATGGTTTTCCCATTTTTTCTTCAACCCCCCCCCCCCCTTACCTTGTCCCCTCCACCTCCACTAACACCAAATACTCTTAATTATCTCAAACCAAACCCATTAATGGCTCAAACCTACTCAAAGAAAAATTGGCGCCAAAATCAGTTTTGATGGCTAGGATCTGTTTGACTACACCAATGGCCAAGATTATTGATGGGATTTACTCAGAGACATGTGGGGATGCTAAAAAGTCTACAAAGAAGAGGAGTGAAGCAATGTATCTATCGATCTAGAGTAACTTTAATTTCTTAATGTCGTTTTTATCATTTTAAGAATTCTAGTGTAATTTTAAAGCTTTCAAGTACTGTTCTAGCTATTTCAGTGTATTGTAAAACTTTTTCAATTATCAGTTTCAAGTTGTAATCATATTTCAAGTTTATGCAAAATTTCATATTTATGCAAAATCTCATGATAGTTCAAATATTGTTGTTAGTTGTTGGTAAGGACTGAATAGGCACATATAAGCTCCTATATAGCTTATTTAAGCTATTAGAGACCTTTAAAATCAGTTTAGAATAAAAATCAGGAAAATCACAAAAATACAAATTAATTAGTGAAAAACCAAAAATCTCATGGAAATGGTGTACACAGCTGGAGCAGGGTGAATTGTGGATGGCCTTGGGTTAGTGGCTTAGTGGTAAGCCTTTAGGATTGGTCTTAATCATTGGTTCTTGGTTTTCACTTGGATAAGCATTTGTAAGCACTTTTGATTATCATGGCATTTTACTGTTGTAATTGTTCATAAGCTTAAATTTCTGTTTCTTTGTGTTAATTAGTTATAGTTAAGTCTAGTTGATTATTAAAATCAGTGTGTTGTTCTTTTAAATTTGTAGTTTATAAAAATCTTATTTTGACAGTAAAAGCATCATAATCTTCATTAGTGAGTTTCTTGTTGTTAATGTTGTTGTTTCATGCTTCATCAGTTCTAATATATGAGATTTCATGGTCTTGAATCAGTTTTATGGTTTAAATTTGTGGTTTGCTTTAAAAAATCTTCAAAACAGTCATAATAAGTGTTGTTTGGTTTATCTTGTTTGGTTGTGCTAGAGTTTGTTTAAGACAGTATTATTGCTTGTTCTTTGTCACTTTAGTATCTAATATCTCAAGCAAGTCAAGAAAACCAGTGTTTGTTCATTAAAAAGTCAAAAATCCTTTTAATCATATCTGTCTTGTCCACTGTTGGGATTTTAAGTCCCATGATCATGATTTTGTGTTAGAAAGTTGTTAGTGTTGCTCAATTTAGTCTTAAAAAACCTTAATACATCACATTCAGTGCTTAAGATCAAATCAAAGTTCATCTTGGTCAACTTTTTATTTTTTCTCAAAAAGTCAAATTCTCATTTGGTCGATTTTGAATAAACTTTGGGATTTCACTGTGTGCTTAATATTAAGTTTTAGCTTAAAAGCTCTTGGGATATTAAAGATCAGTTGCTAAACAAAATTAGAAAAATAATAGATCTCTTTGAATCAGCTTATAGAGTGCTTATTTTCTAGCTTTTTGTGGATACTTGTTCTGAAACCATGCCCTGTGCACAGTGAATGGCACCATTTTGAAAAGCTTGCACAGAGCTTAATTGTTGGTTTTAGCTTGTGATCTATGGTTCTTTGGATAGCTGACCTAGCCCTCTTGAGGTTCCAAGTTTGCTTTTTCATTTTCTAGCTTGTTTGGTAGGGCTGCAATAAGCCTCTATCTTGTCCCATTTCTGTGTTTAGCATAAGAGCTTATCTACTTTTTCATAGCCTTTCAGTGTGCTTATCTTTGTCTTTTAGCTTCATTTGAGTAGCATTAGCCTACTTGCATCTTATTTTGGCTTTTGTTTCAGCTGGTTAGCTTGTTTGAGCTTATTTCACCAAATAAGCTCATAAGCATAACTGTTGTGATCATAAGCTTGTAATTCAGCTTATTTGTACTTTGTAAAATTTTTGTGTTTGTTAAAGTTTCATAATATCAGTAGTAAAGTAGTTTTCAAAAAGAAAATCCAGAAAAAGATCAATTTAAAATCAGTGATAGCATTTATTTAATAGGTTTTAGCTTTTTGAATTTTCTTTTTAGCTTATTAATAAGCAAATCTTGTTTTTATACTTTTGTTAGTTTTCTGTCATCATACAGTATTTTTAGAAAAAGTTTCATATTTTTCTCTATCTGTTTAGTATTTATTATAATTTTAAATAGTTAAAAATAGTAATTAATTAGTAATAAATAATTAAAAAGCATAAAAAAATATCTTTTTAATTTTAAAATTAGTTTTATCATATTTTAGATTTTTCCAAGTTAAAATTTTATTTTTCCAAGTTTATTTTATATTTTCTAGAACTTAAGTGTATTTTAAATAATAATTAATTAGTAATAATTAGATAAAAAGTGTGAAAAATATATTTTTAGTTTTAAAATAAGTTTTATAATATTTTAGATTTTTCTGAATCATAATATTATTTTTCTAGCCTTATTTTGTATTTTCTTCTATTTTAGAGTATTTATTAAATAGTTAAAATAGTTTTTAATTAATAATAATTAAATAAATAGTTGAAAAAAAATAATTTTCTTTTTCTAATAATTTTCTTTTATTTTTAGGATTTCAAAAATGTCATTTTTATATTTTTAGGTCTTTTATTCACTTTTTATTTTTTTATTTTGTGCGTGTACGTAGTTTTTAAACGTAAGTTTTACGTTTGTTTCATCTAATTGTTGTGCTTTCCAGTTCTGTATCCTATTCCATTCCAATAAATCAGTAGTATAATTTCTCATCCAAAACCTTTACTGATCATTATCCTTAGTGATCATTCTATCCTCTGAGTTTGTTTTGACACACCATTGAGTCTCCGTGGGACTAAACGACCCGGGAATTCATTCTATTCTCCAGGACTTCATTGTATTTGTGTTTTAAGCAGTTTTAAGTCTATTACGGTTAGCCATTCACAAGTGGCTAGCTTGTGTGATTAGACTTGACTAGTTCAGCACAGATAAGACGCCGTCAGGTTATCCTGACAAAAACTGGTATGCGATTTTCTGGAAAAAATTCTGGAAAATTTACATCTTTAAAATCTGGAAAAATTTTCTGCAAAACATCCATTATGACTCGATACAAGCATTTGACTCGAACAAACACACATGTATATCTTTTAATTAATTGCAATTCTCATGTTTACGTTTTTTTTGAAAACGTGTATAATCCTCCCTACACTTATCCTTTATGTAAAATACCTTTATATGTGATTAAGACGAGGTTAAGAACAAAATAAAGCATTTTTACAAATTTAAACATGAGAATAGAAAATCAATAAAAGATATATGACACAAACAAGCAAACAATTAAGTATGGGTTGTCTCCCACTAAGCGCTTTTCTTTATTTATGAGTTTTGTAGCTAGACTCATAGTCGTGCTCCTACGTGACTTTATTACCGTCTAGCTCTCCCTTCGTCAAAAGGGCGTAGACGTTGTATGCTGTTGGGAATTCTGTGAAGTATGAATTATGCTGAAATTACTGCTGAAGGATTCTGCTGAAGAAGTGTGGAATATGCTGAAGATATAATTCTACTGAAGTAATGAAGCCGCGTAGATGGTTTCTGCGGAGATAGTTATTCCATGTGTTCTATAGTTTGTTAGGATTGCATGAGCTATTTTAGGTAGTGATATGCATTTATTTTATATTATTGTTTTATTTAGGGTTCCTTGTGTATAAAAGGAACTGATGTCTTTTGTATGAGGGAGACTTGAACATTAGAAAACTCTGGAGAAAAACATTCCATGAAAACATTATTAGGGAGAGTGAAAAAGATCCATAGAGGATCATTGGTTTATTGAGAAAAACCTTGTTGGTAACTTTGATTGTGTTCTTATTATTCCGCTGTGCATCAATCAATCATTGTTATTATATATCATAGTTGAGTCAGGATCTTGGTTTCTACAATTGGTATCAGAGCGGGTGGCTCTCGATCTAGGGTTCGTTCAAGGTTTTTATTTTGAAGAAGAGCAGATTCGTTCAAGCGAGGGTTCCATCGTTTAATACTGGAAGTACTGGTTCCCAATGTTTCCTAGTACCGGTTTTATCCAATGGTTGAATTGATAATGTCTCGTGGGTTGCTATTGGTCCAATGACGTGGTACTATTCAGAGTATACACGTGATTTTAATTGATGTGGTACGTTTCGTTGATTTTAATTGAATTTAATTGGTACTGTTCGAAGTATACACGGATGTATTAATTCGAGGTGGGACCTTGTTGATGATCTCACAATTGGTCAATATTGAGTGCATCACATAGGATTATAAAATTAACAACAGTATACTCAAGTTAATAAGTTTTTTTTGTTGCGTGGAGTTATATTCGAGGTAATAGTTTTTGAATTGGATCAATTCATGCTAATTGGATAGTATATTATGCTGGTCCCACTTATTTGAATTCAATATACTAATCATCCTTGTTCAAGCTACGTGTAAGTGAGTTGGTCAGTGTTGTCGTGGCTTTTGATATGTGGGGTCACCATCTTTGTTTGAATCACATATACTGATCTCTTATTCTAATTGGTGGCCATCATGAGTACTGGTAAAATATGATGATTTTGTTCCTACTGAGCACATGTTGATTCTACTGAAGTACACGTGGGGCTATTGTATTTTTGCTGCTGGTCTCATTTAGCTTGGAGTGTACGCTTATTGGTCCTTTTTGCTTTGATTTTTTATACGTGAGTAAGGTTGTCATTTATTGGCAAGTGGATCAGGTTTTCTTTTTCTTTGCTAGTGGAGATTTGTAATTGGTCGTGATTGGTCACACCTTTAAAATGGCAGAATTTGATAATAATAGGGATGATGTTATGTTTCCTTATTTGATGGATGACGAGTACGAGGTCTGGGCTAAGAAGATGGAACATTGGATCATGAATAACGATATGAATATTTGGAAGGTGATCCAAAATGGCAACAGTTTAAAAAGGATTGGAAGCGATCAAGATGGAAATATCTTTATTCATCCTCCAACGACTATGGATGAACACATTGCTGTACAAAGAGAGTCAAAGGCCATAACTACCTTGCTTAAATCTATTCCTGCTGATCATGTAGCAGATTTTCGTTATATGGATGATGCAAGTCGTATATGGAATGCACTAAAAGAAAGGTATGGTGGAAAGACTGATTTCAAGAAGATGAGCAAGAAAGCTGATGCTGCAGGTTATGCTGAAGAACTTGCTAGCCCGCACTTTGCATTCATGGGCATCTCTCAGGTACATAATTGTGTGTTTGGTTGTAGTGAAAAATACAACGAACTTAAAGCAGCCTATGATGAAATGAAACCTAAATATAATGAATGCTATGTTGAAGTTGAGGCATATAAACAGGCCTTAAAAACATTAGAAAGACAAAAAGTATGGTTTCAAAAGAATCAGATAGCTTATGAGGAAAAAATAAGAGGGCTACAAATTGATCTAGATTGTGCTAACATTGATTTAAAATGCACTGAAAAAGAAAAAGCTAATCTTGTTTATGAAAATCAAGGGCTTAAAGAGAAACTTGATGAGGAAATTGCTAGGCATAACGAATGGTTATTGAATGGAAACAAGTTAGCTAGACACATCTATAGTAGTCAATCTGAGACATCTAGGATAGGTCTAGGTTTTCAAAAATATGTAGGTCCTGAAGCTAAATATGATGGGCGTAAAACTACACCAGCAGGCTTAGCTAATTATGTAAAAGAAGGTGAATTACATGCTATCCCTGGTCCTATTAGAGGAGAATTTATGCCTGTTGACCTTTCCATTACTGTTGACTTTGATGGATCACACCATTTATATGGCAAAAAGTCAAGTGACTTGCCAGACCTTAGTAGCAAAACTAATGACTCTGTCTCTTGTTCTAAAAGTGACAAGTCATCTGATCTAAAGTCCACTGACTATGCCTCATGTGATTCAAGTGAAAAGGCTGACTTACCTAGACACACACCCATGACCACACCCAAGTCCAAAGTTGCTGATGATCCCAAACCAAAGCCTGTTACCTATTCTGTTGAACACAATTTTGCTTCTAATTTTGTTTCTGATAAGTTTAAATGTAATAAACAAAGTTGTGTTAAGAATAAGTCTTTTAAGAAGAAATCTTGTTTTGTGTGTGGTAGTAAACTCCATCTTATTAAAGACTGTGATTATCATGAGAAAAAGATGGGTGTTTCCTCTGGCCATAAGACTTTTAGACCCACATGGACTAATGTTGCTAGTATTCCTCCATTTGTTCCCAAAGCTGCACATGTGAGAGCAGGTAAACCAGTTCCTACTGGTAAGCCAAAGGTGTATGCATCTGTTTCTGTTGATAGGCTTAATAGGCCTTTTCCAGTTCCCTCTGGTGGAGGATATTCTTCACCAGTTACTACTGGTTGGTGGAACAGTAATGCTAGACTTATGCCCTATAGACCTACAAGTTCTTACTTTCAGTCATATACACCTTATGTATCTCATATGAATATGGCACATGGTGGAGTACGAGTGGGAAATATTGTTAAACCCTCAACAGGTTATTCTTGGAAAATTCAAAGGAAAGGTTTATTTTGGGTACCCAAGAAATATAGTCCTTGTCAGGTGCATTGATTGAGGGGAGGCCTAAGCCTAAGGGAAGGCTTATTGTTGTATTTTTTGTATTCTATCCATTTTTGCAGCTGGATCCTCATACGCCTAAGGGGAGGCTTAGTGTTTCTGCTGACACTACAACTGTCTTTGGTTTCTGCTGCTGCTTGATGGTTTATTTTACATGTTTTGGTTATTTTTATTCTTTCTTTATTTTATATTTAAAAAAAAATTATTATTTTCTTTGTTTAGTAAGATAAAAAAAAATCGTATTATTTGTTCTTAGTTAAAAAAAAAAAAAAAAAAAAAAAAAAAAAAAAAAAAAAAAAAAAAATCTAACCTGTCTGTGTTCAGTTTCTACTCTTTCTTGCAGGTTTTAGTGTTGGTTAATTACCACACAACTAATGGTTTTCATCTCATCATGTCTTTCTGACACAAGAGTTTACTAGCCCACATGATTATGGCTTGTGGTAAAGGCTGCAGAAATCCATAAATGGTAATCAACTCACCATGATGATGACGACATTCCATCAAAGAGTTGGCTAGTCCAAAAGCAAACGGTTTTTGGTAAAGACATCTCAATTCCGTTGATAGCTGTAATGGTTTGCTCATAATCATAGGGTCTGCATCTCACCCATGCTTAATTGCTGAGAGTTGTTTGGTTATCAATTCACCAATTCTAAGAATTGACTAGTCCTGAGCAAACGGCTACAGGTAAAGACATATCAAATCCGTTTATATGGTTTCTGGTTTGCCAATAAATCAGATGGTTATCAGTGTACCATAGTTTTCGAACTTAAACATTTGGCTACTCCAGTAGTGATGGTTATTGGTAAAGAGACATCAAATCCATTATTTTCAATGATTCACCTCTCACAGGTGTTAACACACCTGGATGTGATGAGAATAGTATGAAACTATTATGTTTTGATGTACATGTTATCATTTGTTGCTGCAAAGATCTGGTGTTTCAAAAGTTGGTCATCATAGAGATGTAATTGTTTTGATTCTTTGCTGCTGATGTTCGAGTACAATCCTCAAGTTCTGAAGCGTTAAAGTACTATCAGGAAACTGGAACTTAACCATGTCAAATTCTAGTTTAGGGGAGGATTGTTGGGAATTCTGTGAAGTATGAATTATGCTGAAATTACTGCTGAAGGATTCTGCTGAAGAAGTGTGGAATATGCTGAAGATATAATTCTACTGAAGTAATGAAGCCGCGTAGATGGTTTCTGCGGAGATAGTTATTCCGTGTGTTCTATAGTTTGTTAGGATTGCATGAGCTATTTTAGGTAGTGATATGCATTTATTTTATATTATTGTTTTATTTAGGGTTCCTTGTGTATAAAAGGAACTGATGTCTTTTGTATGAGGGAGACTTGAACATTAGAAAACTCTGGAGAAAAACATTCCAGGAAAACATTATTAGGGAGAGTGAAAAAGATCCATAGAGGATCATTGGTTTATTGAGAAAAACCTTGTTGGTAACTTTGATTGTGTTCTTATTATTCCGCTGTGCATCAATCAATCATTGTTATTATATATCCTAGTTGAGTCAGGATCTTGGTTTCTACATATGCTTACCGTGGACTCCTTTACCGAAAAAGGGCCAAACCATCTTGGTTTATTTCTACCTTGTAATGCCCTTATCCGTGATTTGTATAAGAGTACTTTTTCTCCCTTCAAAAATTCCTTAGGGTTCCTTTGTGTTTTTGGTATCGAAGTGGGATTATTTCCTAACTTTTTATCGGGCTTCCACAATGTTGCATGCAGTCCTTGAACCATAAAATCTCTAAGCCCTTTTTCCCAATCGTTCATTTTCTTCTTAACAATGAGTTCAGCTCATACAGAGGTCCCATAGGCAGGGCGTCATACTCTTCTTCTGTTATTTTTCCTTCAAGGACTTCCCTAAGAACCTGATTGTACCTAAAGTTGTTCACTTGGTTTGCAATGGTTTTTTTGTTAATTTCGTGCTTAAGGTAGTACTCAATGGTCTCGCGCTCATTATTAGGTTCAGACTCCTCCCTCTTGCTTTCCTCAGTTTTCTTCACCTCAACCTTTTCATCCTTAGGCATAATGGAAATGGCGTTAACAAACGGAGTGGGAGGATAATCGTTGCTTCTTACTAGTACCTTTTCGGGAACTTTTGTCTTGGTATATTCTTTTACCAGGTTCATCATTTACGTCATTTTTGCTTGCATTTCCTCTCTTTACCTATAAACCTCCTCTTCAAATTTGGCTAATCTCTCCGTATGAACTGCCATGTACTCCCTCATTTGTTCCTTAAAGCTTGGTGAGAGTGGTATTGAGGAAGTAGAACGGAAGCGCCGTTCGGAATTGGGGTTTTGCTCACGACTTGGGGATTCTGAAAAGGGTGTTGGGTGGTTGGTGGAATTGGCAGAATTGACTGCTTCTCGGGGGATTTGTACGGGAGCTCTTCTATGCCTTTCCATTAGATAATCAATCCTTCTCTCAATAGCAGTCATTTGCTCCTCGGTGATGTCAGAAGATTCAAGAGGAGTTGATATGGCATTAACCACTTTAACAGGGGTTTCAGGAGATTCATTCCAATCTTCGTAGCTTTAATCAGCAAGCTCTTCTATAATATCCTAAGATTTCTCTGCATTAAAGTCGCTGAGCCTTCCACCGGCGGCTTGATCAATAGATCGTTGAGTGATGAAATCGATATGGTCATAGAATATTTGGATTTGAAGCCAAAGATCAATGCCATGATGAGGGAGTTTACGGAGTAGGTCCTTGAATCGAGTCCATGCTTTGTAGAGAGACTCGCCTTGAAGTTGTTGAAACGTCAAGATGTCTCGTCTAAGTTTAGTGGTTCTCCCCGGTGGGAAAAATTGAGCAAGGAAGCGAGAGGTAAGATCATCCCAACTTGAGATGGAGCCGGCGAGAAGTCGCTCAAGCCAATTACTAGCTTGGTCCCGTAGAGAGAATTGGAAGAGACGCAGACGCGTGGTCTCCCGAGTAGTATCATCAAGGTCGATGAAATCGACAATTTTAAGAAAATCCTTAAGATGCTGATTAGGATCTTCGGAACGAAGTCCATGGAATGCATATCCGTTTTGCACCAACCGGATGGTGTCGGATCGCAGGGCCGTAGTTTGGGCTTGGTCTGGAAGCTCAATGGTGTTCCTATAACCTTGGTGGATAGGTCTGGAGTATTCACCAAGAGTACGGTCTCTTGGCGGGACAATGATTTGAGGGGGGTTATCACCTTCCATGATGAAAAGTGATAGGGTTTTACGAACAAAGGTCACTAAGAAGGAGGATAGATTACGAGGAAGCTAAAAATGAGAAAAAGTTTACTTGATAGGAATCAAGTAAAGAAACCTAAACGAGGTAGACTACTAACTAGCTATTCTATTCCCCGACAGCGGCGCCAAAAACTTGATAACGCTACACGCGTCGTTCGGGGTCAAAGAAACTTCCTTTTCGTCGAGCAAGTTTTTCAACACCCTAGGAAGTGAACCTAATCGTTGTAGTGTAGTATTAGGGTAAGCCACGGGAATTGATATCGTTCTCTAGCGGAATAAGAATGCTAGTGAGGAGTTACTACGCTAAGGTTGGGGTTGAGGAAGATTATTTTTTTATCTTTTTATGTTTTTTAGGAAAATGGAAAAGTACGAATCTCGGGGTTTGGATTGGGGGGGGGGGGTTGGTATTTCTACCGATTACTCTACTATCTAATTATCTAATTAACTAAGGTGAGGGTAGTCTATGTCTAATTATTGTGTGCTCGTATGATGATTTAAAGATGTGTTTACTTAGGTTTTATTACTCCTTAATTATCTCCTATTGATGGTTGAATTGTCACGTCTTTATTCTTAATTGCGTTGTGTGTCTAAGGTCGTAGGGTATGCGTTTATCCCTAACTCTTTGAAACTACCAAAAGGCCTTGTCTACAAAATCTCTAGGATTTATAAACTCTAATTCTAAGGTACTCTTTGGATGGTTTAGCCTACAACTACTCTAGGTGTTATAGTCTAAGGTTCACAAAGATTAATCAAGCATTAACTACACAACGAATGACCTATCGCATTACTAGAGCATTAACAATCAAGATAAGAGACAACCAATCAATATTCAATAGTTAAGTTTCATATACCCTAAGCAAACACACAAGTAAATTAGCCGGACATGGAGAACATGCAAGCATACACACAAATAATTGAATTAATGAAGTAAAACACTTATCTTGGTGTAAGATAGGGTTTGGAACCCTAAAATACTGTACAAGACAGCCTTGGTTCGGTTTAGGTTTTTTCTCCAAAAGACTACACACTCAAAACTAAAAAATTCGGATTCTATATATAAGATTACATTCGCGACGGCGTCACCTTATGACTTGTGACGCCGTCGGGTCACCGTCATTAGGATTTCGTCTTGGCCACGTTAGTCTTGCGACGGCGTCACCTTATGCTTGTGACGCCGTCCTCTTCAGCCTCTGACGCCGTCTGGATCAAATCTAGGCCGTCTGAGTTGCGACGACCTACTCTTTTAAAGCCTGACACCGTCACTTGAAAATAAGCAATTTGGCTACTGTATCGTCACAACATGTGCTCCGACGGCGTCGCAGATAACACCTGACGCCGTCCCCTTGTGTTTCAGCAGCTTGAGTGTCTCGATTCTTGACTTTGGCCATTTTCTTCGTATATCCGCGCCTTTTCGTCCGAATAAGTGTCATTCCAGCATTTTGCCTTCAAGAGACCTAAAAAGTGAAAAGGAACGATATTAAGTAATAACGGATACAAAAGTGAGCAAATAAGGGCTTAAACGACCCCTAAAAAAGGTACATTTTAAAACCTTATCAACAACGACTTGTGCTTGTAGCGAGTTGTTACTTAGCGACTTATCTTCAAGGGTTATAGCGACTTGGTTGATTATTGTTTCTAATATGGTTTTCTCTTGATTTAGTAAAATCCCGTGAAAGAATCTATTTCCCGGTTTAATCATAGAGTTATAAAATCCCGTGAAATCTGTAAACATGTCTACCAACGTGCCTACAATCATCTCTTCTGTAGCTGAGGACGTTCAAGCAGCTGGATCAGATACTCGTCCACCCATGCTTGACAGAACTGACTATGACTCATGGGCTCAACGAATTAGGTTGTATTGTCTGGGAAAGGAAAATGGGGTCAACATTCTCAAGTCAATTGATACCTTATCAAATTGAGACTACCAGAGATGTTCTTGAAACTGTTACGGATGGTATAGTAATCTTAGGTTTGGACAGACCAAAGACGTATGATGAGCTCAATGATAAGGAGAAAAAGAGATATGATGCTAATATCAGGGCTTCAAACATTATACTTCAGGGTCATCCAAAAGATATCTACAAGCTTATCAATCACAACACTGAAGCCAAGGCGGTTTGGGATAATGTCAAGATGCTTCTCTCAGTTTCTGAATTGACTAAGGAAGACAGAGAATCACAACTGTATGATGAATTTGAGCACTTTAAGATGAAAACAGGAGAAAGTGTCAATGAATATTATGTGAGGTTCCACAAGCTTGTGAATGACATGAGGAATATCAAAATGACTATGCCAAATATTCAGCTGAACTCAAAGTTTGTGAACAACATGAATCCCGAATGGCACAAATTCGTCACCTCTGTGAAGCTAACCAAAGGATTAAAGAACACCAACTATGAGCAACTGTATGCCTTCCTACTGCAGAATGAGAAGCATGTTATGTTTGAACGAATGATTCTTGAAAAGTTCAAATCTGATCAGGGAGAAGCAAGCTCATCAAATGATTCAACAGTATTCTACACTAATGTAGGGATTACTACCAAAGCTTCACAAGTCATACCTACTGGAAACGGTAATCACAAACTCATTCCCGATCCAAGGTTCAAGCAACCTGATGCTGATGCAGTCATGGAACACTTCATCAATCAACTGGCTCTTATGGTTAAACAAAACTTGACCCTTACTCCACATACTAACAGTCTTCACACTAACAATGAAATCAGAACTGCATCCAATCTTCACAATCATGCTACTGTCAGAGATGGAAAGGATATGGTGCAACCAGTTCAAGGAAGGCAGTATGAACAGGGAAGAGGTGGAGGGTATGTGGCTAATCAGAATCGTGGAAGGAATGCAAATCAAGGACAAGCAAAGCCAATCAAGTGCTACAACTGTGGTGGTGATGGACACATTGCAAGGAACTGCACATCTCCAAAACGCCCTCAAAATGCAGAGTATTTCAGGGACAAGATGCTGCTGGTGCAAGCTCAGGACAGTGGTGCGGTTTTGGATGAAGAAGAGTTGTTGTTTCTTGCTGAGGGAAATGCCAAAACCTATGATGCTGATGTGGATGAGCAGCCAATTCAGGAAATAGGTCACAATCATCAAAATGCTTTTCAAGTAGCTGACTGTGATGCATTTGACTCTGATGTCGATGATGAACCTACTGGCCAGACAATCTTCATGGCTAGCATTTCACCAATGGTCTCTCTAAAAGTCTCGTCACCACAACAGGCTGGTCCATCCAAAGACTCAATCATTTCAGAGGTATTAAAACTATACAATGAAGTTGATGAGCAAAAGATACATAACGAAGTACAATCTCTTGAAACTTATGAATCATATATTGATAATGAGGGAAATAGTAATATTGTCCCTTATGATCAATATGTGACACAAAGTGAAAGTGAGATTGTACCAAGTGATGCATCTTCTGGAGTCAATGATGACTATGTTTTTGATGAATATACTGCATGTGCTCCTGATGATTCTGTTATCTTTGAACTGAATGCATATAAAGAACAAGTTGCTATTTATGAACAACGTGCTAAGTTTGAGTTAACTACCCGTGAGCAGGAAATGGATGACCAAATGCGTACAATTATTAGAAAAAGTAATTTTAGAGAAGAAGTGTTAAAACAAGAGTTAAACTCCTTACAAGAAAAGCTTTCTAAAACTGTTAAGCAAAAGCAAGAGCTTCAAGATAATGTTAAAGTGCTTAAACAAGAATTTAATGCTAAGGAATCACAACTTTTGAATGACTTTTGTAATCTAAAAACTTTGAAAAACAAACTTGAAAATAAGTTGTACGTACAAGGGAATACCATTCAGACTGCTCACATGATCACTAAGCATAGAGTCTTAAGCGATAAGCACATTATTCCCCTAGTTGAGGAGCCAAATCCCGAGTATTGTAAAAGAGCTAAAGCTTTCCATAAGATTGTATATGATGGTAATGAGATCCTTAAGCCTAGGCAAACACCTTCGTGTATTGGAAGCACGGAAGAGGGTAGAAAATTAGAAGATGCCTCTAGGGAGAAAATGGATAAGAAGCTAGAAAAACCTGAGTGTAATAAGAATAACATAACAATCAAACCCCATGATTACACAAAAGAAAATTGGATCTCTCTGAACAGGTTTAAGCCTCAAACTCAATTAACCCCAGAACAAATTTTTTGAAAGAAAGACATGGATAAGCAAAAAGCAAACGTACTTGTTGAAACAAACACTCCCCTTAGGAAAATGCCTGCAGCTACTGTGTATCCTCCGAATACGCCAATGCATTTAGTTCCTAGAACTATTTCCACTAATAGCAAGACCTTAATGAGCCTGTATGTTGTTTATCAACTATTCGTTGATTTTGAGAAGACATGTAAGAAGAGAATCCCACCTACAGGGATAACTGAAGGGGAATGGGGTTTTGAGAAAACTAAAGAATGCTATTTAACTAAAGTCATGCCTTTCTTTAAACAATTAAAAGGTCAATTTGAGAGTCTTCAAAAGGGGATAAATTCAGATATTAAAGAAATAGAAAAGGAATTTGATGCAATGATAGTTGAGGTCAATGATTATGAACGGGAACTCAAATATAATGAAATTGAAAGGAAGAACCTGCATATTTTAAATGAGAACTTAATATTGAGTTGTGTGGCTCAAGATATGTTTTATACTGTTACTAAGCATTCTATTACTGCTTCTCAATTTCATGAATTATCTGTTGCTTTCAAAGTTTCCCATAATCGTGTCATTGAGCTTGAAAACAAAAACTCAGAACTAAATGAGAAAATTGATCAGGATGATCATGATAATTTGGTAAAACACTTTTCTAAGCTAGAAGTTGAACATTTTGATTTGCAACTAAAATATCAACATCTAAAAGAAAATGTCAAAACCTCAAACATCAAGACATCCTCAAATGTTCCAGAGTTTGATGCAGTTTTTGAGATAAACAAACGTGATGAACAGACTCAAGCTCACAGTAACACAATCAGAAAATTGAAAGCCCAAATTTCACAATTAAAGGGTGAAAAGAACAATGTGACTGGCCCCCAAATGCCTCCTCCTTTAGATTCTCAGTGTTCTCAAAATTTTCATCTTCAAAACTTGGTTAATGTTTTACAAAAGAAAAATGAGAGTTTTATAGAAGAAAATAAAAAATTTAAACGACACTTTAAAGAGTTATATGATTCAATGAAAGTCACTCGTGACAAGAACAATGAAAAAATAACGTCTTTACAAAAGGAAATTGAGAATCTGAGGAGTCAGGTAAAAGGGAAAATGCCAATTGTCTTTAATGAGAATGTTGCATCAAAGTCATCTACAGACTCCAAATATACTGTGACTGTTAAATACATTCCTCCTCATCTTAGAAATAACGAACTTGTATTTCATAACTATTTTGCTCACCTTAAGGATAGTCTAGAATGTCTCCGTGAGATTGTAGAAAAGGATTTCAAAAATAAGCCACTTAATAGTGAAATTAGGTTTGCTTGCATTCAGGCCAAACGATCGCAGGAGCTGTTAGAATGTTTAAGAGCAACATGTCCTAAATCCTTATGTGAGAAAGATAAAGCTGTGATGCCTTGTTTTATGCCTAGTGCTAAGTATGCAACCCATTCTATGCCCAGTATTAAGAAAGTGAACTCTAGAGTGCTTTCAAGTAGTTCAGATCCCTGCACTTCTAGTTCAGGAATGCAAAAGGTAGCCCAACCAACTAATGTTCCCATAATTCCCTCTACAGGTGTAAGCAGTGACACAAAAGCAAGCGGGTCAAAGCCTCCAGGCAATACAAAGCAAGATAGGACCTCGCAAGCTAAGAATGTGCAATGGAAGAAAGTAGAAGACCACCCTAGGAACATTAAGTTTGTGTTGAATAAAACGAATCGTGTTGATTCTAGTATTAGCTATAAGCGTACTGTAATTAATTCGAATTCTGCTACTTTTGGCAAAACATGTAATGATGATTGCTTGGTTTATGTTACTAATCATGAATGTGGTGTGAATGATTTGATTAATGCTGTTAAATGCCCTGTTAAGATTGTTAATGCCAAAAATTAAGCTAAGAAGGCTAGAAAGCAATGGCGAAAGAAGGTTAAAAAACATTGGAAACCCACAGGAAGGAAATTTAGTGACATAGGTTATCAGTGGATACCTACTGGCCGCAAATTCAATCTTAATGAGATGTGCCCTAAATTAGCTAAGTCAATGCCCATTAGGAAATGGATGCCTACTGGTAGAACTATTCCCTTAAGAAGTGAACATACTTTGAATAGGTCTAATACGGACACTAGCACTGCATCTATCCCTGATGATTCTATTGTTTCTACTTCCGATGTGGGTGTTCCAATCAATGTTACTAACCAAATGGAACCCATTCTTGCATGGGGATCCCAATTATCCAGTTATCTATTCTTGTCTGTGTTCAACTGCAGGTCGTTCAAATCGTTATGCGGTACTTGGACTCAGGCTGTTCCAAGCATATGACTGGAGACCGGTCACGGCTCATGAACTTCGTGAGTAAATTCATCGGGATTGTTAGATTCGGGAACGACCATTTCGGTGCAATTATGGGTTATGGAGATTATGTTGTTGGTGATAGTGTAATCTCCAGGTTATATTATGTTGAAGGTCTTGGTCATAACTTATTTTCTGTCGGTCAATTCTGTGATTCTGATCTAGAAGTAGCATTCAGAAAACATACTTGTTTCGTTAGAGAACTTGATGGTGTGAAACTTTTAAGAGGAACACGGGGTTCAAACCTATACACCATCTCTATCGAAGACATGATGAAGTCTTCTCCAATCTGCTTGTTGTCAAAGGCCTCGAAAACAAAGTCATGGTTATGGCATAGTCGTCTCAATCACTTGAACTTCGGCACCATTAATGATCTTTCCATAAAGGACCTTGTTAGAGGCTTACCCAGATTAAAGTATGAAAAAGATCATCTTTGTTCAGCATGCTAATTGGGAAAAAGCAGGAGATATGCCCACAAACCCAAACCTGCAAACTCTGTTATGGAAGTTCTTCATACCCTTCATATGGATTTGTGCGGACCAATGAGAGTACAAACGATAAATGGAAAGAAAGGTATTTTAGTCGTTGTTGATGAATACTCTCGATTTACTTGGGTAAAGTTTTTGAGGACGAAGGATGAAACTCCAGATGTCATCATCAAACTTATCAAGCAGCTTCAGGTTCGACTTAACAATACTGTTAGAATTGTTCGAACAAATAATGGCACTAAGTTCGTTAACAAAGACTTAAGTCAATTCTATGAAAGTATTGGAATCAGTTATCAAAGAAGTGTTCCACGTACGCCTCAACAGAACGGTGTAGTTGAAAGACGAAATCGGACCCTTGTTGAAGCTGCAAGAACAATGCTAATTTACTCAAAGGTTTCGATGTTTCTTTGGGCTGAAGCCATTGCCACTGCTTGTTACACCCAAAATCGTTCTATCATACACACCACTCATGGAAAAACTCCATACGAACTTGTCCATAAACGAAAACCTGATCTCTCCTACCTTCGTGTATTTGATGCTTTGTGCTATCCAACGAATGATGGTCAAGATTTAGGTAAATTAAAAGCTAAGGCGGACATTGGAGTTTTTATGGGTTATGCACCAAACAAGAAGGGTTACCGAATCTACAACAAAAGAACTCGAGATATCATGGAAACTATTCACGTTACGTTCGATGAGCTGTCCGGTCAAATGGCTCTAGGACAATCAAGTTCTGGACCCGCATCACAACCTTCATTAAGTAGCCCCATTAGTTCTTCTCTTGTTCTAAATCCCTCTCCAGCAACTCCATATGTACCTCCTTCAGAAGATGATTTGAATAAATTATTTGATCCAATGTTTGATGAACACTATAAACCTACTGCTAATGATCTGTCAAATCCATCAACAGAGGTTGCTCCTATCCCTGTCAATGAAGTTAACCCTTCAGTTTTTATGTCATTAAGTCAAGAAGCGCCTGCTGATGATCACTCTGTCTCAACATCAAATCCTCAATCATCGAGTGTACATCATGGAATTGTGTCTGGAACCTATGATGAAGATAATCCCTTAGCTACTCCTGAAGATGCTCCCTTTGAGAACATATTTGCTCCTGAACCTTCATCTGAACCATCTTCATCAGGAGAAAACAACTCTGCTACTTCAGTTTCTCAACCACAACCACATGAACACCTTAGAAAATGAACACATGACCATCCATTGGACAACATCATTGGAAAACCCTCTCGTCCAGTATCTACTCGCAAACAACTTGTAACTGATGCCTTATGGTGCTTCTTCAACTCCGTGCTGTCTAAGATCGAACCAAAAGACGTTAAAACTGCCATGAATGAAGACAGCTGGTTCAATGCCATGCAAGAAAAAATTCATGAGTTTGATCGACTAGATGTATGGGAATTAGTACCTGCTCCTGAGTGTGCTATGATTATTGCTCTTAAATGGATCTTCAAAGTAAAACTCGATGAGCATGGTGATGTATTAAAGAACAAGGCTCGATTGGTTGCAAAAGGATACCGTCAAGAGGAGGGTATTGACTTTGAAGAATCATTTGCTCCAGTTGCACGTATCGAGGCAATCAGAATCTTCCTGGCTAATGCTGCAATTAAGAATATGGTAGTCTATCAGATGGATGTAAAGATGGCTTTTCTTTACGGAGATCTTAAAGAAGTCGTATACGTCAGCCAACCTGAAGGTTTTGTGAATCCAAAGCATCCTACTCATGTCTATCACTTGAAAAAGGCTCTTTATGGGTTGAAGCAAGCTCCAAGGGCATGGTATGATACGCTATCAAAGTTTCTTCTATCTACTGGATTCAGCAAAGGAGCAGTTGATCCGACATTGTTCACCAGAAAGTCAGGCAAACATTTAATTCACGTTCAAATCTATGTTGATGATATTATTTTTGCCTCGACTCACCCCAATGAATGTGACCGTTTTTCTAAGGAGATGGGCTCCAAATTTCAAATGTCAATGATGGGACAAATGTCATTTTTCTTGGGATTACAAATTTCACAAAGTCCCAGAGGCATTTTTATCAATCAATCTCAATATGCTAATGAGATTTTAAAGAAATTTGGATTTGATTCTTGTGACCCTGTTGACACTTCCATGGTGGAGCGTAATAAACTGAATGAGGACCTCTCAGGGATCATGGTAGACCAGACTAATTATTGTAGCATGATTGGATCCCTGATGTACCTTACTGCCAGTAGACCAGACATTTTGTTCGCTGTATGCATGTGTGCTAGATACCAGGCTAAGCCTACCAAAAAGCACCTTGAAGCGGTTAAACGGGTCTTTCGGTATCTCCAAGGAACCATCAACATGGGACTTTGGTACCCGAAGGATACCGGTATGTCACTAACAGCCTATGCAGATGCTGACCATGCAGGATGTCAAGATACACGTCGAAGCACGTCAGGAGGTGCTCAGTTCTTGGGTGATAAGCTTGTGAGCTGGTATTCAAAGATACAAATGAGTACTTCTATATCCTCTACAGAGGCATAATACATAGCCATGTCATCTTGTTGTGCTCAAATCCTATGGATGAGATCCCAATTATCTGACTATGGCTTTGAATTCAACAAAATCCCTCTGTATTGTGGTAACAAAAGTGCCATTGCTCTCTCCTACTACAACGTTCAACATTCAAGAGCAAAACATATCGGCATTCGACATCATTTCATCAGGGAGCAAGTGGAGAATGGTGTGGTGGAACTTTATTACAACTTAAAACAGCAAACTAATACATAGTTGGAAATCCAATATGTTATAACTTAAAACAGCAAACTAATACATAGTTGGAAACTTAATTATGTACCTATTAGCGAAAACTATTCAATCTTTATAATTTTAAAAATTATTCAATCTTTATAACTCTTTCTCTCTCTAAAAACCTTTCGTTGCTGTAGACGACTACTCTTCTAGTACTTTGTTAAATAAGTTTGTAAAAATAAAGTATCATGTAACAATTTGGCCCCTTTAAAGTTGAGTTGACATAATGAAGTAAGCTCCAATTTTTCGGGGGTGTTTGGCTAAGCTTATTTAGTGGGCTTATGAACTTATTAGAAATAAGGCCTAAGCCCACTAAGGGCTTGTTTGTTTAATTTTTTCATTAAGTCATGTTAATTAACAAATAACTTAATGTGAAGGACCTCACTTTTATTACTTATTATTTTAAGTCATTTATTTTGATTAAGTGAAAACTAAACAACTTTTTATACACTTAACAAATTAAGTTTTTTTTCATATTAATTCAATTAAGTTTATTCAAACACATCTTAATAAGTTTAGCCGGCTTCATCTTCATTTTTAGAACTACTTTTCACTTTTGTCCAAACACCAACCTTCTTCTCATAAACTCATACACACACACTCACCGGCGTTGCACCCCCATCATTCTACTACTCAAAAGGTAACCAACCTAACCTAACCTACCTACATGTTTATTATCTTCATTCAATTCATATTACTCGTTTTGTAGCTGTACGGAATTTGATTGTTGATAATGAATCCAAAAAAGGACTAAAATAGTAAAATGTTACTGGTTTAGACAAATTGTTCAGGCTTCGATATAGAACTCAGTTAATTTAAGTGAATGTTATGAAATGTGGTTGTTAGGAGTATCAAATTTAGGGCGTCCGATTATGGAATTTTCGTTTATAGGTGATTTTATAGAGAGAAAGTTATAAGTAGGGGTGTAAACGAGCCGAGCCGCTCGTGAAAAGCTCGGGATCGGATCGGTAAAAAGCTCGAACGAGCCGAGCTTAAACGAGCTCGAGCCTAATTTTGGGCTCATTTAATAATCGAGCTCGAGCCCGAGCTCTGTACAAAAAGTTCGAGTAGGCTCGCGAGCCTAAACGAGCCCTAGAATTATATACGTGTATATATCGTCTATACGTATAAACGAGCTTAAAAGTAGTAAACGAGCTCGAGCTTTATGTAATTAACGAGCCGAGCTCAAAACATCATAAAATTAGTCGAGCCCGAGCCGAGCTTGAGCTTGTAAAAATTTTCACGAGCCGAGCTCGAGCTCAAAGTATAAGGCTCAAAACGAGCTTTATATATATAAACGAGCCGAGCTCGAGCCTTAACGAGCTCGAGCTCGGCTCGGCTCGTTTCCACCCCTAGTTATAAGTACATGTTATGGAATCTATGTTTCTAAACGTTGCTTTCGATATATCGCTTGCTAGAATTCGGTTACGTCATGTAGTGTTACGAAATGAGGTTGTTAGGAGTACGGAAATTTAGGCCGTCGGAACACAAACTTTTGGTTTTTAAAGGATTTTCTAGGAGAAAGTTTTTAAGTAAATATTACCAAATTTATGTTAATATGGTAGGCGTGTACCCACATTTAACATCGAGTGTTATAGTTGATGTTTTATAGCTACACCTTTTATGATGTTAAACTACGGAAATTGGTTGTTATTTGTATGATAATGCATCGAAAACACGACTAAAATGTGTTATTAGTGTAAATAACTTGTTATCGGGTTTGAGCGGTTTCGACATATCGCGTTAAGAGTTCGGTTACAAAATGAGATTGTCTGGAATTTTGGCCGCGGTACATGAAATGTTTTATAGGTGATTTTCTATAGCAAAGTTATAAGTAGATGACCTAGTTTACCAAATTTATTTATGTTTATATTATATGGATGGAGTGTACCCACATTTACCGCCGAGTGTGTTGTCATGGTAGAAAGAAATCCGTTGTGGAATTTTTCTGAAAATATTACTATTCTTAAACCTTGCAATTGGTTTGAGTGAGTATATTGCGTATAGAATTAGGTTAAGTTATGTGAATGTTAAGAAATGAGGTTGTTAGGAGTATGGAAATTTATGGGACCCAATCATGGAACGTTGGTTTATAGCTGATGCTTTAATAAAGCTATAAGTAGTTTACTAAATTTATGTTTATATGGATGGCGTATACCACATTTGCCACCGAGTGTTGTTCTAAATTCTTTCCTGCTTCAACTTGCATACCATATTAACCGCATTCCATGTCGAATGTCCGTCACTCATCATTTACTATTAAAGCTAGTTAACTTAAGATATTTTTTTTAGCTAAGCAACAAAATTAGGGTAACTTAGCACATAATGTATGTTATTAGTTATCTTAATCCTTAAAAAAGTCAAGGGTCATGCATATAACTGTATCATACGTTTTATCGTATGAGTGCGTGTTTCTTTGGTTATCAATATGCTAGTTTATAGAAGCAAGGTGCGGGTTTTTTTTATATATGCTTTGGTTGAGGATAGGGGTTGCACGTGTAACTCGTATTGTGTGGTGAAAGGTATTTTTGGCATATCGTGTTAAATAGCCCTTGACATGCATCAAGTTTTCTTCAAGAAACTTGACTTTGTTTCTAGGATTTTAGAGGAAAAAAGTCAAGTTTCTTAAAAACATTTGATCTAGTTGTTTGGGTTATCAAACATTAGGCCTCATTGCTTTATAACCAATTGGTTGGCGATACGGGGTTACAGTTACTGCCGTTCTCCCATGGCTGAAGCATACCACTACTTTGTTTAAACTTAGAGAAACAGTATGATACAATCGAGATGCATGTGACATGGTTTTTTCATGGGTTAGATAGGATGCATCTTTTGATAAGTTAAAGTGCTTTCGATTTTTATCTAAAGAATCATATGGTAACTAGTTTTCATAGGTGAATGATGGGTAATGAACTATGGAAATGAGGTGGCTAAGGTAGTAATAATGCGCTAATTTGGTGCAGTTTGGGGACCAACAGTGTAATTGTTGTATATTGAGAGAATCGATCTATCATCTAATTTGTTGTTTTTTATATAATAGTTAATTTAATTTGATTCTGTTAAAAAAAATTGATTAATAATAATAACTAGAAGAAGTATGGATGGCAGATCTATGGAAACACAAGGGTATGAAGAAGAAGAAGAAATTATGGTGTTGCAATCTGACGAAGAAGAAGAGGTTATGGAAATCGAAGAAGAATACGAAGACGACGATGAAGAAGATTTTAAAGAACTGGATGAATTGATACCACCAAAGGTTACAAGTTGGAGTGGTGCAGATGGTGAAATAGTTCATGGGATTGTGGTGTTCAATGATGATCTTTTTGATCGCAAGCTTACTTGTCAAATGGATGTTTGTCCCATTTGTTATAACGCTTGGACTATTCAGGGAAAACATCAAATTTGGTACTTTCATCATCTGCTGCTTCTGCATACATTTGCTTATTTTTTACATTGTATATTGGATAAGCTATTCAACGTGTTTTGGTGTTATCTTATACCATAAAAAAAAGGTTGTCCCTTTATTTGAGGCTTTACTGAAAACACATAATCATTATTAGCTTACTCCATTCCACCCAAGTGAATAAGAATTGTTTTAGTTAGTCGACGATTAATTCACCTGAAAGATTTGATTTTCTTCGGGATTACAAAGGTTCTAACCTTTGATTTCTCAACTACTCATATCATTTTCTGCATTCTTTTATACTAAAGATGATTTATTTAACTTATTCATTTTGTTGAGTTCAAGCTTTTCTTGCAATCGAAATCTTGATTTCACACCAAGTGACAGAAGAAGAAAAAGCATTGATTTTTCCCCCTTTTTCTTTTTATTGGATGGATCTAGTATGCAATCGTTTCATGGTTTTGCTGTCTACACACAGTGTGTGACTTCTGTTTTTTTTTTTTTTTTTTTTTTTTTTTTTTTTTTCTCTTAACTGCTCTGTGTCATTCTAGTTTGTGTCTCTATTTTATGTTTTATACTACAAATGTCTCATTTACCTTAAAGATCTCTTTTAGTTAAAAATACTGGAAAAACAAAGGTTCAAATTTTATGTGTAGAAGTCTATTTGTGTGTGTTTTGGCATGTGCTTCTTAGCTTATTTTTTACATTGTATCTTGGATAAGCTATTACGCACTTTCTAGGTGTTTGGGTGTTATCTTACATCATAAAAATTGATCCCTTTATTTGGGACTTTACTGAAAACACATAATCGCAAAACCATTATTAGCTAACCCAAACAAAGAAGAAGAAGAAGAAGAGAAAGAAGCAATTGTTTTAGTCAGTCACTATGTCTTTTATCAAAGACGATTAATTCACCTGAAAGATTTGATTCTGGTGAAGATTACAAAGTTTCAGCCTTTATATGCAACTGAAAATTATATAAATGTGACGAAGAAGACAAAACATTGATTTTTTCCCTTCTCTTATTTTTTACGGATGGGTCAAATAGTGATCGTTACATGGTTATGCTTTCAGTCCTTCCTTACACATAGTGTGCAACTTTTGGTTTTTCGAATATTCATATCATTCTAGTTTGCCTTGGTATTTTTTTAATACTAAAGGATTAACTAAGGCTATCTAGACTTTTTGTTTATTGTGTGGTTATCGCTTCAGCTGTCTTCCTTGTGGGCATATGTACGGATTGTCATGCATAAATAAATGGCTTCTTCAAAGTTCATCTTCTGGGAAGGTATGGTTTTCCACTTTATCGCCCATAATCAACTCATTTTACTACCATACTATTGTCTTAATTACCTCTTTCAAACAGTGCCCTGTATGCAACACCTTATGTTCGCACAAGGATGTTATACTTATTCATGTAACTCGCCTTTCTGATCAGAACAAGGTAATCTAACTCTTTGTTATAAAATAACCTTGAACTCTTTTTACAATAAGTTGGATTTAAAGAACTTTTATCGTTAATGCAGGCATCATCCGCCAGATACTTCCCATTTACGAAACAGGCTTAATATGGAATTCAAGATTAATGAACAAGGTCGACAGCGTGATGCACAGAAGCTGATCCCTGATATCACACAGCGTGTGTTACATGTTTTTCAAGAAATGCAAGTTGTAGAAGATCAATAGTTCAATACACTAAATCAATGGCCCAATGGAATGATGTGAAAAAACAGCTTCAGGAATTGGAACAACGGGCTGAGAAATTGGGAAAACCGGTTGAAGAATTGGGACCGGCTGATGCTTTGAAACGGCAGGCTGATGCTTTGAAGCGGCAGGCAGATGAATTGGAACAGCGTGGTGATGCATTGGAACCACGTGCTCGTGCATTGGAACGCCGGCTTGATGCGTTGCGCGAGCGGGTTACCCAATTTCGGCCGAGGTTGAAGTTTTTTGCTCAAATGTACAAGGAGCATCAACTGAAGATCAAGAAGAAGAAAGAGCTATGTACTGCAGCACCTACCTGTCACAAAAACTAAGGTGCCGTTTGGTTTAGTTCATGGAATGACAATGGATATAGGTTTGATTATGGGGTAACATAAAAATAGATATGATAGTTTGAAAAGTACTGTTTAGTATAAAACTTGGGTTTGATTATTCTTCCAACTAAAAAAATACCTAAAACAATAAATGATTACTTTACTCTTGTATTTTTATCGTAAACCAATTGCATTGTGTTTTTTCTTTTCCCCTCAAAGAAATATTTTTTTCTATGGAAATAAGACGTAAGTGATGAATGAAAGATTCAAAGATGAGACCCTTGCCTCCTATGAGCAAAACCCAATATCTTAAAATGAATATTTACTTTTGATACTCATAAACACAAACCAAACAATATTTCATTACTTTGATTCCATTCCCTTTTTCCCATAGACACTAACCAAACACACCCTAATATCTATCATGCAATAATGTTATGGTGAATAATTTGCATTTTCGTGTTTGTATTAGTTTGCAATTATAATTACAATAAAATTAGTACTTTGCTAGCATTAGACTTTTGATATGTCTTAAAACAAGACTCTTGGCTGATCTTTTAACCCATTTGACTTATTCATTTTTATTTGACCTTTAACAACTCTTTCATGTGCAAATGGGTCTGTATTATCAAATCTTAGTTTACCGTGTCCGTTTATAGGACTATCTATCTCGAAGTTTTGTCTTGTGATATATATATATATTTTTTTTTGGCAAGGCAGTTGCAACGAAAAGAAACTTTTTGTTATGTGTTCTTTTATTTAATAGTTAAGTCGAGTTTTGATTTCGGGTCTTAATAGTTTAATCGAGTTTGACTTTGGTAATATTTGGCTACATTGCAATTTGCACCCCTAATATTAAGAGAAATGCTACATCCACAAATGTTTACAAAAAGAAATCTACACATACATGTGCCAAATGACTTTTACCAATAGAATTAAATTAAGTTTTCACTTTCTTGTTTCTACTACTATGTTTAAGTGACACATGTATGCGTGATTTTTTTTTTAAAAATCATGCGAGTACATCACTTCTCTAATATTAATTACCTCAAAATAAGTAACACAAGATTTTATGCAGAGGTTATGTTCGGCAAAAACGGTTTGTAGCATCTTCAAAATAACAGTGTGGCAAAATACTATTTTATTTTATAAAAGTGTTGTAGTGCTAAACATAACGTGTAAAAACAAGTATAGAATCTCAACTACTATGGTAAATGTTCAACGCTAATGCTTATTCCAAAAGAGCACGAAGTTTTTTGGAGCATTTTAACACGTTTAGCATTTGCCGTGTAAGTAAAAAGTTGTTTGCCAAAATTTAAGTTAATTTAGTTCATGCTAAATGTTCCGATTAGTCAAAATAAGTTAATTAATATACATTTAGGCCTTATAAAACAAATAGTTACCGCTACATGCTATATGTTACTTCTTATAGCTGACGACGGCTAGTTTAACACACTTATAAGACTAGAGGTAATTGTCACCACCAGCACGATTGATTGGGTTATTTACGTGGTTAACCGGAATTCCGGATTGTTATACACTTGGTTAGAAGACTCTATGGAATTCTGTGAAAGCTGCAAGAAGGTCTTGGAAGCCTTTGGAAGGATTTGAAAGTTCTTTTAAGCTCTAGAAGCTTCCTCTCATGGAAGGTTGTAGAACTCTCCCATGAAAGGTTGTAGAACCTTATAGTGTACATAGTTGTAGTATAAATAGAAGCATTCTCATTTGAGGAAGGCATCGCTAAAAATCACTTGTAATCTCTTATAAAGTTCTCTCAAGTAACACAAAGTATTTCTCCATTCCACTTGTTCCTTTCTTTAGAGCTTTCTTAGTTGTGTAGATCGTTGAGTGTCGGGCAAGGCTGACTTAGTCGAGACTAAGTGCCTCACGGAAGAACCTTGTAAGACAAGTCTGTGACATAATGGTCACTAAACCCATCACCCATTACCTCTATGTCAGAAAATTTTGCTCGAGGGAGCACATTTTAATTTTTTCTTAGAAACTACACTATAGATTAGTTCTTTGAGGGAGGGACAAATTACAACAAAAGTAAATTATTTTCGAAAATTTACACTACAATTTTTCTCGCTAGAGGGGCACATGAACCTTGTGACCCCTATCTCCGCCCCTGTTCATTACACCGCCAAACCTACCATTAAACAGGTGTAATTGTAATTACCAAACCAAACACATAAAAATTAGTCACTTTATATTTCAAAAACACAGAAAAAAAAAGAGTGCAAGCCATTTGGTGGCCTCTAACCTTGCACCACCAAACCATGGCAAAGAATAAAAACCGTGTGTGGGTGTAATGGAGTTGGCGTGCCAAGGTGGTTGACCGTCGGTGATGACGAACAATGTTTAGCAAATATCTATACTAGTTTATAAAATATTTGGGACTTGTTTAAAATGAAAAGCTTAAAAAATTAAGATTTAAACTTGCTTATAATGGAAGAGTTGTATTACTTTTGCTATTAAATCAATACAAGTCTATCTATACATTTTAAGCATTACAAGTAAAAAAAATATTGTTTACAACTATTTAAAGCACAAATACATTAACACATACAATTAATACACTATTTAGATAACTCCTCACTCAAATATACAACCATTTTACCACATTGTACAATCTAATCAAACAATGTTCATAAAATTATTGTACAGAAAAAGTTCTCATAAAATTTATTGTTAAAAAAAGCTAATACTCGAAAAATATGACTTGCTGAAAATTTTAATTACAAAGTATTCGCCGCTGCAACGCACAAATACTTTGCTATACTAAAAAAAGAAAAGAAAAGTTCTCATAAAAAAATATTGTATTCAAAACTTTTAGTTTGTAAAATTTGATTTGTTTTTAAATAAAAGTGAAAATAAATACTCTTTCAACTGTACACTTTGTCCAAACACCAAACTTTTTGTTGTAGTCACCCACTGTGCACAAACTGAGTCTGCACCTCATCAAAAGGTAACAACAACCTACATTCCTAACGTTAACCCTAATTTTCTCAATTTTACAATCCTTCCGCCATTCTCCACGGCGGAGCAACGTCATTAGAGTTTCATTTTATCCGATCTGTTTATTATCTTCAATTATGGCTACTTTTTATTATGCTAGGCGTTTTGTAGCTATGTAATTGTAACAAAAATATTATATTAAAAGAAAGAGCTACTAGCAAGTCGCTAGAAGCCAAAAGGTACAAACAAGTCTAGAAATACAACTAACAACACAATCAAGACTCTTCTCGAGACTTTTACTGCGAGGGCTATAAGAAAGATGAAAAAAACTCTTGCCAATTATAGCTAACCAAGACAAGAGAAAAATCGTCATTCATGAAGGCCGAGCCACCGGTTTTCAGTCTAGAATATTTTTGATATAACCCCAACAAGCCTCGAGGAAACAAAAGATAAAAGAGAAATGAAACAAAAGTTCGATAGAGGACCGAAGAACCCAACATCGAAAATCAACTAGAGTCATCTGGCATCCAAACTCCCAAGCAGCGAGGGGCATTTCAACCAAGAACACCAGTCGACCCTGATCTCATTTTTGGTTAAGAATTAGCGTTTAGATATATCGCGTTTAGAATTCGGTTAAGTTATGCAACTGTTATGATATTAGTGGTTAGGTAGTTATATAATTGTATAGAATTTCGTCGTTATTTAGTTGATAATGAATCGAAAATGTGTTACTAGTGTAGAAATTTGTTTCAGTTCGAGCGAATTTGATATGTCGCTTGTTAGAATTCGGTTAAGTTATGTGAATGTTATGAAATGATTGTTTGTTAGGAGTATCGGAATTTAGGCCAAAGGATATTATAACGTATTTTCTAGAAGAAAGTTATAAGTAGATGTTACCAAATCTTTGTTTATGATATTAGTGTTGTAGTTGTAAGATTGTACAGAGTTTGGCTATTTGTTTGGTAATGAATAATAGAGGACTAACATATTAAAATGTTACTAGTTTATAAACTTGTTATCATTCGAGCGGTTTCGATATATTTTTGTATAGAATTTGGTTAAGTCATGTGAATGTTAGGCTATGCACAACGGTTAGGTCGTGCGTCGATCAAGTGATTGGTCATCATTAGTCGTCTCGTTGGGGAGATAAGGTCGTCGTCGGTCGCCGAGCAAAAGCATGCATATCTTGGTCAAAAATTCGACCGATCTTTTACTAAAGGGAAAATGACAAAAAAATGCATCGAACTTGACACTTGTTGTCATTGTGTGTAGCCAATTATTTTTTTTTTCATTGTAACACAAACATTTTGAATTTTTGTCATTGTATGTAGCCAGTTAGGTGAATTTGTGTTATTGTATGTACCCAGTCAGGCTTAGCGTTACATCGTTAGTCCTTTTATATTAACGGTCGTTAGTAAATAACTTAAAATTTCGTTCTCTTACGTTTTTATTCGTTTTCATCCGTTATTATACGTTTTTGTCGGTTTTTTATACTTTTTCGTCCGTTGCTTTTTCCCGTTTTTTACGTTTTCGTCTGTTTTCTTACATTCTCGTCCGTTTTCTTACGTTTTCGTCCGCTTTTATACGTTTGCATTCGCTTTTATACGTTTTAGTCCGTTTTTATAAGTTTTCATCCGTTTTCGTCCGTTTTCATCTGTTTTTATACGTTTTCAATCGTTTTTCATCCGTTTTATATTTTTTCGTCCGTTTTTATACGTTTTCGTCAGTTTTTAAATGTCTTCGTCGATTTTCTAACGTTTTCGTCTGTTTTTTTTATGTTTTCGTCTATTTTTATCTGTTTTATACGTTTTCGTCTTTTTTTTAAGTTTTCATCTGTTTTCTTACACCTTCATCCATTTTTATACGTTTTTGTCCGTATTCTTAAGTTTTATACATTTTCGTCCGAAAAAGTAAGAAAATGAACGAAAAAGTAAGAAAACCAACGAAAGCGTATAAAAAAAGATGAAAATGTTAGAAAACAGACGAAAACTTTAAAAAAACAGACGAAAATGTATAAAAACAGTTGAAAACGTAAGAAAACGGATGAAAAACGTATAAATACGAATGAAAACGTAAAAAAACGGACAAAACGCATAAAAACGGATGAAAACGTAAGAAAACAGATGAAAACGTATAAAAACGGACGAAAACGTATAATAACGGACTAAAACGTACGAAAACGTACGTAAACAAACGAAAATGTAAAAAACGGATGAAAGCATTGGACCAAAATGTATAAAACGGACGAAAAAGTATAAAAACGGACGAAAACATATAATAACGGATGAAAACGAATAAAAACGTAAGAGAACGAAATTTTAAGTTATTTACTAACGACCGTTAGTAAATAAGGACTAACAATGTAACGCTAAGCCTGACTGGGTACATACAATAACACAAATTCACCTAACTGGCTACATACAATGACAAAAATTCAAAAGGTTTGTGTTACAATGAAAAAAAAATAGTTGACTACACACAATGACAACAAGTGTCAAGTTCGATGGATTTTTTTATCATTTTCTCTTTACTAAAAAACAAAAAAGCACATTTTAATACAAAAATTCGAACAATGGATTAATTTTTTTTTTTTTTTTTTTTTTTAAATTTTACCACTGTTACGATATTATAAATACCAACCTCAAACACACTTTTAAACACACAATTTCAAACATAATTCAAACAATTTCTCATCAATATTCGTCATGTCAAACACAGCAGGCGGGTTGCTTCCTCTGTCGTCGCCAAAATAACTTCCAAATCAAAAACCCCAGGATCCCGAATTCCACAAAATGCCCAAAGTTTATCGCCGGATCAAACTTTTCGATTAACTGGTGTAACACCACCACCAAATCAAAACATTCGCTTTCGTTCACCCGGTTTTGAATATAAAACGCAACTACCACAACCACCACAAAATCAAAACGCGTTTTACCATAATCGTCCATTCAACCCACCATATCGTCCTAATACCGATTTTCACCAATCACCAAGTGGGTTGTCGTATCATCCTACCATGGATTTCTCGACGTCTTCCCAACTGAATCAAGCGTTTTCCCCACTTGAGCGTGTTAATCTTGATATGAATATGGAGCAGTTAATGCAAGACTATCACCCTCAACATTACCCGACTCAAAACTATCTGACTCAACATTATGCGAGTCAACATTATCTGAGTCAAGATGTTTCGATGGGGCAAGCTTCAGGTCACAGGTTGGGTCACGGTTGCACCACGGTTTGGTTCAAGGTTCCATTCCGGTTGAAGACGATGACAATGTCGAAGAGATGTCACCCGACAAAGCAAAGAAATATTTGAGATGTGCTGCAAAGGCTAAGGGCAAGAATGTCGCAACCCAAGAGCCAAAGTCCAAACCATGGACAAAGGCGGAAGAGGCCGCGCTATGTAAAGGTTGGACTTAAGTGTCGGAAAATTCCGAGTGAGGAAACGCTATCAAGAGTGCGGGGTTTTGGGATGAGGTGATACAATACTTTTTAAATGAAACTGGTTAAGAAAGAATGCACGACTCGATCGTGAGAAAATGGAATAATAGGGTTCATTGTAGGGTTGGTGTATTTTGTGCAATTATGGATAATATCGAGGAGAATCACGAAAGTGGTGAGAATGACCTCGATATGTACCAAAGATCTTGTAAAGAATACCAATTGATTCACAATCATGAGTTCACATTGGAGGAGTGTTGGAAAATTTTGAAGGATCATGTTGCTTTAAAGGATAATGAGAGGCCTTCTTTCTACAATAACAAAAGGGGTCGGAAGAAATCTAAGACTTCAGAAACCACCTCGGGCTCAACAATAGGTGGTTTGACTTTGCATAACGTGGATGATTCTGAGGAGGAAGAGACTCGAGAATTACGTCCAATTGGTCATGACCAAGCCAAGAAGAAATCATCCGCCTCCTCTTGTGAGGCACCTCCATCATTTGTTAGTTTGGTAGCTGAGAAGTTCTTCAACTTCAAGTCGACAAAATTGGGAAAAAAGAATGAGATCACAGAGGATTGCATAAAGTTGAGGAAATAAGAGATGGAGATGGAAGAGGCAAGAAGTCAGCGACAAGAGTAGTTAGAAATGTATAAAATTGAGCTCCAACATCGGCAAATTGAATTGATGGAAAAACGAAACGGGACCAAGACATAATTTTCTGCAGTTCAACAATCGATCCAAATTTGATCCCACGACAACAACGTGAACTTATAGATATGAAGGCATCAATCAAGCAAATGTATAACATAGATTATTAGTTTACGTTTTTAGCTGTCTTTGTAATGTTTTTATTATTATGAAGGCATCCTTCATCTTTCATGCGAAAAATATCGTGATAAGCAGTTGATACATTATCTTCAGTCCTAAGCAAAATGTCACAAGTGTTCATCTTAATTGTAGCATATTCTTCTAATGGTCCAAACGAATACTTGATAACTTCGAATTTTTCAGATGTGAACGTTGGTGGTTCCTTGTATGGTATGCCAAGTAATTTACATCTTGTTAGGAATTGGAAATTCTATTGTAAAGCATCGGTCACCCCAAATATTATCTAGCTAAAGTTAGCTCGTAGACATATCATTAATTACGTTATTTGTTAGTTAGTTATTAGCGTAGTTTAGTCTAGTGCAACACCGTGGAGGAAGGACGGGTCTTTACCCACTGTATGCCTGATCCACAGCCCGAAGGAGGGCGAGCTTCTTTGTATAAATAGCCCTCTCCCCACAAGGGAGAGGGTTGGATGTTCATTTGGAATCTGACCTTCCATGAGTTTCTCTTACTAGAATATCCTACTTTCTCTCTCTCTAAAATCGTATATTCGCCCATATTTGTGATTGTTGTTATGCTTGTGAAATCCAATATGTTACAATTGGCATCAGAGCTATGGTTTGATCATCTCTCTTACATATCCTTGGATTTCTAGTGGTTTTATATGATTTTTGGGTTTGAAAAAGTTTAGTGGTTTTTGCATCATTTGAATCATTTCTTGTGTTAAAGTTTGAATTTTGAGTGTACTTTTGTGTTTAGAATCATTGTAAGTGCTTGGGTTTTGATTTGGAAAGCTTGAATCACTGTGGTAGAGCTTGTTTTGGATTGAAAAGGGTTGTGTTTAAGGTTTTCTTCGTCTAGCGACTTGGTTGAGACAAGCCGACAAACAGTACAACGTAGTGGAGGTTCCACTTCGTCTAGCGACTTGGTTGGCGTAGCGACTTGTCTCTATTATTTATAGCGACTTGTCCTTATTGTTCTTAGCGAGTTGATCCTTAGCGACTTGGATACTTAGCGAGTTGCTCTTTAGCAACTTGTCAGCTTAGCTATTTGGTGCTTTAGCGACTTGTGTTCAGCGACTTGGGTCTTAGTGACTTGTACTTAGCGACTTGATTCACAACGACTTGAGGTTTTAGCGAGTTGCTACTTAGCGACTTTGTGTCTTAGCGACTTGTTTCTAAGGTTTATTGCAACTTGAGTACTTAGCGACTTGGGTAAGTAGCGACTTGTCTTCAAGATAGTTAGCGATTTGGTGAATTAATGCAAGCAACTTGTGCCTAATATCCATCAACAAAATGTCTTACATCACTGACCCTTTAATCTCCAAAGTGCTTGAACTCTATGATACCTCACATAACAAAGAAACTGTTTGCTACTCAGAATGTTTAACCATGATTGATTCAGCAGATTATGAACAAAACACTTCACATTCTGAGTCGGATATCAAAGAATCACACCTGTTAATGATTCATGATGCAAAGCAAATGGAATGCAACATTGAGCCTTATCAACTACTTCATCTGCACCTCATACAACTGTTATCCATAACTGGGGATCGAACATTCAGTGCTCTCTTCCGTCAGGACCTACCTACAATGACAAGAACCTTGTTGCTGAACTTAGAACAACTAAAGCTTCAAATTACCAAAAGGAAGGTATTAATGGATGATTCCAATGCTGCACTTCAGGTTATCTACAACCAATTTCAGCCATTTATCAATGGGGAATATTCCGCAGACTTCGATCAACACGTTACTGGAATTTCCTTCAAAAAACATACTGGAATGGAAATTCATGAATTCATCAACACATTTATTCAACTTATGGATAATGTGGAAAAGTACATTCAGGAAGCTGCTCAAGAGAATGATAATTTGAATGCTTTGAATGGGTGTCAAGATAAATTAAGTGAAAGTTGTAATATGTCGGGTAATGGATCAGTTGAACGGACGGATGATGCTGAATACAGAATATCAAATACAACAAAGGATGGTGAAACAGGCTGTACTGAATAGAGAGGCTCAGAGTCAAATATGCTAGAAACAACCTGCATTTCAGTAACTCCTACTATGCATGATTTGAATGCAGATGTCACATCACCAAATGAACAAGTGTCATGTGATGAGGTACCCTTAACTGATCAACATAATGCATCTGCTAATGTACCTGATCAATATGATCCTATTTCTGAACATGACATTGATAAATGTTTCTTGGTTGAGCCTGAGTCTGAAATCTTTAAAACAAATGAAATGGTTGAAAAAAGGGTTTTTGATGAACTTTCAAACAAATATTCAACTCTTGAAAAGCATTGTATTTCCTTAGAAATTGCAATACAACAAAGAGAAGAAAGTGTTCTTGCTACAAAACCTTGCATAAATCCGGAATTCCCAGAATTTTGAGAATTTTTTGAAATTAACCAGTTAAAAACCCAGATTCAGGACAAAGATTCAACCATTTGTAATCTGAAATTGCAACTCTCAGATCTGCATAAGAGTTGTAATATAGGGATGAACAATTCTAATTATGAGGTGCGTGATACGCTTAAATCTAGGAATGATGAATTGGCTCTATGTGTGTCCAACCTATTAAGGGAAAATGAGTCCTTAAGAAAGAACTTATTAGAAATCAATTCCAAGTTGACAGATCAAACTAACTCCTTGTTGGCAGACATTGATGCCCTCAAAGGAAAAATTCAGGATAAGAGCTTCACCATTGTTGCATTAAAAAATGAGCTTAGGAAATCTATTGGAAATAGGGTGAACACTAAGTTTGCAAAACCATCAACCTTGGGAAAGCCAATTGTACTGAACAACTCAGAACGTACTGTAGTTAGGCAGCCCAATGCTTTTAGAACAGAAAGATTTAAACCATCGAAATCTAAGCTTGCCTCCCAAGTTGATGAGAATACAGTTTCGTCAAAACCAGTCACTTCACTAATTCCTTCCGATATGATGAATTACAATCCCCGACTTAATGTTCGAAGCCCTAAGATCAGGAATATTAGGAGTTCATCTAGTTCTTATAAGAAGCATAAAATGGCTGATCAATCCCCTAAGAAACAAACTAATTACAAAAGGACCAATATTCAAAACAGGGAAGTGGCTCCATCCAAATCTACTAGCAATTGTTTCAAATGGATTCCCACTGTTAGATTATTTAAGTTTTCAAGATCCAAACGGACTTACACACCTAGATCTTGCCTTAAGTGGATGCCCACAGGAAAAATCTTCAAGAATATTGGGATTTCTATTAATGACACTCCTAGATCAAACTATGCAACATCCAATAGTGCGGTTACTCATGTCACTAACTCATCTATTTGCAATACTACATGTGCTTCTAGTGCAAAGTGTCCTCAGTCTTTTTCAGGTACAATGCTCAATTCAATCATGAACATCATGACCTGGTTTCCATCAGAAATGAAGATTGCTCACTCAGGAATTGTAGCTTGTCAGAATTGATGTACCCCATACTTTGACTCCTGTTCAACTTGAATCAGGACTCGTTCTCATGAATCAGTGTACAAACTAGTTTTCACTTGTATTTAAAAAAAATCATCAAAATCATTTCCTTTAATTATTAATTAAATCTTTACCCACAATCTGATAAAAGATGTATCTCTTGTAATCGATAACATCTACGGTCCTAGAAATGTCATTCAATAATGACACGGGACCATAGATGAAGTTCGAACAAAAGATATACTCTAGTTTTATAACGGGGGGGGGGGGTTTTGAATTCAATCAATGTTAATTGGTGACATTGATTGAGGGGGAGAATATTTCAAGTTATCTCGTTTCACTCTGCATCATTGTTTGATATGTATTGTGTACTGCTGCATGTTTATGTCATGATTCGTTATGTCCACTATGTTAGATAGCTTATCTATGTTATGTCACTTTTGGTACTTGTCATATTATTCAATATGAATGCTTTTTATTCACTGTATTTGCATGCAATCTGATAAGTACAAGGACTGAAAGTGTCAATAGTACAAATTTAGATATGTAGCGACTTGGCCTTATAATTTTTGATAGCGACTTGTCTTGACAAGTTAGCTACTTGCTTAAACGATTCCATAAAAGCGACTTGCTAAGTATTTTTCTTATAGCGACTTGTTTTGACAAGTTAGCGACTTGCTATATCATTTTCACAATGGCGACTTGTCACTAATTTTTGTAGCAACTTGCTTTGTCAAATTGTGTAAAGCGACTTGCTGTAATAATTTCATGATAGCGACTTGGCTCAGGTTTTTCCTGTAGTGACTTGTCTTGACAAAACACTCATAGCGACTTGCTATAACAATTTTTGTTTAAGCAATGTGCATCTGGTTTCTCTTGTAGCGACTTGATTTGACAACTTGTTTTAACAACTTGTTATAACACTTCCACTATAGCATCTTGTCTTATGAAAACCTATTATAGTAACTTTGTTTTTAACTATTTTGGCTCAAAACAAATTGTCTCTTGAAAACTTTGTCAAAATGATTTGTTACTTTGAAAATTACTAAGGCATTTAATCTATTTTCTAAGCATGTCATTCTGTTTATGGGTAATCAGTCATGTTTGCTACTCTTTGTGCTTGTGTCATAAGGTTGCATTAAAAGTGGTTCAACTAACCATGTCTAATCTAACATGCTCTCGAATACTGTTGTTGTCTGTGTGTTTCTACAGAATTTCAAATGGCTAACACAACTTCATCCGAGAACCGTGCTACCTCTACTCCATCCATTGTTCTTACAGACAATGAAATTCTTCCAGAAGACAAATGGGTGGAGATTGGGAAAAGTAAATGTTATGTGGACATGGAAAGGATTCAGCAAAATCCAATCTTCAAGGTGGCTATTGATATTCTTAAAAACACTAACTTCTTTAGTGCCCTAACCAAACAATGCACGATCCCTTCCATTTACCTACAACAATTTTGGAACACCATCACTTGGGACAAGATCACAACCACTTATTCCTGCCAGCTTGATGATAAGGAATTTGAAATCACATCTGACATTCTCAGTAAGGCCCTAGGAATCACACCATGTGACCCTACCATACAATCAGTCCCTCCACCTAGTGCGGAAGAGTTAATAGACTTTCTAAATGATTTGGGTTATCAAGTTAACATAACAAGGGCGTCAGATATCATCACCGGACAAATGTATCAACCTTGGAGAGCCATTACTACCATTCTCAACTTATGTTTATCTGGCAAAACCTCAGGGTTCGATAAAGTAAGGATACCAATTCTGAAAATCCTATGGGGTCTCGTCAAAGGGGTGAACATTGATGTCTCGGAACGTATTTGGGAAGAATTCTCGTTGTCGATGCACACTTTCATCACCGATAGAACAAATGTTCGGAATCAAGCTCAAGGAAGAAAGAAAGTACACAAACTTGTGATTTCTAGCATAAGATTCTCGAAGCTTGTCATCCAGTTCTTGCAACAGACGCATAACTTTAATCCTAGGAGTGAATCAGTCCTCCATAATGCTAGGGATGAATTTTTTCTCGGTAACCTCAAGTATGTTGCCAGAGGGGTTAATAAAGAGATCTTTGGAAAGCCAATTCCTGATGCACTTCTCACAGATGATATTAAGAAGACTGACTACTTCAGATTATTCAAGAAAAGGGTATCCAGATCCAATGTTAATGACACACCCAATCCCTTACAGCCCAAGTCTACAAAGTCTACCTCCAGCACTAAATCATCCTCTAAAACCTCATATGCTGCCCTTCCCAAGAAGAGACGAGATAGATCTCAATCTACCGACACTTCTTCACAAAAGCAGAAAAAGAGAAAGAATGATGCTGAAAAGGAAACTGTTAGGGGAACCGAGGCACCAAAGGGTGACAGTCAGTTGTTTGATGAAGACGATGCTAATTTGCAACAAGGAATTAAACAAAGCCTGGAAAGCTTGAACATGAGACCACCAGTTGGAGGTGTTGTGTTAAGAGAACCTGAGCCAGTGCCACGTCAAACAACTTCAATCACACAAGACAAAGGGAAAGGGATTGTTGGTGTAGATGCTGAACAAGCCGCTCACATGCTTCTAACCATCTCTTCTTCACCGTCAAGAACTACCAACCAATTTGAGCTGAAGAAAAGAAGCATTGAATCATCTTCAGCTCAGGAACCATTTGGAACTGAAAAGGAGGTATCTGAAACACAGGAAGATACACTTTCATCAAGTGATACCCAATCAGATAAGAATGATGAAGAAGAATTGTTGAAAGACTCTCAAGAGAACCTTGAGTCAAGATCTAATGAACACATGCACATGGAAGAACCGAACATGTCTACTGGTTCTCTATCCTCATTGAAGAACCTAGATACAGACTTCTCTTTCGGTGATCAATTCTTAAATGACAAACCCACAGATACAGAGTCTTTTAAGCAAGGTGATGAGAAAGAAGAAGCTGAGTCCATGTATACAGTCAACATTCAGCAAGACACATCAACCATTCCCCCGATGTCAGCACCTACTCATGCAACCGCACTTCCACCGCCCAAACCTGCTCAAACAACCGCACTTCAAACACCTGAACCTGCTAAAGATCTATCACTTGAACCAGTGGTTACAGTTACTGACACTGACACTCCACCGGCTTCACCACCTCAAATACTTACATCAGATCAATTGCTCGACAAAGCAGTGAAAAGAATTGAAGCTCTTGAAAGACAACTGCCTAAATTTATCAATGTCCTCGAGAATCGTGTCTACAGGTTGTAGCATCTTAACTTCGATGAAAGGGTAGCAGACGCCATTGAAGGCGAAGTTAAGGATGTTGTTGAATGGGCAATGCAAGCTCCTCTGCTTCAACGGTTTAAAGACCTACCCATTTCAGATATGAGAGCTGTCCTTTCAGACAAGATGTATGAAGCTAACGAACATAAGGATGAGGTCCATAAGAAGTTATTTGAGGCTCTCGAAGACTCGATTAAGCATGAAAATCATATACAATTTATGAAGGACATTGGAGAAAGGGAGGCTAAGAAGAAAAGGAGGACTTCGGTGTTGGAGACATTGCGTAAAGGTCCTAAACCTCCGCCTCCCTCACCTCCTACTGAAGGAGCTGGAACTTCTGGGGCTGGTGGATCTTCTAATACAACCACTACACCTCCACCTCAACCACCATCATCACCACCAAAACCTTCCAATCAATCTAGTTCATCCGGAGATCAGGGAACTCATAAGAAATTTGCAGCTTGGACCACGGTTGATTCAAGGTTTACACCCACATTCTCCACTATTCCAGAAGACCAGGTGCTACATAAAGAATCTTATGTCATGGCAGAGTCAAAATCTGATGACGATGATGCATCCACAAAACATATCCTCAAGCCATCTGAAGAGGATTGGTTTGATGCATATGTTTCGGGTGAACGCTCTAAAACCACTAGAGTTGCACCTTCTAAAGACATATCTCAAAGCTGGCTCACCAAAGAGAGACCTCAAACTTCAGAACCTTCATGGTCCATCCCAGAGTCTGACACGATGATCCTTGACAACAACTGGGCTTCAACAATCACCACCAACTATGAAGCCCCAGCTGAAGACTCTCTGCTTCACATCACAGGAGATATGGGCAGCTTTATGAAGTGTTTTTGTGAACAGAAGGGAATCTCGTCCATCACTCCAAAGGATCTTGAAGGACCAGCATTTGAAATCATCAAAGTCTTTCACTCAGATGTCAATCAGCTTCAATATCAGGTGGAAGAATGTCATAAGATGCTGAGTGATCAAGTCAGTGAGCAGATCAGCCATTTCAATGTGAACAAGCCTTTTCCTCTCGGTGGTGAACCTAGACAAATGGCCATTCAGTCTGACTTCTTCTTCAACCATGACCTGGACTATCTATGTGCTCGTACTTCTGAAAGAAGACCATATTTATCAATTTCGAAGATGAAAGTTGCTACCTACTCTGATCAGGGTCTTGAAAAGATGGTTCCAGATCAATTCTGGGCAGATAAAGAACAAGAGTATGACATTGCTGCCTCATATGGCATTTCTCATTGGTGGTTCACGAAGAAGAAATTATACATTGATAGACATAGTGCTAAAAAGAGTCGCAGAGCTGTTCGATCCAAGCTGCGAATTCTAAGTGTTGTTAGTGTAGAGATCTTCCCAATCTATGGCTATGATTATCTGAAGAAGATCGTTCTTCGAAGAGCAGACCAGAAAGATCATGTTATAGAAGAAAACGACTTCAAACATCTGCTGCCAAGTGACTTTGAAGATCTCTATCTTCTAAACCTCCAAGGACATCTTGACCATCTACCTGTTCGTGAGAAGAAAGCTCTCTCTGCTGCTGTCAATCTCTGGATCAGAGGCTTGGTCATTCGATAAAGAGTTGGGGATTTTCAGCTAGGAATGGAAAGCTACCAGACCCTCGTCAATCTAACAAGAACGCAATGGGAAGCCTCAGGACTTGAATTTCAACACGAATATAAAGTGATTGACACCCCTAGAGCTATCAACTTTACCAACAGATATGGATCACGTATGCTGATGAGACTGTGCGAGCTTTTCAAGTTCAGTGATGGAACTCTCAAGATGGTCGAAGAAGAATTGAATTCGAGAGTGAAGCAAATCAAACTTGATCTGAAGCCGTGGAACAAAACAAGATTCTGGTCTAAACAGGACTTGAAGATGTGTGAAGATTTCATTGCTGCGATCGGACGAAGATTAAAGACTAGAATGATTTATCGCAGCCTTGAAAGTTTTGTGGGTGGTAGACTTCGTGAAGGTCACTACAAGCTGCTTCAAAGAACTGAATGAAGACATCTTTCGGAAGTAGTTTTTGTTGTGCATTTTTTATATGTAAAAAGTGGTGTATGTACTATGATCAACTATAATGTATGTAATAGTGATAGGTTATATATTGTGGTTTCCCTTTTATCTAAAAAAGGGAACTTCAGTGTAGTCTACTTCAGATCATATAAAACCGGACACATTTTTCTCCAACAAAGTTTTGTTTCATACATATTTAAATCACTTGAGATCCAAAATCTCAAAGGATTTGAAATTTTTGATTGGGGGAGAAAATGTGATATAAATATGAGAGATGATAAAAGGTGACCATTTTTGTCTCAAAGTGCATACTGCTCTCGAATATGTGCCAAACTCTTTTCGAATCTCGAAGCATATATTAAGGGGGGGGGGGCATTTCAAAACAAATATAAACCTTCAAGGTAAAAAGACTTCTATGCTTTAACATAATGTACCTTGATTGAGTGTTAAATGGTTTCTAAATATTTGGTAATCTTGGATGTATTTCAAAAGATCTTTTACCTCTATGTGATAAAATGATTTCAAATATCCTATGCACATATTGAGGGGGAGAATTTACCAAGAAAATCAAATGGCTGTTTCTACGGAAATAGTGATCAAGAAATTATTTCAAAGAACTCTTGCCTCCATGTGCTAAACAATTTCAAAATCTTATGCACATGTTGAGGGGGAGCATTTCTAAATGATCAAAACAATTAAGGTACAAAATGTTTTGATTTTATATCACAAGTACCTTGATGGATTTTTCTAAATGATTTTACAATTGGTTTCATGAAGGAAAAAACAATACCAAAAGACAGACCAATTTACTTTATGCATGGTGTTATAAGGATGGTTAGGTTAGGTATTCGTTCCCACGATCCCGCCAGAGCCGGAGGGATCTACCCAGGGACAATCCACTAGATAGTGTAGAAGTCCTTAGGTATGATGAAAAAAGGAGAAAAGTGAGATATGAGAAGAGTGCGGACTGAGATATAGCTAGAACTGGAATAAACCCAATAAGGTTCTGTTAGGTTACCATATATGTAACACAAGCATCAATATGTAGAAATAGAGAAGAGATGAAGGAGGATGAACAACGAACCAAGCACACACACACATATAATTAAGAGAAAGGTTATGCGTAAGGTGAGTGAAAGATAAATTGAACAACCAACCCTCAAGTGAGGGTTATTACAAGGTATTTATAGGAGAGGGAGCTAGGGCAACACTCCTAGTCCCTTCCTTTCTCTTATGGACTTGGGCCTAGGCTTATAGGCCTTCTACATAAGCCTAAGCATAATAACAAACATAAAGGCCATATTAAGCTAACTATTACATATGAATCACTAACACTTGAATAAGGTTTAGGAGTGATTCCAACAATCTCCCCCTAAGGGTTAGTGATGAGTGAATGAGTGATAAACGTTGTAGGTGCTGATGTAATAGTAGCTTTGACGTCTTCTGATATTCTTCTTTCTTGTGAGAAGAAGTGTCTTGATTCGAACAATCTCCCAGTGTAGAGAAATTGTTTCTTTTGAAGTATTCTGCTTTGACGTCTTCATTTTCTTTGTTCTTTAGTTCTTTGTTCTTTGAAAGTGATAGTATGTTGTGGTAATCTGCATCAGGTCTGCTTCGCTGCTCCAGTGTCTCCACATCTTTCTCCAACATGCTCACACGCTCTTTAACTTTGGATTACAGTTGATGAAGTTCTTTAAGTCTTTAAACTTTGTAGATTCTTTGTTGACGAAGAATCATTCTTACTTTGTGTTGCCTTTGATTATGAGAGAACTTTCATAAGTGATGTTGTTGGTATGAGCATGTAGAGAATATGCACGATCAGTCCGCTCCAGAGCTTCCATAAGAAGTAAACATAAGAAAGGTTAGTAATAAGCGGATTCCGGCACTTACAAGTTTGAACTTTCGAGAGTGTTAACAGCATAGTGTGAAAACACAACTCTAATTCTCACAAAGGCCGTTCCTGAACCGGAGTCCCACAAGTGAGATAACGCGATGTACCGAAGTACACCTATGGTTCAGATGAGTCGCTGAGGTACACCGAAGCATCACCTCACGACTGTAGACCGTTTGAGACCACTAAGCGTAATCCACGGGGAGTTACCGAAGAGACATGCTGTCAGGGTTGTTAGATGTTGACCCTGGCAGGAGTTTCCATTCAATCACTGAGGATCACAGATGTGAACCTCTCATAAATGTTCTCGACAGATTGCTAGGATCTGTGTAGGACTCGATAATGTACCACTGTTGTTATTATTGTTGAACAACAAATGATGAAATGTCAAGTGTACCTAAGAGATCTTTTGATGAATCTCGTGGCTCTAGACTCAATAGTGCGTTTTGGTTTTCTTGATCGGAGACTAGGGAGAGGGTCTCTTTCTTCAATACCAGCAATCTCTAAGAGAAAGCCAATAGTTTACGTAGGGTTCCCTGTGAGAATGAAACAAGCTTCTGTTGGGAGAAACATGAGTGGCTAAGAAGGTTTAGTGCATGCGTCACTGGGTCCATGACGACTTTTAATCGTCAATACCGGCGTCATCAAGTGACAACCAGTAGCATATGAATTGAACCCGGTGTCTGCCCTAAGTTGAGTAATCTGGAGGGCTATTTCTTTTCACCCTTTTCTTTGCATTTCCTTTTAATTCTTCAACTCCTTCTTTCTCCGATTCTCATTTTCTCTTTTTTATAATCATACCTAAGGACTTCTAATACTAACTATTGGTAGTGTCCTTGGGTAGATCCCTCCGGCTCTGGCGGATCATAGGACGGTTATTCCTAACCTTAATCACCTTATAACTCCATTGCCATAAAACCATTTTCATGAAAATCTCTCGAAGTGTTTGTGAATGAAAAACATGTTTGAACACTTCAATAGTTTTAGATTTTCAAAAATACTCCCCCTCCACATGTGCTTAAGAGTTTTGACAAAAATCTGCACAGTGAGGAAAGAGCGCACACTTTTTGAATTGATCGACTCAAGATAGACAATCCCTTGCGAGACACGATTACGTTGCATAGTTAAAGAGATACATTGTCAGCTTTTAGGTGACAACTAGCTCTAATAACTACCTTGAAGATGTGGACAACCCCGAGAGGTTGTCAAACCCGTCACAGTTCATGTCTATCAAGAGCTTCTCGAATAGGTACAATTTACTTGGATAAGTCTTGGAAGACAAATCTTTTCAATGTAAGACTGTTCAGATCCCGTCAATTCATGGGTTGAAGTCTTTTCACACGAGGATTCAATAGCCGTTTCACAACATATTTCTTATCACATAATTTTCTCCCCCTAAAAAATGACATATAAATGTTATTTTTGAAGAAATGTTGAGAATAAATATGACCATTTTGAGTTTTGTGGGAAGATTACACAAAGAACAATTTGTGAACAAAGTTTTTAAGTCAAATACTCCCCCTCAACAAGTAATACTAACTTTTGAGGTTTTGAAAACGTAAGGGGAAGTACTTGTTCTTTTGAGCAAAACCTTGAAAAATGAAAGGTTTGATAGGTTTTACTCAAAAGTAAGAAGCTTTCGCTCCTTTTATAAGGATTGTGGCACTGAAGCGTACCACAGGGTCCTTTCATTACAAGAACGGGTTGTACACTGTTATGTGTGCACAAGCCATTGTCAATAGAAAAAACACACATCCAAAATATTATGAAATAGAAGCAGTTTAAGGGGTACCAGGAATTTCAGGTAGGTCAGCAAGAACTCCAGGAATGCGAACTGGGCGTTGATATCCTGAGAGATTAATGCGTTGACGACCACCTACGAAGCTTTCCAATGTTCTGAACTGGTCCCTTCGAAACAACCTTTCATCAATCATCTTGATGATTCTCTTTACATCCCGTATGTCCTGAGAATTCCATATCTTTTGTGACCCAATGCCTTGTTGAATTGCCTTTAACCGATATGCTAGCCCATCCCTGACATGCTTCAAAGTTAAATCTCCAAATTTATGAAGCTCTGTACACACCATCAAGTAATTGCGGTGTAGTTCACTGCGGTAGACTACTCCAAAGGGTTTGCTGATGAGAGTGAATTGAGGAAGATGGTTGATATCAGGAAGTTCTAGCTTAGGTCTGGTGAAGTTGACATGTGTCTGATACGACTCAACAGCAAGTTGCAAGTCTTCTACACGTTCCTGGATCACTATGCTTCTGATGAAGATGAGCAGGGACTTGATGTATTCACGTTGAATTTCAGTCGAGAATTGTCTCATTCTTCCCTGTACTTTGGCAAGATACAGATCTTCAATATCATTGAGAGACAAGTTCTGAAAGTTCGCTTCACAGAATTCATAGTCCTCTTCGTCTTGTCTCTTGACCACGATTGTCTTGAGAAATGTGTAGTCCCATTTAGACGAGAGAGTGACATGCTTAACAGCAACAATCCCTTGTGTACTATACACTTCATGTTGAGACCTTCGAACCTGGAAGCTTCTGTAGTAGATTCGTCGGCGTTCCGGCCAATGGTGAATCCCGTACATTGCATCGATGTCATACTCTTCCACTCTGTTGTTGAACATGTGGGTAGCCTTTTCCTCGATGGCTATGCAGTTAGAGTATATGGCTGCCGGGAACGGAAGTGTAAGTGATGTAGCGTATTTCTTTGACACATCGCTACCATGTAGAAGAAATTCCAGGTCGTTGTTGAAGAAGTATTGAAATGGAATCTGAGGTTGATCTGGCCGACCCATGGTAGGTAGAGGTTTGGTCCAATCTGTGTTGTATGGAGCGTTGTCTTTTCTGGTGTAGTCGATGTTTGCTTCAGGGTTGAGCCAATCAATGTTGTTAGACATGGCTCGTGCTATGTTTTCAAGGTGATATTCAACTTCAATAGCACTTTCCGAGCTGTCTTTAAGAATTTGAAAAGCTTCATTCTTGATTCGTTTCAACTCTGATTTTGTCATCTTCTTCACTTGGAACTTTTCTTGCAATAACTTTGCATGCTCCAGTGTACTACCTCCTACCATATCTTGGTCTTTAGTTAAGGCGGGTGTAGCAGCAACAAGTGTTGAGAACCAATCATATTCGGTGTCGTCATCGTCAGACGACATCAGCCTTGGGAGTCTTCTTCTTTTTCTTAGGCTTTGATGAGGATGATGGTTTCTTTGTTGTTGAAGCGGGAGAGGTGGGTTGTTGTTGGGGCTCAAGGACTTCCTCATCGTCACCACCAGTATACTCAAAGTGATCACCGGTTTTCTTTGTCTGAGGTGCCAACTCAAAGTCCTGAGGTTTTTCAGTAGAAGAACGTGGAGGAGATCGTGGTTGAGCTGGAGTCCTTTGGGGTGGAGGTTGCATGGAGGATGATTCACCAGTTTTCTTCAGGCGTTTAGGCTCTTTATCTTTATCCTTATCTTTATTGTCTCTTGGACGCTTGGGCCTCTCAGCTTCTTCTCTGCATGCTGATTTAAGTTGGTATTCCAGCAATGCTTCAAACAATTTACCTTCGTAAGAGGCAAATGTTGCAGATCGTTTAGACATTTGAGCTACGAGCCTGGAAATCAATTCAGCATCTGAGAATATTATGGGATCAACTGGATTGATGTTTACATGCATTGGTGTTGATCTCATAGTTTGCTTGGCCAAATGCAATAGATTCGGATAGAGTTGTTTGGTAAACATCTCCTTTGTAACTCCAGGAACGATGTCAAGAAGGAACTTGTGAGTGTAACCTTTGATCATCTCATTCATTTCCCTTTGAGGATCACGGTCCATGAACTTCTGGATGTACTCCCTTGCATCTTTCATCTTGTCATTCTCGTCATGAAGGTACTGTACCTGGTCAGCGAGAAAATTCAGCTTTTTGTAAGGCATGTCTTTCTTCCTTACCTGTTTGACAACTTTAACGATTCTTGTCTTAGCTTGAGAGATCCAAGATGCCGTAGGCTTCTTCACTGATTTGGATGTGGATCTGGTTGATCTTTTGGATGGTGGTGGTGAAGAGTGAGAGGATGAATCTGATGATGAAGAGTCATGAGGAGGTTCAGGGTCCTTAGGAGGTTCAGAAGTTTTCTCCTTGGAACGATTTGGACTGTTGAGAAGATAATCATCGTAGTTTACTTCGTCATCTTTATCAGTTTTAGCCTGTTCTTCAGCCTGAATCCTAGCTTCTTCATCTGTTTTTGCTTGAGCTGTGGCCTCTGCATCAGCTTTGGCTTGAGCTGCAGCTTCTTCATCATCTTTATCTTTCTCTGACTTCTCAGTTTCTGGTTCCTCAATGTCATACTCAATAGAATCCTTCTGTTGCTTTTGTTGTTGCTCAAGAGTGGTGGCACCAGTTCCCTTATCGGGTTGATTAACCGCATCAGGAATTGGTGTAGATTGGACTCCACCACTTGACCCTCCGGGGCCACCCATTTGATCCTTTGCAAACTCTTTCGGAACGTGTTGGAGTCTAATGATTTTGAACTTCTTCCTATAATCAGTATCCACAGGCTCTTCATCAGAGCTTTCTTCTTCGTGCTCAATCACTGGAATCTTTCCTTTATCACCTTTGGGACTTGAAGGCTTTGTGGCTGTTTGAGTGTCATCTTTGACTGTTTCAGAGTAAGTTATCTCTTCTTCTGATTCAGTTTCCTCAAAGCTTTCATCCTTTAGCTTATGTTGCTGTTCAGATTTGGGAATAGGGATAGCTTTCTTTGAAGGAACTGTCCTCTTACGTCCAGGTTTCCTTTTAGGAAACTTTCTTGGACTCTCAGTGGTTGCAGTACTTCCTACACTTCCTCTTCTGGTTTTCCTAGTAGGTGTACCAGAAGACTTGTCATCGAGAAGACCAACTTTGCCTTCATCAACTGCTACCAGATACCTTTTGTATGAGTAAAGCTGTTTGATTTCATTAGAGAGAAGGTGATCCGGTAACACAGCACCTTGTTTCTTTGTTGTTGATTCCTTAAATCTGACTGTTAGAGTAGGTTCATACAACATGTCATGATTGTTGGGGTCATTAAGTCTTTTGGGGATATCAGGGTTAAACCCAAGTGCTCTTTGGATCAACAGTTTTGTATATCTGATATAAGGGATCTTTGAGCCAAGCTTCTTGAGGAATGTCATCATATCGTCCCATATTAGAGCTTCGACTTCAATGTGCTTCATGTTGACCAAACCCCAAAAGATTTGCAGTTCCATGAGCTTGGGATGCTCATAGCCACTGTCACGACCATAAACAGATTTGGTGATGATGATGTAGAGAGTTCTCCAGGGTTGAGGAATATTCTTAAGATCCACATGTGAATGCTTAGTGATTACTCCTGTAGCTTCGTCATAACCAATATTGATCAGGAACTGTAGAGCAGTCTCTTCAGTTGGTGTGGCATTGAGTTCGGTTGGCTCGATGATCGGAATGAGAAGAACAACCCTTAAGTCTGCAGGTGTGATGGTGATTTGTTTGTCATTGAGAGTCACCGTCACAACGTTTTGTCCTTTGATCTTTTGCATTGTAGTCCAGAACTGGTGAATATAGATCTCAGGCACTGTAGCAGAGTTGGAGAGCATGTTCTGATAAGGATGATTCTTCAGAATATCCACAGCAATCAAGAAAGAAGACTCTGAGCAGGTGAGAGTTTCAAAGTCAACACGAAGGTTGTTCTTTCCAATCTTCATCGGATAGCCATTAGGGAAGATATCAGCAACGGTGAGAACATTTGGTGCATCCACATTCTGCATTTGAGCGTCCATGTCATGATCTGAAAGATATTTAGCCAAAAGAACCAACATATCGAAAGACATTATGTTAGTCAACAGATGGTTATATTGTCTAATTATTAAATGTGATATGTCGATGATTGTTACGAGTCCAATGTCACTTGTTTGTCTAATAGTCCAATGACGTCGTGATAAGTTATGTGAGTTGATTAACTTTAAGTTATAAAGTCCATGTTTTCACTTATTATTCACAACTTGTTAAACATTTAAGCTTATTAGTGACATTATTGGTTTCGAGGTGTTATGATTTATTTATTTACAAGTTTGCACGCGTAACAATTCATAATTAAAGTTAAAACAAGGCTTAGGCGTAGAAATGGCAGCTTATGCGTAAACAGGATAGGTGTACGCGTAAAACGCAAGCTTATGCGTAGGACCCTGACTTACGCGTAAGAAATATTATGCGTAGGAAAAAGGGGACCTTATGCGTAGAGCTTACGCGTAAGCGCATATAAAACCTTACGTGTAAGGTTTACTCGTAAGAGTCAACCTTATGCGTAGAGGTCACTGTTTCCGCATATCCTTCACAGGATACGCGTAGTCCCTTATGTAGAACCTTACGCGTAAACGTTACGCGTAAGATTTCTCTTACGCATAACATGCTACGCGTAAGGTGATCCTTATGCGTAGTTTGCTAGTAATCTTGATTCTGAATTTTCACTTCTAACAAACCTGAAATAAGATCATCATAGCACCATTATTAACACATACATCCACTTATTTTCAGATCATAGCATGAATACACATTTAACGGTTACGCGTAAGACAACTTATGCGTAGACTTAAACCCTAATTTTCAAAGATTACGCCTAAGTTATCTAGCCATAGGATTTGCACCAAAGTTTTTCTGGGAGTTTTAAGAAGCATAGTAAGTTGTCCTATCCAAGTTTTAACATCAAATTCAAAGCCAATCAAGAATACCCAAATTGTATGAACATAAACCCTAGTTTTCAGTTTTACTGCAATTGATGTTTATGGGCAACTTCTGAGCTAAGATATGATCAATTAATCATCAATATCAAGAATACCCAAAGATTTGAGTGTTGACGGAAGATTTGTACTTGCCATGTTGAAAGAAATAGAGATAGAAGAATATTTTTGTTGTTTTATCAGATTTTATATTTTTGTATTTTATTTTTGAAAGATATTTACAAAAGAGGTTTTGGTGTTTGACTGGTTTTTAAGAATGTTTTAAGAGTTAATCCAGTTCCTCTTGTGTCAAACACCGCATACCAATTCGGTGGACCAACTCATTAAACCTAGCAGGAGCTAAGGCTTTGGTGAGGAGATATGCTAGTTGGTATTCTGTACCCACAAAGTATAATTCAACAGTACCCTGTTCCACGTGGTCCTTGATGAAATGATATCGAAGATCGATGTGCTTTGATTTGGAATGTTGAACTGAATTGCACGAGATCGCAATAACACTCCGATTGTCGCAGTACATCGGGATTCTGTCAAATACGTAAACATAGTCCTTGAGTTGTGTTCTCATCCAAATTACTTGAGCACAACACGCCGACATGGCTACATATTCTGCTTCTATTGAGGAGAGCGATGTACAATCCTGCTTCTTCGAGTGCCATGACACCACTTTATCACCAAGAAATTGTAATGCTCCTGAAGTACTTTTTCGTGAATCTAAGCGTCCTGCGTGATCAGCGTCTGAAAAAGCTATTAGTTCAAAACCAGAATCCTTCGGATACCAGATCCCCAAGTTAATGGTTCCCTTGATGTATCGGAGGATTCTTTTTGCCTCAGAGATGTGGGTTTCAGTTGGTCTCGACTGATAACGGGAGCAAAGATATACAGCAAAAACAATATCAGGCCTGCTAGCTGTTAGATACATGAGAGACCCAATAATACTACGGTATTTGGTAGGGTCTACCAATTTCCCATGTAAATCAGCGTCTAGCTTCTTGGTATGAGCCATTGGTGTGGCATAGGTGTCACAGTTTTGCATTCCAAATTTGTTTAACAGTTCAAGGGCATATTTAGACTGACTCAAGAAAATACCACGAGGTGATTGATGAACTTGCATTCCTAGAAAGAATGTGAGTTCACCCATCATTGACATTTCAAAATGTTTTGTCATTAATTTTGCAAAAGCATTTGAGTATTTTAAATGTGTTGACCCAAAAATGATGTCATCCACATATATTTGAACGATTAAGATGTGAGCCCCTTGATATTATATGAAAAGTGTGGGATTGACCGAACCTTTGGTGAATTTATTGGCAATGAGGAAGGATGATAACTTATCGTACCACGCCCGAGGAGCTTGTTTTAGACCATACAGAGCTTTGTTCAGTTTGTAGACATGGTTCGGGAACTCGGGATCAACGAATCCTTCTAGCTGGCTGACATAAACCGTTTCTTTCAGTTGTCCATTCAGAAAAGCAGTTTTGACGTCCATCTGAAAGACCGTTATGTTCATATGAGCCGCGAACGCGAGAAAAATCCGAACAGCCTCAAGACGAGCAACCGGAGCGAATGATTCTTCAAAGTCAATACCCTCTTCCTGTCTATAACCCTTAGCTACCAGACGTGACTTGTTTCTGATTACGTTCCCTTCAGCATCCAATTTGTTCTTCTAAATCCATTTGAGACCAATGATGTAGACCCCTGTTGGTCTTTCAACCAGTTCCCATACTTCAAGTCGTTTGAATTGGTTGAGTTCTTCTTGCATGGATTCAATCCAGTTGTCTTTTGTCATTGCATCTTTAATGTTTTTAGGCTCAGATTGGCAGACAGTGAGAGCATAAATGCAATGTTCACCATCTGTGTGAAGACGTTGTCTTGTAACGACTGGTTGATTCGGGTTGCCAATAATATTCTCTAGAGGATGGTCTTTTGTCCATCGATGTGTAGAGGGTTGATGTTGGTATACATTGTGCAGATTTTGAGGATTCAAATGGTTTGTTGATGATTCAGCGACATCAGGTGCAGCAGTTTCATTGGCAAATGGGTTAAAGAACGCATTTGGATCAAAATCTGCAGGTGGGGGTACTTCATTAAGAACATCAGCAGCTGGTTCAGCGTCGTTGGAAGCAGTTTGTTCAACTGTTTTTGTAGAGTCAACATGTGGTGCTTCTTCAACAGTAGTTGTTGTAGCAGGTGTATCAGGTATAATAGTATGATCAGGTTGAGCAGCGGAAACAGCGGATACACCTGGAGTACGTTCATCAATGTCATCACTAAACAACGGAGCAAATAGCGTTTCCATTTGTTGACGAGTAAGCTGAGGGCTTAGTTCAGCTGATGATGGGGTTTGAGGGAAGTTTAAACGGTTGTGACCGGGTTCTAAGCTGTTATGCTCAGAAGCCATTTCAGTAAGTTCATCAAAATTAGCATGAATCGTTTCCATAACCTGCTTTGTACGACGATTCCAGATCCGAAAACCTTTTGAATTCTCACAGTATCCAATAAAGACTCCAATGTCAGCTTTGGCTTTGAGCTTACCAAAGTCATCACGATCATTATTTGGGTAGCAAAGAGATCCAAATACATGAAAGTGTTTGAGATTCGGTTTTCTGTTGTGGATAAGCTCGAAAGGTGTTTTGTTGTGGCGTTTTGTAATCATTGAACGGTTTTGAGTGTAACATGCGGTTGATACAGCTTCTGCCCACAAGTAATCTGGAAGTTTAGCATTAATTAACATTGTTCTTGCAGCTTCTACTAACGTTCGGTTTCGTCTTTCAACAACTCCGTTTTGTTCTGGTGTCCGTGCAATAGATGTTTGATGCTCTATTCCCACTTTCTCATAAAATTCTCGAAGAGTTTGGTTCACAAATTCAGTTCCTTTGTCTGTTCTTATTTGGCGGACGTGTTCCGGAGCTGAATTTGAATTTTCGTGAGAAAGGTGATGATCATTTGTGGAGCTTGGTCTATGCTTCGAAGAAAGTAGACCCAAGTCCATCGTGAATAGTCATCAACAATTACTAAGATATAGCATTTGCCATTAATCGTTTGCACGCGCATCGGGCCGCACAAATCCATGTGAAGAAGATGAAGCACATGCTGAGAGCTGTGTTCCACCTTTGAGGGAAAATAAGCACGGGTGCTTTTTTCTTGTTCACAAGCTGAGCATAGGTGATCTTTAGATTACCGGAATCTCGGGAGACCTTCAACAAGTTTGTGTCGAGCAAGGTTGGTGATGGTATGAAAGTTTAAATGTGAGAGACGACGGTGCCATAGCCAGGATTTTATTGATGTTGCCATTGAAAGTAGACAGATGGGAGATGAAGCAACCATGTCTTGCATTGAGATTGTGTATAGACTAGAATTGCGAGAGCCAGACATTAGATCGTTTCCTTGTAGATCACGAATGAAACAAGTTTTCTCCCGAAAAGCAACTTCCAAATCTCCATCACAGAATTGACCGACTGAAAAGAGATTGTGACCGAGGCCTTCCACATAATAATCCCTGCTAATTTCAATATTGCCATTGATATAATCTCCGTAGCCCATGATAGCTGCGAAGTGATCATTCCCGAATCTGACAGTGCCAATGAACTTTGCAATAAAGTTTGATAACAATTTAAGATTGCCTGTCATATGTCGGGAACATCTGCTATCAACAATCCAAAGGATGATCTGTATCACCTGCATTACACACAGACGACACAGATGGAATAGAAGTAGATGTGGAACCTGAGGTGTTAGAGGGTTCCGAAGCAGTTATAGTAGAAATACACACATCAATGACTTTAGGAATCCATTTAAATCCTAGTGTATTATGTATCCATTTCTGCCATCTCCAACTAGTCTTAGCTTTAGTCTTAGTGAATGCACTAGGTGGTACTACATTCCTTGGAGGTGATACTGGAACTACAGGGACATCAATGCGTTTCTTAGAATCTAAGGAGGGCGGTTTACCAAGCACAGAATTAGAAGCATTAGTGGGCCTAGAGGTATTCCGGTTCTTAGTATTCCGTAAACGAGACAAGATAGCTCTAGCAACACATTTTTCATGATAATCAGAAAGCATACTTTTACGACAAATAACACAAGAAGCATCAGATTGAATATCAAAAGTGCTTAAAAGTTTAGCATTCGTTACAACACTTTTTCCATTACATTTGTCAGACGCAATATCTAAAGTGGGTGCAACATGAGTCTTATTCAAGATCCTAGGGTGTTCTTCTACTTCAGCATTCTTTATTGATCTTTTCTTAGGTCACAACTTCCTATTCTTCCTTGTATTGCTCATAGGCTGTGAAGTGCGGACGTTGGGAAAAGAGGCAACTATTCCTGTTTCAGTAGAGGGAAACACATTAGTATCTTGTGTTTTGTCAGTAGGCATTCTGGGTTCACGTTTGCTAAGTGTTACTGGTGCAATTCTCTTAATGATGCTAGGCTGAACTTGTTCATACTTTCCTAACATTTCCCTTAACTTAATAATAGTGTGCACCAAATCTTGATTTTCAGAACGAAGATTTCCAGAAAAATTCATGACTTCTTTAGTGTGTGCAAGATAATGATCAAGTTCATTTGATGCTTCATTTCAAGTCTGTTTGAGTAAATAATATATGACACCATATTCATTTTTAACTTTTGCAAGTTCTTATTCATATTTTGAGATTTGACATTTCAAAGACACGTTTTGATCATCCAGGTGCTCAATTTTAGGATTAAACGGTTTTGATTTCAACTGGTGAATTTTGTTTTGCAAAGCAAGTTCATGATTTTGACAATCTTTTTGACACCATTGAAGACGACGTTTTGAATTTGAAAGTTCATTTATCAATAGTTCATTTTCAACTTTTAAAGACTCGATCTGATGCACATTATCAATATTCTCAACAATATCAACAGAATCAACATAATCAACAGAGATATGATCAGATGCATATGCAACAGATTGTAATAAAACAAGATTATTGATATCAGCACAGATAACATCTTCCAAGAGTCGATCAATATCTTTTCTCAACAATTTCTTTTTACATTTAGTATTTGAAATTGATGTTTCTGTTTTCTCGAAAACGGTTTTCATGAGACCAAGTTCCTTGTGAAAATCCCTTTCCCAATATAGTGCACAAGTTTTCAAATTTTTAACATGGGGTAAAAGTATTTTCTGAAGAATGTCTCGATGTTCTCGCGCCATTGGCGATTGAAAATGTTCAACTTTTATTTTAGAATGAAATTCAATCTCACGTTCCAAAATTTTTAGGTCAGATAAGAAAGTGTCAAAGTATTTTATAACGCGACAACTTTTGGCTTTTGTTTTAACTTCACTAAGTGAAGGTAAAGGACCATTAATTTGTGCACCATTGTGTTTGGGACTAACTTCAGAGACTAGTGTGATAACAGAAGGTTTGTTAGAAGTATCTTGTTGTTTGACAAAAGTAACGGCTTTTGAATAGTTAAATGGTTTGTTATAAATGACATTTTCCATTTTTGACCGACTCTCGTCATCTGCATCTAATTCCTCCATGCGATTATATTCAACAACAGTCATAATTAAATCATCAATTCTATGTTCTGCACTGTAAACATCAGGATTTGGTTTGAATGCTCTGTTTGAAAACTTAGGTTTGTAATCAGCAAGAATTGGTCCATATCTATTTGGATTAGGTTTAAAAGTAAACTTTTGAATTGTTGTGATTGACTCACCATGTTTGTAAACAACATTTCGAAACTCTTTGATTTTGGTTTGTAAGTCGACAATTTCTTCAAGATAGTTATCTATTCGTTTCGTAGAATGCTGTTTGTACTCAGAGAACTGTTTTTGACAAGTTAACAACTCAGCCTTGGCTTTTTGAGTTTCCAAAGTAAGAGCGTTAAGTTGTTTTTTATGTTCATATTTCAGTTGTTCTATTTGAGACAACAGAGCATTCTTGGAAGCGGCTAGATCACGTATCTGTCGTTCTAATGATTTTTCGTTTTGATGAGATTTAGCAAAAGCGACTTCAAAACCTTTTTCACGGTTTTCTTGAGTTTTAAAAAATTGATTTGTTGAATTAAGCATTCATTATCCCTAATTAACAGTGCATTTTCAGCTTTTAATTTTGTATTGACATCATGATAATGTTCCACTCGGGATTGTTGATCTTTAATTAAGGTCCTGAGCTCAAATTCTGGATCAGACAAAAAATCATTTTGTTCAACGTGAGTCTCAACATGGTCATTATTTAGATCCTCAAGTATAACCACGGAGTCAACTTGATCATCAATGGTAACCATAAGGTCATCTTGATCATCAAATATAACTACGGGGTCTAGTTGATGATCCTCGGAATGAGATGTAGAAGGCTCATGTTGAACACTCTGATCCTTGTCAGATGCAGATGTTGGCGGAGAGATCAGATCATTAATGATAATTGTTTGTTCAGGTACCTGAGACAAGCCATCAGTGTCATACACTGGGCCTGTATCACTCATGTGTAGAGCTTGCATTTGTGCCATCAACATCACTGCTGCATTAGCCTGCAAGTCTTCCATGTCATCATCAGAGTCTGCATCTGCCATAAAGCTATGTTCCTTGTTGTTAAGAGTTCCACCAGCTTCATCCTTAAGAGCCAAGAGCAAAGCCTCTTTGAAATAAGCACTGCCTCTTGTCCTCGCCTTAGGATATGCATTAGCCAGATGACCCTTTTCATTGTAGTTATAACAACGAAGACCATTAACCCCATTCTGAGCATTCCCCTATTCAACCACTGGAGCCCTTTGTTGTTGCAGAGCTCCCATGTTATTCCGTCCCATAGCATTAAACCCTTGACCACCTCCCATCTGACGACCATAACCATGGTTCTGAACTTCAACTTGTCCATTGTTCACAACAGCCTGATTCCGTGTGTTTGATGAGGAACGAATGCGATTGTTGGATTTGTTTGTATATCGACCGAAGGCTTTAGCAATCATAACAAATCCTTGTTGCAATTCATCGAAGGTAGCATAGTCCTCATCAGTTTCACTGTAAAGTGCTTGAGCATTGTTGTTGTTGTATGGAACCAATTGATTTTGTTGAGGTTGTTGCTGTGACTGATCATATGGTGTGATGGTTGCCGTTGGTTGAGGAGCTGTTTGAGGAGGAAGATTAGTTTGAGCCCACAAAGCAAGTTGTTGATTATCAGGAATTGTCTGTGAAGTCGGGAGTCCACGGATAGTCCTTTCTTTGTCAACTTCTTTTTGGTGAGGCTTCAAATAGTCATACAACAATCCGTATGAAGCATGACGAAGGTTCTTAGCTTGACGGAGAAAGATGACATACTTCTCCCATTCCGGACCAAGACTACTTAGGAACTTAGTGTTGATAGCAATTCGAGGCATGATGATGTTGTGTTTGTCCAAATCATTAATGATGTCTGAAAAGCGATGATGATATGACTCTAATGTCTCTCCGGGTTCAATCATGAAGTGTTCATAAGCCAACTAGATTTTGGATTCCATGTCTTCCTGATTGAGTGTTGTGCCTTCCATTAGAAGATGAATGTGTTCCCACATTGCTTTAGCTGTCTTTTGAGCATCAACACTTCGAAGGATCGGATGGGGTAGTCCCAAAAGGATGTATTGCATTGCTAGTTCATCGGCTTCAAATTGTAGAAGTTCATCACCAGTGAGGTCTGAGATAGTTGCAATGTTGGTGACAGCATCTCTTGGTAGATTGGCATCAGGATCTGCTGGTGTAATAACAGTAGGCATCTGAAATGGACCTTCCATAATGACCTTCTTTAAGAACTTTCCATGTGGCTTCTTTAGATCACAAAACCTAAAGAACCTTATAACCCATTGATCATAATTACCGGGAGTGAGCATTGGAGGTCTATCAAGTGAGCCAGCTTCATGAATTGATTGTTGGCTACGTAAGGCTTCACACATCTTGCCAAACCATGTCGGTTCCTTCATAGTATTCCTAGATGGATGTTGATTGTAGAAGTTTGTGTAAGGTTGTACTTGAAGACTAGGTGGTGGTTGAACCATTTGTGGTGGTGGAATTGCTCCAAGTTGTGGAGTATGTTGTTGATTAAATTGTTGTTCATAAATTTGTTGTTGATGATTAAATTGTTGATGTTGTGGACTTAGTTGTTGTTGTTGTTGATGAAGATAAGTGTAAGGAAAATAGTTAGAGTATGGTGGTTGTGACATGTTGAAAAACTTGTGTTGTTAAATGGATCTTTGTAGTCGAATGAAACGTTGTTGATGAAGTATCCTTAGGAGTAGAAATCACAGAAAAGCCAAGTGCCACTTATGCGTAAAAACACCAAAGTTACGCGTAACAGCAATAGTTACGCGTAGGATTAGCTTACGCGTAAGTAAGGAGAAAACACTAAAGTTATGCGTAAACAAGAAGTTAGGCATAGAAAACTTAGGCGTAGGATTAACTTATGCGTAAGACAAAGCTTAGGCGTAAGATAAATCTTATGCGTAAAAAAATTCTACGCGTAAGCTTATGCTTATGCGTAATTTTAGGGTTTTGCCCAAACGATCTTTTACACTATCACAGTGCAAAAGATATCTAAAGTCGACGTGTTTTCAGGCTTATCCAAGCAAGAAAACACGGAGTAAAACACGAAAACTGAAGATCAAACCAAGGAAAAGTTACGCGTAAGTTTAGGGTTTTACTTACGCGTAGAAACAAGCCAAAAATGATTTCTGCCAAGTGATGTTTCCAAACCAGATTTTTGTGATGAGATAGCTTCAATATCACCAAAATAACACAAAAGTGTGAAACTTGATGATCCAAAGCTTAACAAACAGTTATGCGTAGAACTAGTACCACGTATAAAACCAAGCTCAAAAACAAAGATCTACGCGTAAAGTTTGAAACTTTTTGCCAAAAACAGATATTTTAACACCTTAAAACATTGAAAGTACAAGAATCTTGGATTGAAAAGTGTAAAAAATAAGTTTTTAAGCGAACCAAAGTTGGAACCATTGTTACGCGTAAGACCGAAACTCACTTTTAACAACAAAAATGATTCACCCAACTATTTGGCGAATGATGCCACTGTTAGGTCACCATATATGTAACACAAGCATCAATATGTAGAAATAGAGAAGAGATGAAGGCAGATGAACAACGAACCAAGCACACACACACGTATAATTAAGAGAAAGGTTATGCGTAAGGTGAGTGAAAGATAAATTGAACAACCAACCCTCAAGTGAGGGTTATTACAAGGTATTTATAGGAGAGGGAGCTAGGGCAACACTCCTAGTCCCTTCCTTTCTCTTATGGACTTGGGCCTAGGCTTATGGGCCTTCTACATAAGCCTAAGCATAATAACAAACATAAAGGCCATATTAAGCTAACTATTACATATGAATCACTAACACTTGAATAAGGTTTAAGAGTGATTCTAACAGGTTCTAGTTATGAAATCTCGGTAAGCACTGAAGGGGTGAAGAATGAAAAAGAATTGAATGAGAAAAGGGTGAAAATAAATAGCCCTCCAATTATTCAACCTTAGGGCAGAAACCGGGTTCAATACATATGCTACTGGTGGTTACTAAGGTAACACCGGTATTGAAGACAAGACGTCATGGACCCAGTGACGCACTGCACTAAAATTCCCAAACTACTCAAGTTCCTCCTAAAAGGGCTTGTTTCATTCTCACAGGGAACCGACATAATCTATCAACTTTCTCTTACACTCTGTTCTCGAGTTTTTTTTAAAGGAATGGAAGAGGATAGGAAGGGAAATCAAAAAAATTAGTGTTCTTGAGATTTTCTTAAGATGAAAAGGTAGGGGATGGTAAGGTGGGAGGGAGGGAAGTTACCTGGTTTTGTGTATTGATTGTTTCCGCCCATTTTTGGGGGGATTAGGATGGGAAATGGGTCACTAACATAATGGGCTTGTGTAAAATTACAATACTATCCTCACTTTTCATGCACGGTTTATAACTTTTGACCTAGTTATCACATATTAAACACCTCCAAATGGCCGCAAAACAATTTGCTGTCAATCAAGAACCTGGTTATCACTTTTCACGTAAGTTTATTCTTTGAATTCTAGTTTTGAATATGAATAGGTATGTTGTAAGGTTGCATTGTTTACATGTGTTTTTCAAGAAACCTTTTAATCAAGAAACCTGGTTTTGTATAATAAGTCTACTGGTTTTGTATTTAGTATACTATTATATGTAGTGGTATGAACTTTAGTCTACTGGTTTTGTATTTAGTATACTACTATTTTGTCATTCTTGGGACCATGTTTGTTGCTCATCTCCTTGTAACCACATTGGCTACCATAATGGTTTTATATTACTGAGAAAGTATTTATCTTGACTACGGTTTTGGTACCTAATCTATGTTGTATGCTAATATGTATAATAGAACAACTAGTCTTGTAACTGTCCTTGTCACCTATAGAAATGCAATTTTGTAAATAAAGCATACCTGGACTTTAGATTTGCATAAACATTGCGCATGGGTAAGAACAGATAAGGGGATTTTGATGTGACGTCAAACCTGCTTTGATGTATCTCAAGTCATGCATGAGAACAGATATACATAGAAAAATGATGAATGGGTTAAGGGGATTTTTTTTATTATATACAAGGAAGGAAATTTTAGTTGTTTAATCATTTGCAAGTCTCGAACAAACATCTCTGTAAAAGAATTCCATGTATATATCTGTAATAGAAGTTAGTCAAAATCACTTTTAAAATCATATTTCTGCATACATCAGTTAAGAGTAGTTTGCATATCCATTAAATATAGTTACATAAGTAGCTAAGATAGCTTAATTTAGTCAGTTTATAAGTTTTTTATAAAAAAAAGTCAAAAAACCAAAATCAGTTTCAATTAGGTTTACTTTTATATTTTTAATTTCTTCATCGTAAGTTCAAATTTGCTAAAACATTGGGATCCTAGAGTCTGGAAGGTAGTTTTTAAGCTAGTAATTTTGTTTTATTTTTAAGATTTTTCTTTTGTAGCTTTTTAGTTGCATAAAGTGAGGCTGTTGGAGAAGACTTGCCCTGCACCAGCAGCTTCTGTCCAGCTGCACCATTTTCTCAAGCTTCTAACAAGCTCTTAAAAGCTCCTTTAAGCTCAAAATGGGTTTTATAAGCTTTTTACATAGTTGGCTTGAGTTTCCAATTGAAATTTGTTAATTAGCTTTTAAGGAGAAGCTTGTAGACAAGCTCAAAGTAGCTCCAGTAGACTGTTTTGTCATATCAGTGTTCTCGTAGCTCATCTAAGTTTTAAATAGCTTTTCCTAGTTTTAAAATACTTAAATCATAGCCACTGAATGGTCTTTCACTTTGTTGCTTGCATAAATGGAATATACAGATTGCTCACACTTATGTTTATATACAATCTGCTTGCCATAATATCGATACATAATCTAGTACTTTAGTAAACAGTAATAGATTATTTAAACCATTGTTGTTATATTTATGTAGTGATAACATTTGCACAATGGATTTGGATAACTTATATCATATGGCGAGAACTCAACAATTAGCCGTAATTCACGTGGTTTGTTTAGTTGTTGCTTATCTTGCACGTAGGCGATCTCGTAAAAGAAACCGGGTTAATTTACCTTCCCACGAATTAATGTTGCATAGACAAGCAGTACGAGAAGAGATGTTGCAAGACCTATCAACAAATACCAATTGTCGTAAATTAATTCGTATGAGTGTAGACGCTTTTAAAATATTGTGTCAAAAGTTAGAAAATGAATGTGGTCTTCGTCCAATCCAACGTATGTCTGTTGAGGAACAAGTTGCTAGATTTTTGCATATTGTAGGAAATGATTTTAGAACCCGTTTTGTCTCTTGGTTATATCGTCGATCCGTATCATCTACTAGTAGACATTTTCATAGAGTTCTCAATGCAATAATATCTCTCGAAGACCAATATATTAAGCAACCCACCGGTGATATAGTTCAGAAAGAAATCAAGATAAACCAAGATTTTATCCTTTTTTCAAAGATTGTATAGGGGCTATCGATGGAACACATGTTCGAGTAAGAGTGCCTAATAGAGATGCCCCTAGATATCGTGGTCGTAAGGGATATCCAACAATCAATGTGCTGGTTGCTTGTACATTGATTTGAAGTTCACTTATGTTTTAAGTGGTTGGGAAGGCACAGCATCAGATTCGAGGATAATAAAAGATGCACTCACTAGAGATGATAAGATACTTATTCCTGACGGTAAAACTTTAATAAAAGTTGAATAATTTACTAAAATTATAACATTTTATATCTAAATTTTACTATGTTTATAGGTAAATATTATCTAGTTGACGGTGGTCTACCCCATAGAAGTACACTTATAGCACCATATAGGGGTGTTAGATATCATCTCAAGGAGTACTCGTCTCGTGCACCTCAGAATGCACGAGAATTGTTTAACCTTCGGCATTCATCATTACGAAACTCTATTGAACGAGCATTTGGTGTCTTGAAGAAAAGATTCCCTATAATTAGAAGTACACAAGAACCATTCTACTCATGCGATACACAATCAGACATATTCTTGGCATGTTGTATCTTGCATAACTTTTTACTTGAGGTAGATCGTGACAAAGAACTTGAAGATGAAGTGATACACGAGATGTTAGACGCATCACAGGATGAGGAACCACATGGACCAAGAGACACGGATGATAGTGGAGAACAAATAAGAAACTCACTTGCAAATGACATGTGGAGTGATTATATGTTGAATCCGAACAATGAAATTAATATTTCTATTTAGTTTTTGACTAACTATTGTCGTTTGTCATTTGATGCATAACGTGTCTAGACTTTATATTTATTGTATTCATCATTGTTGGAATATAAATTATCAATAATTATTGTGTACGATTACTTATTGATGTTCGGAAGTTTCTTACATAATCAATTACACGTGGATAATATATTGTTTTGTTTTGTTATATTGAATGTTCTTAAATGCATGGAATAATGGTTATATGTTTGTTATACAGTAGGTAACAATGGGGAAAAATGCAACTGACGGAGTTACCAAAAATGCTACTGACGGAGTTACCAAAAATGCAACTGATGGAGGTACCACGAAGAAGGAGTCATTTCAATGGAATGAGCAGATGGATGCTGCATTCATCGAGCTTATGCTTAAAGAACAAAATGCCGGGAATAGACCTAATGGGACTTTCTCGCCTCATGCCTATAACAATATAGTGAAGGCGTTAAGTGATAAGTTTAATATTCCATTTGAGAAAGAAAAATTGAAAAATCGAATCAAGACTCTCAAAAAATACTTTACCCAATTCCATGATGTTTTTAAAGGAGTTTCATTGAGTGGCTATGCATGGAACCCAAACACCAGGTTAATTGAGACTGACGATGAAGTGTGGGAAGCACTCAAGAAGGTATGCTATATATTATTCATGTGAGATTAACTATTTTGATGTTTTTATTAATTATTTGTCATGTATAGGATAAACCTGATGTTTACGAGTTGAAGACTAAACAAGTTAACTGTTATGATGAAATGTATGTTTTGTGGGCAAAAGATAGAGCTACAGGTGCTTGTGCTGTAACTGCTAAAGAGAAAAGAAATCAACTAAACAATGATCAGCAATCAGAAACAGTCGAAGAAATTGATCACTTGTGTGAAAACAACGTGATCAATTTAGATAATATCGGCACTAGCGATGACATCCATATTACATCACCACCACCACCACAATCAGATGGTAAGCTCCCAACTAAATCAAAGAGTAAAAAAAGAAAGGCTGAAGAAGAGGATCCATACCAAGATAAAATTGCTAATTCTCTTGATAATATAGTTGGTGCTTTAGACAGGAATTCTAAGGTATTGATCTGTTTATTAAGAATATATATTAGTAGTAGTTTATTGTTTATATATATCATATTGATCTTGTCGTTATTTGATTGTTATAAGGTAATTGAAAACTCTCGTCCACATGTGCATACCGAGGTGGAAATTTACCAAGAACTGAAGTGCTTGGGTCTTGAACGCGAAGCCATACACCCTATATATGTGTTTTTGCTCAAACATCCAGACAAAACACGTGGACTATTTGGCTGTCCTATTGAAGACAGATTGTTTTATCTGAGAGCTGTGATGGGACTAGACGGCTCTGAATAAATCTTATTCAGATTGTGTTACTGGTCGGTGATGATGCCCTTTCCGTTTGAAACTTATTTATGGTATTTAAGTACTCTCGTTTGAGGGCCTTTTTGAATTTGTTCTTGTTGGTTTCTTGGTCTTACATTATGACTTCATTTGCTGCTTAGCATTGTTAGATTTGTGACTCTAGTTCTACAATGTGACTTTAGTTTTTTATTGCTATCTAGTCTAACAATGTTTTTGAAGTGGTGTTTTCCTGTTTATGCATATTTTTGGTGACAAAAAGAATTATGATGCCATCGTTGGCGATGTTACAATATTGGCTAAACGTTCAAGATACGTTGAGTTTACACAACCATTTACAGAATCGGGGTTTTCGATGGTGTACCAGTGAAATCGGAACCACGAAGGGCATGGACGTTTATGAGACCATATGCCATAGTATCATAACTGCATTGACACTTCATTTTCACAACACAGACATATATTGTTTCATTATGTTTTAGTATGTTCTACCTAATGTTTTCACCTCGCATTTGTTTACAATATATGTAATGCTTTGACTGCTCTGACTTTTCATTGGTTATAAAGTATGCCAACTATCATTTAATTACATCAGTAAGACCTCTTCTTTACACACCTTCACTACATCTTTTTGCACGTTTGCTAAACCCCATAAACCTGATTATAGATAATAATTAATAGCCACTTGATATGATGTCTTCCATTGCTAGACCTCACTATATATGACGTCTTAATCTGCTCAGGTCTTATATCCCTCTTTTATTTACATGCATGTAGTATAAGGTTATTAAGTTTATATTTTATCAACACTTAAATGAAAAGGATATTGTATGGGTTGGAATAGAGGGGGTATATTAGTAATTTTATTAGCTTTCTTTTTTCTTTCCTCTCTACTTAAATACAAACTCAAGAACACAAATTAAAATAACCACTTTCTTCACAATGCCATCCCTACTTTGCCCTTCCTATCCCATCCTCTTCCATTCCTTTAAAAATAAACTCGAGAACAGAGTGTTAGAGATTGTTGATATTGAAGAAGGAGACCCTCTCCCTAGTCTCCGGCATAGAAACCAAATGTGCACAATTGAGTCTAGAGCCACGGGATCATCAAATAAATCTCTTTAGGACACTGTCAATGAAGACTCTCTGTTTCACACAATGTGGAAAGAGAGATTATATCTTATGAGTCCTACGCATTATCCTTGTGGTATTGCCAGAACATCTGAGTGATATGCAAACATACTCACAATGAAGATGGAAAGCCTTCTAGAGCCAACATCAAACAAGTTCTTGGTAGGTGGCATGTGAGATCTATCTAATAGATCAACCATGTGACAACTGAACAAAAACAATGGGGCAATTCAAACTTATGAATCAATCCTGGTTCAGGTTATGGATTGACGGATACCTTTGAAAAACCGGTCGTTGTGCTTAAAAATTCTTTTCTTTAGCACATCGATCGTGTACTAATATTTCAAATATAAAAGGTGTTTATGATTGATAATTGGTTTTTCTCAAAAACCCTCGTTGTATTGCAAAAACACTCTATTGAGCAGTACTCGATTGTTTTTCAAATCTCTTTTCATCAATCAGTGAATCTTAAATTCGCTGGTACACTCACTCCGTGTTGTCTTCTTTGAGACGTTCTGGTTTGAGAACAGCTAGAACAGCTGCGAAACCCTGTCAAGGAGATTCTTCGGAATTATACCTAATCACAGGCAGTACTTGTACTGATCAACGGGGAACCGTGGGCCGTGTACCTCAATTCAACGAAAGTGATCAAAGACACTTTCGTGCGCTTTATTGCTAACTGTTGTATGCAGGTACGTCCGACGTTTGCAGCTGATCAGAATGGAGAGGTCAATCCATAGCCGCATGCTTACACATCACATTTACTTCTAAAGAAATCATGATAAGTGCATCAATGACTCTGATATTTTCACTCCATGCTTCTGCTTCGCTGCTGCAAATATCATGAATCAACTAAAGCTTCCGCTACTCTGATAAGAAGATATCATGGTCCAGAATGTGACCATGTCGGTCCAATTGTCACTTCATCATATGCGGGCAACACTACAATGAGTGATGCTGAGATCAACTGTGGCTGCTGATCTCATATAAAGCTCAAAGGTCATCATTATGTGGATCATCTCCATAACCTCCACTTAATGTACATTATAGTTGGATTATTATATTATCACCATGAAAGCACAAAGATTGATTATTTTGATGAAGTGAAGTCTACGAGCTCAAGACTAAAGATTAATTGGAAAGCTAGGATGCTAAATTGTAAATCATGGGATGACCTCCCTTAGGGGGAGATTGTTAGGAATTGGAAATTATATTGTAAAGCATCGGTCACCCCAAATATTATCTAGCTAAATTTAGCTCGTAGACATATCATTAATTACGTTATTTGTTAGATAGTTATTAGCGTAGTTTAGTCTAGTGCAACACCGTGGAGGAAGGACGGGTCTTTACCCACTGTATGCCTGATCCACAGCCCAAAGGAGGGCGTGCTTCTTTGTATAAATAGCCCTCTCCCCACAAGGGAGAGGGTTGGATGTTCATTTGGAATCTAACCTTACATGAGTTTCTCTTACTAGAATATCCTACTTTCTCTCTCTCTCTAAAATCATATATTCGCCCATATTTGTGATTGTTGTCATGCTTGTGAAATCCAATATGTTACATATCTTCATTTTTTAAATGCTTATTCTTTATGATCAACAAAATAGGCTTCATTATTAGCTTCCAAATAATCTTGAAATTCTTCCAAATCGTCCTCATTATCTTAATAAGATTCCAGCTTAGCATTTTCAAACAAAGCTTTTCTTTTTCTTGCACTATCTTCAAGCAAGTTATATCATTCGTGATTTTGAAAATAGATTTTATTTCCAATGCGAATTTTTCCAGGAGGATCACCTTCGTTACATGATTTCTCCTTTTCCCAATTACATGTTGGCCATGTCTCGAGTCCATCTTTGAAGCGAAGGGGCTCACATATATGTTCAATTACATCCTTCATTCATGGTTTTTCAGAAACCCATGGTGTATTGCAATCATTCTCGTAGTACCAGGTATTTTTAAACCCTGGCAGATCTCTAATAAGCACATCATCATCATCAATTTTCAATAGATAGTTGAATTTTCCGAACTTCTTGCATAAGGGCGTTTCGTAGTCAAATAGGTTTATTTCAATCCTAAATAGTTCAGCAACTTCATCATTCAGTTCCGTCTCATCGTCTCCTCTCATCCAATAACACCATAGTTCGTTTTAAGAGAAGCACTCATCTTTTTGTAGTTATGAAATTTAGAATTTAGCCAACCGATGAATTCAGGATCTTTAGCATAGGGTTCTTCATGCCCAAATTGTATTAGAAATTTCTTCTTAAGATCCTTCCAAAGAGAGATAGAACTAGGAGGTTTGCTATCCAACCATTCCTTTGAGGCTCCGATAAGAGTAATTGGGAGGGCGCGAAGCATGAGTTGTTCCGAATCAGCATTTGTAAGAGTGTATAAGTCAATGATTTCATAGATCTTCTCAAGATGTATCACCAGGTCTTCATTCTCAGATCCTCTGAAAGTTTTACAACGTAATTCATGGAGAAATTGCCCTTTCAATGCAAATTTGTCTTCTCCGGTAATTCGAAACTTACCAACACGAGATTCGCAATATTGTTGATTCTTAGTTATGTGCCCCTTCATGGTATGGTCCATGATTATTCCTGTGAGCATAAACAAATTCATCAGTAGGACAGGTTCTGAACTAAGTTAGCACAATATACTAAGCACGAATACGGAGTGTGAAAAATAAAAGTTGTTGATATATGCAGACGATACACCGTATCCAGTTTTCTGGATACGCCGTATACTCAAAATAAAAAAATCAGCCTTTTAATTAGATAGAATTATACGTCGTACTGACAAGAACCAGTGCGCCGTATATTTAAATTTTCTAAAATAAAATTGCTTATTTAAAGAATATAAATATGCCGTATAAGCGAAAGCTTATGCGCCGTACGACCGTTACGTTTAAAAAATTAAGCCTTTAGATTTAGAAAATAGATACGCCATATCGAGGTTAATCGATACATCGTACTATATTATTTAAAAATTCGGATATGTTTTTGAAAAATAAATAATACGACGTACAAGAAAAAGCTTATGCATCGTATAACTTTTTAGGATTTAATTAAATCTTATTAAAAACATAATACGCCGTATCTATGATATTAGATGCGTCATACCCGAATATTAAATAAGATATTATGTACGAACAATAAAAAAGCACTGCGTCGTATCTATTAGATTAGATACGCCGTATCATTCACATCAACAAATTACAGCAAACAGTAGATATGCAGAAATCAAATAAAAACAAGAAAAAATCCAGAAAAAACAAAAAATACAAGCAATACAAATATATAACAAAGTTAGTAAAATAAAAATAAAAAGAAAAAGATTAAAATAAGATTAAAAAACTAAATACTAACAAATATGCAGGTATTAACAATTCTCTCCCCGGCAGAGGCGCCAAAAACTTGTTGTGTTTCGTTGTGTATAGGTTTATTATTATCAAGTTTTAAATTTATATTTAGCCGACTTAACCTATAACAAACACTAACGAGCAATATACCTGATCAGTGTAGCTTAGTTGGTAAGTAGAGTGTCGATCACTAAGAGCGGAACGTTAACACTTAAATATCTATCAATATTTTAATCCTAAAGTTAGTCAAAATTAAACCTAATCTAACGCAAGGGGGTTTTCAGCCTGAGAGATTGGCACGATATTTAGATTAAGTAAAATTAAAAGTAACAAGGCGATAGACACACACATACATAGATAGAAAACATATGACAAATAAGAGGCATGTCCGATAGTAAAGTAGATTATATTCACTTAATTTCTTAGCTATATAAGATGAGTACTAATTATGGTCTTTCTCGTTGGTTGTTCGTGTGAGCGTATTCTTTCCTGCGTTTAGCTTACCTAAATACCCTAGATTCAGTTCTAAGTATTATTACCGGAAAGCTCTGTCACAGCTAATCCCGAATATGTATTAAGTGCAAACTTAATGATTACTTTATTAAATCAATTATCCCGTTAGGGCTTAGATCAACTATCCTAATATGTTAATGAAGTAATTGTGGGAGGCGTATGGCAGCGCAAACAAGCCACGATAATCAAGAGGTAATCAAAGCATACACATGAACATCCAAATAAAGATCAAATAAGCTTATAATCGATGGGAAAGCTTTTATTAAATGCGAGTCAAACGTCGGAGACAAGGCACGCAATCCTGATGGATTAAAGAGTGCTAATACAAATAAAGTGAAATCTACTTATGAATTAAAACGCACTGACAGGACCTACTTATGCCTCTGAATCCTTCTTCTGGTCGTGTCTAGTGTGGTCTGGTCATCGCCTTGTTTTCTGTGGAATTGTTCTCTGTATATATGTATGCGTAATGAGGCTGCTGTTCCGGTATTTATACTTTCTGGAAATGGCATCGATACGGCGTATCAGTTTACTCGATACGCCGTATCTAGGTAACTTCGCGTGGTGTCCAAGATTATTTTATTCTGGAATATTCGTACACCTCTATATAATACGGCGGATCTTTAGTCTTGATACGGCGCATGTGTCTTGTAACCTTGGTATTTCTTGGTGAAGTCTTCAGGTTGATACGGTGCATGTAGAAGTAGTTATGCGGCATATCTTGAGCCGATAAGTCAGATCTCTTTGTTGATTAAGGTTTCATATAGCGCATGGAAGAATTCCATGTGGCGTATTCTTCAAAGTCAGGCAATGGTCTTCACATACGTTTAAGTGTTGATGTACGGCGTATCTTCCTTTAGTTTAGTAGACAATATGACCCGTGTTGCTCCATTTTACGTCCAAAATAGCTAACTTTCACCAAATGTTTGTTTTTAACTGAGATTTACAAAAGTAAGTGATTAAGTATTAATTCTCATATAAAATAATACAAAACAAGCAATATATATAGGATAAATGATGCCAATAAACTGTTGTTATTTGATATCATCATGTACATTATATCTTGGAGATTACGACGCGACAGCCCTTTAGCCGGAACTTTAATCATTTTCCACTTCTTCTTCAACACACCAAAAGCTAGTTCCACATTTTTCCTTGCTGCTTCGTGCTTCCTCTTGTACAATATTCTTTTATCATCACCCGTGTGAGGATTTGAAATGGACTTAATTAGAACGGCCTATTCCGGATATATCTCGTCAGTAAGATAATATCCCCTTTTATAAGCTACGTCGTTAACCACGAATGGAAGGTCCGGTGCTCTCCCATATTTGATATCATTGAAAACAGGGGATCCACGTAAATCGTTAATGTCGTTATTCATCCTGGAGACACCAAAGAAAGCATGCCAAATCCATAAATCTTGGGAGGCGATCGCTTCCAATAAAATGAATGGCTCTGGCCCATGATCACTCATAGAAAAATGACCTCTCAAACCATTTGGGCATTTCTCCCACAACCAACCTGTACAATCAATGCTTCCTATCATCCCAGGAAACCCACCCAGGAAACCCATGCTTTTCCTCTGACGAGCATATAGTCTTTCAAGGTCAGAATACATGGGATTTCGCAAAAACTCATCACCATGTAACTATATGATAGCTATACAAAAGTTACGGAGACAATCACGGGTTGTTGTTGCACCCATTTGCAGATACTCGACAAGAGAATTAGGAACAGCCCCGTATGCCAATTGACGAATTACCAAAGCACACTTGATCAATGGGGAAATACCAAGTGTGCTCGTACGATCAGGATTTTGTTGAAAATAAGAAGAATAATCGGTTACCTCTCGAACAATTTGTGAGAATAGTTCTCGGCTCATTCAGAACTGCTGACGGAATCTTCTTTCGTCATACACTGGGTGTTAGGAGAAGTAAGCCGCCACTAAACGATTATTAGCACCGTCATGATCCCTAGCTACTCGGGTTTGTCGGACTTTTGGCAGTGACGCTTGGTACTCAGTCCAAGCTGCCTTCGTAAACTCCGCAAGCTCACTCAGAACTTCTTCTTTATCGTTGGAAGACGAAGAATTAAAAAATAGTTCGAAAGACATAATTAAGAGAATGTGTTTGAAGGTGTTGAGAGAATTATTGTTTGAATTTGTGAATGAAATGAGGAAATAAGTGAGGTATTTATAATGTTGTAAAAGTGATTAAATTTGAAAAAATAAAGTGTTTTTTTTTTAATCAAACGTTCAAATTTTGCTTTAAAGGGTGGTTTGTTTGTTTTTTAGTGAGTAAACAGTCGGTCAAAAATTCAACCTAGTCTTGCAATTATTCCCTTGGCGACCAAGCTTGATCGAAGCTCCACAATGGTGTGACCAAGGACGACCGATCGGTCGACCGAGATGGACAACCTCCATTGTGCATAGCGTAAGGAGCATGGAAATTTAGGGGACCCAATCATGGAACGTTGGTTTGTAGGTGATGCTTTATAATAAAGCTATACGTAGTTTACTAAATTACTATTTTTATACGGACATTTACCACTGAGTGTCGTCCGAAGTTCTTTCCTGCTTCGACTTGCATACCATATTAACCGCATTCCATGTCGAATGTCCGTCTCTCATCATTTGCTATGAAAGCTAGTTAACTTAAGATATTTTTTAGCTAAGCAACGAAATTAGGCTAACTTATCACATAATGTATGTTATTAGTTATCTTAATCCTTAAAAATGTCAAGGGTCATGCATCTAATTGTATCATATGTTCTATCATAAGAGTACGTGGTTCATTGGTTATCAATATGCTAGTTTATATAAGCAAAGGTGCGGGGTTTTTTTTTTAAATGAAATGATTTGCACACTTTACTTTTTATTGGCACACTCTAAACTGTGTATTAAAGAGTTGTTATGTTTATAAATTTTGCTTTAACTAGTTGTATATTAGAGTGTGTCAATCAATTCCTAATGTGTGCCAATCATCTTCTTTTTTTTAATATACTTTGATCGTGGATAGGGGTTGCGCTATTGTGTGGTCAAAAGGTTTTTTTTGGCATATCGTGTTAAATAGCCCTTGAGATGCATCAAGTTTTCTTTAAGAAACTTGACTTTGTTTCAGGATTTTAGAGGAAAAAAGTTAAGTGCTATAGAAGATGACAAGATGTCTTGCTTCAACCACTATAATCATGAGCCTAAAGAATAATTGTTACTCTCTTCGTCATTAATTATAAATTCATTTTTAATTTGCACAAAATTTAATAAAGAATTTCTAGTAACTAAACTATTCATCAATCAAATATCTTTTTTTTCCACTAAAATGTATTTTGATTGCTTGAAATAGGAAAGTTGACAAGTATTTTGGTACAACCAAAAATAGAAAATGAACTTATAATTTAAGACGGAGGGAGTAAAAATAACAATGTTTAACAAGAATACAAATCATTAAAGTGCGTCATTGATATAAGAGTAAATTACATGGATGGTCCCTAACGTTTACCCAAAATTTCACTGGTAGTCCCTACCTTTTTAAAGTTGCACTGGCCCTCCCTATCTCTGCAACTAATAACACCAGTAGTCCCTGCCACAGACGGACGTTTGTTTGGACGTTAAGTTACCCCACGTGCCGCACACGTGTGGGGTATTTTTGTCTTTCTCCAACGCTGGTATCATTTAAACCATGTCTTTTCTCTTCCAACATATAGTCCCAATGCTTATTTCCTTTTTCCATCTCTGTTTCACACACAAACAAATAATTCTCTCACTCTCTCACACACATAGGCAAATCATCAATTGGCAAAGCTAATGCAATGGTGTTATCAGTTTGGTTGTTGCGTGAACCAGAAAAAAATGAAGTAGACGTGGATTATAATGCCGTATATGGTAAGATATCAATTATGGTTTAAAAGTTTGTATTTGTCATGGAGGTGTGAAAACAAACCCTAATTATGTTTTTTTTGGGCGTTTATTAATTGTGAAAACAAACCCTAATTATACTTTTTTGGGCGTTTTTGCAGGAACAGATTCTAACATGTTTTCACTCAAGATTTTTCATGGAGGGATGTTTACTGACACACCAACAAGGCGCTACGTAAATGGTACACAAAGCATAGTCGATAATGTAGACACTGATTTGTTTTCAGTGATTGAGTTCAATGACATGGTTATAAGACTAGGTTATAGAGGGAATAAGATAATGTACTACCATTATAAGGTTCCTGATCTTGATTTAGATAATGGTCTTAGATGTTTAGGTAGTGACCAGGATGTTCATGATCTTTGCATATATGTTATGTTAGGTAGTAAGCTGATCAATGTGTACATTGAACATGAACATACTAAAGTGGACACTTATATGCCTTTACCAGTTAAGAAGTGTACCATTGTTGAACTAGAGGATGATGCACCAGTTGTAACAAGTAAAGTTTCTTCTAGATCAGTTGGTAAACAGTTGAGGTTAGAATAGAGTGATAAGGGTAGTGTAGCTAATGAATTGGGTCAGACCAGTGCAAATGTAGTTGGTGAAAGTAGTGTAGCTAATGAAATGGGTCAAAGTAATCTGCCATCTGAGTTTGCAAATGATTTTTATTTAAATTTGGACAACCAAGGCTTTGATCCTTTCTTTGATTTAGATGATGCAGATGTAGTTGCTAAAGTCAATGAGGTTGAACAAACATTAGATTGCAATGCAGAGGGTGAACTAGTTAGTGATAAGGGTAAACAAGCTTTAAATGATGATGTTAGTGAGGAACATAGTGAACACAGTCGTGAGGAAAGTAGTGATGAGGGGGAGGATAGTGATTATATAGCGGATGAGGTGAATGACATTGATGAAGTAGAAGTTGACATGCAAAATTTCAATGCTAATATTGATGTGAATGCAGAGTTTGTGGGTACTGGGAACCTTAAGAAGCATGTTACATTCTCAGAAGCAGTTGAAGTAGAGGTACTTGATAATGATGAGTTTGAAAGTGGGTCTGACGGAGATGATGAGTTAGAGAGGACTAGGAAAAGAAAGTTGAAAGAACTTAGGAAACAGTTGGGAAAGGGTGTAGAGGGTGTAAAGAATGAGACTTATTTCTATGTGGGGCAAAAATTTGGAACTGCAAAAGAGGCTAAGGACAGGATTAAATTACACTCAATAGAAACTAGGAGGGAATATAGGAATACATCTTCATTGAAACAGGAAGGGCTAAATCAGATGTTTTATTGAACAATATGTGTGAGGTTTTTAATGGGAAATTAGTAGAGGGGAGAGATATGCCTATCATTAGTGCATTAGAGTATGTTAGGGAGTATTTAATGAGGAGAATAGTGACTGTTAATGGGATAATAGCCAAGTATGAAGGACCACTAACCCCCATTGCTACTAAACTGCTTAATAGTTTAAGAGATCAAGCTGCTGAGTATATAGTGTCTTGGAATGGAAATCATTTGTACCAGTGTAGTGGCCCTTTTTTTGATCAGTGTATGGTAAATGTGCAAACTAGATCATGCACTTGTTGGTATTGGGAACTCACAGGTATCCCTTGCAAACATGCAATTGCTGCTAACTGGAACATGGCACAAAACAACTTGAATCCTAGATTGGTTGAGGAGTGGGTGCACCCTTGTTACAGATTAGACACATGGAGGCAAGTTTACTCCCACTCAGTTAATCTAATTAATGGTCCTACCATGTGGCCAAAGTGTGACATTCAGACAACAATACTCCCCCTACTTATCATCCACAACCAGGAAGGCCAAATAAGAAAAGGAAGAGGACTGCTAGTGAAATGCTTGACATGGTTGTAACACCTCCAATTTCGTGATACGCAGCGGAATTCAAACTGGGTGTTACTTCATGGCTCAACAGTTACAATAACAGGAAACGAACTATCATTGTATCATTTTAAAAGATTTATCATTCGATTTATATAAATATCAGAGTTTACAAAATGAGGTCCTAGTGGTTTTACAGTTTATTAAATAATTTATCGAATGATAATATAGCCTTCTTGAGTATCCGTGCCCTTCCATGCCATCCTCGTAAATTATGAACCTGAGATAAACATGCTAAAAAGTCAACACAAAGGTTGAGTGAATCCATAGTGTTTGTATAATAATCAGTTGAACACAAGATAAGCAGTAGTAAAATCAGTAATATTGCAGTACAGTATATTCAGTAGTTGCAGCATTTGTATCATTGCAACATAGTGTATATTGCCTTAAGTCTCATGAACGCAAACCTTAACACGAACGCGTCATAATAATGACGTAAGTTACAAACATCATAATAATGATGTGAGCAACAATGCCCTCCGGTAGGAGTTTGCCATTCTCCTAGTATTCTCAAATAACGTGCATTTGGTTACCTATCCGGCTAACACAAATGGGGCGTCAACTGCCAATAGATCTATTTACGATATTCGCGTTCACTCGCAAGTGATTAATGGTTCATGATATGAGGGACTTTTAGAGGCAACAGTAGGTAACTTAGGCAATATCAATCAGGATAGCATACAGAAAAATACTTGTGTTCGGTTTTTGTAGCATGTATCTCCCCACGAGTTTAGAAAACAAATATGTAAAAGTGGGACTATGAACTCACCTCGGTGTTATCGTAGTCTGGATGGAAAACAAATTAGATAAAATGAACAAACTGCTCCGACTCTCGACCTGAGTTAGTATATCGTGTACTTAGTATTTGTATTCAAGTTTATGCGACGGAAATGTTCTATAGATAGCATGAAGTCTCTACAAAAATTAAATATGCTTATCATACTTATTATTATGTCTCAAATGATTAATAATAAGTTTTTATCAAAACCAAAGTTGTTAAATAATTTATGTTTCCGAAATGTTATATTTTACAATTTTAAATATTTACAGTTTTTACCCTTGTACTTTCAAAAATGACACTTTAAACCCTCAACTATGGGTTATTGACAAAATCAGCCCTTATATGACTAACTTCACAAAAATTACATTATTAGTCCAAAGGAACTTTATTTTACAAAAATTACAATTTTTATGCTTAAGATTTTATAAGAGAAATTTACTAGTTTTTGGCCAAAGTGGATAAAAATACGGGTGAATAAAAGCGAGGCCTTAATAGGTTTTTACTACGTTCTTGATCCTTTCAAGAGTTTGTCCGGTGGTCTTTTTAATGGCTCAAACTAGAGGTCTTAAGCTCTTACGGTTTGATCGAAATGATTTTCCAAAGTAGGGGGTTTATGTGCTTTTTGTTGTTTTTGGGCGATAACGGGGCTAAAAGAGGGTAGATTTTACACAAGACCAGCTAGGGTTTCTACAGCGCATTTGACCCTTCAAACTCTTTGCTGTAAGCTCTCTTAAATGGCATAAGCCTCATATCATAGTTCTCTTTGATTAGAAAGATACAAGTCCACGAACATGGTCACTTGGCCACGACACATTTTATGAAAATTTCAGTTTTAAACTATATCTTTTGCATGCGACCTTGTGAAATATTGTTTTACCCATTTCTAATGTTTCTAATACAGTTCCTAATCAAATTTATCAAAAATCCCATGTTTTCCCATATATTTGTTGTAAAAAGCTTTTTAGCATTTATGACTTTTGACCAAAATGATGGGCTATTTTTAAAGATAACGACTTGGCTTTTTAACCGGGTAATGGGGGCGTTTTGTAGTATCCCAGGTGGGGTTTACAATGGTACCTTAGTTGACCCTAACACCTCTAACATGAAGTAGATAAATGAGGGGCAAGTAGGGGGGTTATGCCTGTTTTGTAACTTATACATAACGGTTGTTCGGATTTTTATTAAATTTTGGCTTCGTTATGCGTTTTCTAGACCCGTGCTCTTGAGTTTTGGAAGAAAACGTCGTTCCGGACAACTTTCGTGTTTTAACTTTTTCATAAAACAGACCAGAAATGCCTCGTTTCGCGTGCCCGAGCAGTCTGTCCACAGAAAGTTCGGACAGATTTTTGGTAACTTCTTTAGACCATAACTTTTGACTCGTGTACTTGTTTTAAGTGATTCAAATTGCTACGTTTTCCTTATAGAATCCTTTTTAACAGTATGCAATTGATATTAAAAGTTAAAACGAAATAGGTTGAGTTTAATAGACTTACAAACTTGGAATTTGACAAGAACCAAAATGAGACCAAGTGGATTTCTAAGTTGAACAAGACTTCTTCCTTCCTTCTAGGTTTTTGTTTAGCACTTTTCTTTCACTACTTAAGGTAATATTCAGAATTTATGGTGAGTATGGAAAGTATTTATGGGGCGTATGATATGTAGGTGATGTGTGATTGTATGGGACTCAAAGGAAGGGGGTATGGTGCGTTTATATAGGAAGGGGAGTGCATGGTTCTCCAATTGCTAGGTCACCTTGTCTCACAAGTGAAGAGACATAGTGAGGTGTTCCAATACACATGGGAGGTCCTTGTGATTTCAAGAGAACATGAAGAGATGTGGCCTAATATGAGCCTAGAAGAGTTGTCAAGATGGGGGAAACAAGGTGATGTGTAACTATTTTGTGCAAGTAGATCAATTGTGGCTAAGGTTTTTACAAGTAGTGCTTGGTAACTAAATGGTAACTTAGTTAGTTCAATTTTAACTAGGGTAAAAGGGGAGGGGCGTTGGCATTGAGGGGTAGCACCTAGGGCTTTTATTGTTGTACCTATTGTGTAGTAATGTAAGTACTTAGTTAGGTTGGTAATTTATTTTAGGTAAAATATAGTTTAGGTTAATTTACATGTAAATAATAAAAGTAAAAGGTGCATTGTCGTTTGTACATTAGCATTGTTTAGTTGTACTTACTAAAAATAAATATATATTTTTAAGACTTGTGCTTTGAAAGGTTTGTACAATGTGCTTAAAATTAAGTACACTAAGGTTTATAATGAATTTTTGGTTAATGTAGCTTATGTATATTAAATAAGTAACCTTTATGCATAGGATACTTGTACCACAAGCATTAGAGAGTTGTACATTAGGTTTGAAAATTTAGGAAAGTCAATTTTAAGGGCTTGTGCAATATAAGTTTGTATCATGTGCTTTAAGGTAGGTACATTGAGGTTTATAATGTGATTTTATGTAAACATTAAGCTTTATGCATTAAGGACTTGTACCCATGCTTAAAAGATTTGTACATTAATATTTTGAAAATATATCATGTACATAAAATCATTAGGGCTTGTAACGGGAATTAAAGTATAGCTAGGTTCCGTGCTTTAATGACTTGTACTCTAGGTATAGAATATTGTATTTTAGCATTTATGAAAAAGCGTAGTTATAATAAATTAGGGTTTCATGTAAACTCAAATAAATGGTTAACGTTTAACTTGAAAGTTTAATAATTGTACGTTAACGTAATAACGTACAGTGACAAATTGAAAACCTTTATACTTGACGTAATAAGAATGTTTATTATGTATATGAGTTACGTCACATTAGTTAGTTGTTGTGATCAAATAAGTGGATATCGTTTCTTAAAAAAAATAAAAAAAAATTGGACGTAGAAAATGCATAAGTATTCTTTCGTTAGAATATTATTTTAGTTTAATACGAGGTGAAATTTACCAGTGGTTACAATGGTAAAGGATGGAAAGTTGTCAAAGAGTTTCAATAGTGTTACATGTAAGTTATGCAACCAGAAAGGACACAATAAAAGAACCTGCAAAGGACAATCTGCTGCCCCAAGAACCAAAAAGAAGGTGAAGACTACTGCTGGATCAAGCCAACCTACTCAACACTCTCAGAAGAGTACTGCTGGATCAAGCTAGGCTACTGGACCAAAAAAATCTGTTGTAGGAGTTGGTAGGGTTAAAAGGATGGCTAAAAGGAATGTTTCATGAATGCTTCATGTGTTAAGACAATCCCATTTAGTACTTTATGTTTCTTTTGTTGTTGAATCTGATGCAAACACTTAACTTTTGTGTATTTTGTAGACTTTGGTCATTTTGACCTTGTTATGCTATCTAGTTAGACTATTGAATGGCTGTCTTATGTGTATTTTTTTTTATGACTGATGGCACAAAACAAGTATCTTGGTCAAGTGAATGGGTCATTTTGGCAACAACTGAATGGGTTTAACAAGAGTTTCACTTTTGCTTTACACTACATAATATCCATACCAAACTGATATTTCCAAAACCAATTAATAAACAAGAGTTTTCATTGCATAATTAACAGTTTGAATGGGTAAATAATAGCACAAAACCAATTAATAAACAAGTTGTACAGATCCATACCAAACTGATATTTCCATTGCATATTTAAGGTTTTACAACCCACAAAATTTGACCACAAAAGTCATACTTCCATACTTCCATTAAAAACAAACTGCATACACTAATGAAAACCTAGGTCTACATTTTCAACCAACAAAACACAACAATGCATATCCATGTTATAACCAAGATCTTCTTCATCCTTTTTCTAGCCATTTCAGCTTCCATCAATTGTGCTTCAAGCCTGTTTCTTCCCCTCAATAGTCCAGGTATGATGGCTACAACACGATTGCACATTGGAGGATCTATCCACCCATTGAATGGACAACTTGAATCCTAAAAAGAATAATAAAATTAGGGCTGGAAAGTGTCTTCAAAATATTAGATTTGAAAACTTACTTTTTTAGGACACCCATGAAACCTTTTACCAGGGTTTTGATCCAACCATGAAGTTGTTGGAATTGTTCTTCGACCACATGCACAAAGAGGCATGGTGTTCTTGATTTTTGAGAGTAACAGTAAAAAGGAGATAAAAGAGTAAGAGTGGGTGAGGGTGAGGGTGAGGGATTAAATAAAAAAGGTTGGTATAGAAATTAATTAAAAAGAGAATGACAATTTTACCCCAGCTGTGCAAATCACGTGCAAGGGTTTAACGTCCAAACAAACGTCCGTCTGTGGCAGGGACTACTGGTGTTATTAGTTGCAGAGATAGGGAGGGCCAATGCAACTTTAAAAAGGTAGGGACTACCAGTGAAATTTTGGGTAAACGTTAGGGACCATCCATGTAATTTACTCTTGATATAATTTTAACTTTACTACTTTGAAGTCTTTTGATTGGCAGATTTGAAAAGTGGATACTTATTTTGGAACATACAAAAATGAACTGTGGACAATAATATCAAGAATGAGGGAGAATCTAGAAACCTTTCGTAGTCGCGGAAACTTGCTTGCAAGGACGGACCTTAATGGAGACCGGGGAGGGCCCCGGTCCCCCCAAAATTTGCGGCACATAGTGTAAATATTATAGGTTTTAGGGGCAATTTAGTTGAGGTTATAAATAAATCTCCGATTCGGCTCTCCCAAAATAAATTCGGCCCAAAAAAAAAATGTTCAAGTTCCGTCTATGCTTGCTTGACAATGACATATAGTTCAAGTACGTTTGGCAAGTAGTAATGTTTAAGAGTGTTTAGCTTTTACTCCGTAACTTTTATGATTGAAAGCCTTAGAGGACATTTAGAGGTTTTTTTTTTTTTTTTTTTTTTTTTTTTTTTTTTTTTTTTTTTTTTAAGGTTATATAATTGTGTAAGTAGTAGCAATAGCTTTTTAGTTTTGTAAGAGTGTTTAATAAAGTATATTTAATTAAATTTTTATATTGTAAAATGAAGTAAAAGTATCGGTAGAATTTTAGAAGTTATTTTAGTATCATTATAAAAAAGCGTTGAGATTTTAATGTAGCTTATTATTAAAAAATCTAAATGTTAACACCTCTTAAATAAAACTTTTGAAGCACGCCCACAAATAAGGGAAAATGACAAATATACCCATTTTTACAACCATATTTTATTAAATACCTATTTTTTCAAACAATTCGAAATACCCACAAAATCCGCAAGGTTTGACTTTTTTCGAAGTTAAATCTTGCAATTTTTCGTTTTCTTAAAAACCTTGCGATTTTGTAGGATAAAACGTGTTGAATTGTTATTTCTTGTTCATTTTAGCTCTTTTTACTTAAAAACTCAGTTTTGTCATGAAATCCGTTGAGCAAACCATAAAAAACGTGTGTATAAAGGAGGTACATGAGAAGAGAGGATGGTGTATTGGAGTATATAGTGTTAAATTGTGTAAAACATACACTAATTTTACTTTTATTGTCATTTTATTCATGTTTACTAGAAGCAGACTCTTGGGTATTCGCAAGATTTATGAAATTTGGCAAAAATAGCAAAATCAAAAATAGTAATGTTTTTTTTTAAATTCAAAAATTTTGACTTAAAAAAAGTTAAACCATACGGCTTTTTCTAAAAGGATAATTTCATATTTACCCAACTTAAATCTTATAGTTTCATATTTTCTTAAAACACCAGGTTTTTAGTTTTAAGTTGTGTATATATGAAATGGGAAATGATTTGCACATTCTCAAAAGTGATTGAGACAATCAAATTAATTGTATTTGGACATTTATACCCTCATAATTACACTTACACTTTCACCTTTACGAAGATATAAATGTTCAAACACAATTATTTTGAGTGTTTCTGTCATTTTTAATAATGTACAAATCAAATTGTCTCTTTTCTAAAAATCCTTGAATTGTCGCAAAACTTGCGGGTATTTCTAAATTTCTTTTGGAAAAACGAGTATTTGATGAAGTATGGCCATAAAAATGGGTATTTCATTTTCCCAACAACTAACACCGACTCCCACACACACTTGACACCTTTAACCACACACAAATCACTCGCTTCATCGGAAAGTAATCTGATCAAAGTTATCACAAAATCACAAAGAATTACCAACCTAGGTACACTTGTTAGTCTCATCGATGTGCATGATTGCATTTATCTATTTAATTGCAGTTAAATCGTTAATTTAGGCATAAATTGTTAGGGTTTATATGCATATATATTATGATTCTAGTTTTGTTAAGGGTGAAAGCTATTGGTACGCAACGTACTTTTTCAAAATTACACATCTACGCAATATACTTTGTTAAGGGTCCAAGCTAGCTAACATACTTTCAAATATGTTTGGATCTAGCTAATATGACCGGTTGGTAGTAGGTTACCAGGTCACCTTTGCTAAAAATTTGCGCAGTTAGTCCTCTAGGACTAACGACCGTTAAAAAAAAAAAAAAAAAAAAAAAAAACTTTTAAATTTTTTTTTCTTAAAATCTACTTAAAATATTTTTTTTAATTCATAATTTTTATAAAAAAAAATAGTTTAAAAAAAAATCGGAATTTTTTTTTTAAAACGTAATTTAAAAAAAAAAAAACGTAATTTTATAAAAAAAAACGTAATTTTTTAAGTTTTTTTTAAAGTTTAAAAAAAACGTAATTTTAAAAAAAAAATTAAAAAATTACGTTTTTTTTTAAAAAAAATTACGTTTTTTTTTTAAAAAAAAATTCCGATTTTTTTTTAAACTATTTTTATTAATAAAAATTATGAATTAAAAAAAAATATTTTAAGTAGATTTCAAGAAAAAAAATTTAAAAGTTTTTTTTTTTTTTTTTAACGGTCGTTATCATCTAGCTAACGGTCGTTAGTCCTAGAGGACTAACTGCGCAAATTTTTAGCAAAGGTGACCTTGCAACCTACTACCAACCAACAGGTCATATTAGCTAGATCGAAACAAATTTGAAAGTATGTTAGCTAGCTTTGACTCTTAACAAAGTATATTGCGTAGATGTGTAATTTTGAAAAAGTACGTTGCGTACCAATAGCTTTCACCCTTTTGTTAATGTATTAAATTACGAATTTTAAACTTAATAGGGTTTTGAAAACTTAAATGGGCAAAATTGGCAAATTTTAGGTTTATAATTAAATATGTTATAAAAGCAAAAAGATAGGCTAAATGGACAAATTTTTAAAAGATTTGGGCACATTTAGCCCCATCATTTTTTTGAAATTGGCACATATAGGCCATTGAAAACTTTAATGGGCACATTTTTTTTTCATTGTAGAACATTACGATCGTTTTGAAGAATTTTTTTATATATATAATATATTTATGTTTTTTTAATATAAATAAGATATTACGTTTAAATAATTTATTTCGTCGTTATAGGTATTTTATTAAGCGATTTGTATAACATGTGCCCATTTGGCCCGTGCCCGTGCCCGTTTAAGCCCTTGCCCATTCTAGCCCGTGCCCGGCCCGCCCGTTTTGCCACCTCCGGTTTTCTAATATGTTTAACTACTATTAAATTCGTTGATATATGCAGAAATTGTTATGGTTTATAATGTTTTAGGTTTCCATCGGGTTTGATGCTTATACGCTAGCCTGTTTATCAATTAGTTTGTGATCTGTTTTCCTCGTTTTTTTTTCGGTTTTCCACACAACATGTTATATTGATTATATTAGTTTCGAATGTTATTTATGCAGAATATGGAAGAATCGGAGCCAAGGAAAGTTTTGGCACACGTGAATACGTGATCATGCGTTCAGGTGGTGACTTAGGTAATGACAGGTCACGGGATAATCTTTAAGAAGATCATCCAGATATTAATAATAATATCTACTTACAATATATCATCTATCCAATAATAACATCTACTTACAAGGAAATAATATAATACCTGAGAAGATTTTTACCAATTACAATATCCGGATGATCTTCGTAATTATCCAAGGGTGTTACCCCGTCATGACCTAAGTCACCACCTGCACGCATGATCTGTAGCATACGAATACAATCAGCATGTGTAGGACACTAGGATGTAACATCTACTTACGAGGAAATAATATAATACCTGAGGCGGATTTGGTGCATAGTAATGATGCAGATTCACCGGAAGTTACAAAATCAACGAAAAAGGGTAAGCAATTTTGTTGGAGTTTTAGTTAATGGTTAATAAAATTTCGCTGTATAAGGGGATGTATATAAGAGAGATTTTGCTAGCAATGTTTATTTTTTAATTATTTTCTGTAACAAATATAAATTGCTAATTTTATCGTTGTAAACATGTTATGAAACCTTATTTGTTTTAATGAGATGATCCTACCAACCTCATTAAGACTGCTGCTTTGATCTGTGTCCCTCGAAAGGGTATACTTGCTGTTGATGGTGTTTTAAATTCTTGTCTAAACAAGAGAGCATTCTGGGAGCTGCTTTTTGGCACTACGGGAGCCTTTTAAGTACTTGAGTGGAGTTATCATTTCTGAAGAAACTCTTTATGAGATGACTGTCTCAGGTACATGCTTTTTTGCTGGTCTTGCATTTGAGTCGTTAAAATATGGCTTCATTTTGTAACTTGTATTTATATGGACCATAGCAGACATTGCAGTCATTTAGCAGACATTGCGCAATTTTTTTTTTCTATAAATAATTAGTGTGCAACATATGATTACAAATATCGTACTCCGTATCATTTGCATCGACAACAACAATACCCGATCCTGCCGGCTGCCGCAGCGTTGTATGGGACTCCGTATTATTTGAATGCTTATCTTTTTTATTAAATAAAATGATTTTTGCGTTTTAAGTGTTAAAAAAACTTTAGCCGACTTTTATCCTGTTTGACATGTTTCTTAAAGCATATGTTTGATCTTACTTGTATGACCCTTTAATGATACTAGAAGGGTACCCACGAAATGCGGTGGCGGGGTACCCGGTGACTATTTTTGTGGCGAGCAAATGTTTTTCATTTTAAACCTTCCTTTTTTAGCATGTCCCAAATACTTTATAACATAGTAGATAAATATTTTTCAAAAGTAGAACGTCTAAATTGTTAATAGTGTAAATAGTTAGTACTTTTATTTTTCAAATTTTAATATTAAATTGGTGGTTATAAGTTTAGTGAGCTTTTCTTATAAACAATTTTATTAAAATATATCATTATTGGATGGGTTAATATATGGTTTAAATGAGACTTAAATTTTCAAATTTTACATTCATTTTCTAATTTTCCTTTTACAGTAATGTTTTTTGTCTTAAAATTTTAAGACTTCCTTTTATAAAAAGTCCTAAATCCTTTATAATGTAGTATAGATAGTATAGATAACATAACCTGAATCGACCCATTTGTAAGTAAAACCGTCGAAATTGCCATTTTTAACAGCGACATATGACATGATGTTAATGTATGAAATTGCTTAGAGGGTATAATTGCTACTTCGAATTTATTCAGTTTTGTTGGTTTTAAAGTTTGGTAGCAGGTTATTGTTTTAACAAATTTAGTTCTTTTAAAGTGAATAGTGCAAGGGGAAGATGGTTCACACTGTTGTAGATTATTGAGGAAATTGGGAGTTCTTAAGAATGCACCGTTACACCAACTTTACATTGGAAATGAGATGGAAGAAAAGCTCACACCAACTAGTAGTTAGCGAACAAAATATTTAACCTGACTTTTGACCTTTGACCATATCCTCAGAAAGGAATATCGATCTCTCAATATAGCATTCCGGCAGCTTTAGTGACAGCAACTATAGTGACTATTTTAGTTAAAACAGTCGCTAAACACAGCATCTCCTTTTTTATTATCAATTCTGAATTTGATATTACTTGCCTAACTTGTATGTACAGTTTTTGAAATGCTGAATGAGGCTTCCTATGTTACAGGTTCTCTTTCAGAACGATTCCCCTGCTACTTTACTTGCCCGTGTGATTGGAATTATTAGTCCAATTGGCCAAGACATGCTTGTCAAAGGACGAGACACATACAAATACTTGTCCAAAAACCACATGCTTTATGACCGTAACCAGGTACCCTATAAATTCATTTTACTTTGTCTTGTTTGCTATAAGTTCAAAGATTGTGTTCTCCCTTTTGTGCAATTGATGCTTTACATTTATACAAAAACGTGGTCACATGGGCGAGTGAGGAGCCGTTAGGTAACTAATCTAAGTGAGTTCGGGATTGAAACAGATCATTCTTATAGCATGGTTTCAAAAACACTGTTATTAGAATAATCACAATCTTTGAACAAAAACGATTCAAGAGGTTTTATGCATAAAATATATACTTTAGGCTACTTGTAGTTTATTTGAACCTCTATTTCAGTCAATTATCTTTTTTATTTAAATGCTAGAACCCTAAACAACACATATAAGTAAAGGCGAACAAAATTGCCACCCTTTATCAAAGAACTTGTAGCCTAGCGGTATCATGAGATAGCGTGAGTCCCCACCACAACACCCAGCCACCCACCCACCAAGAGTTTGTGGATTTAAGTCCCGTCATGGACATGTGGATTGTAGTGAGATTCGGTTAATTTAAACATGCCCCTTTAATGTCAGGTTTTCGGGGTGCTTGAAGATACGTGGTAGGAATTTCGCTAACCAATTAAGCCGTCTCATTGGCAAGTTGTACTTATATCACATGGTCAGAATGTTTTAAAGGACTCTGTATCTGTAGGGACTTGTGGTCGAAGGATAGTTGTTAGTTTGTTGTAGATATTATCATGCCGCTAATGTTATTATGTGTTTAGGGGTCATTTTGGTAATAGTTAGTGTAGTTGTATATTAACTAAGTTTTCGGGTGATTTTGATGTATCGAAGCATTTAAAGCCGAAATGGAATGGTATTTGTTGAAATTGTGTTCTTTGTTTGAACTAAGAGAACTGATGAAGTTTATTGCGACGAACCAAAATTAGTCATATCAGTTACATATTGTTCATTAAAAATATGATCTAGATTTGGTAAAAAATCAAACGATCTAAACCAAAAATGAAGTGGCACACACCTGCGCTCTGTGCCAACCGATATGAGCGAAGATTTGCTTGCACGGTTCAATATTAGGCGTACTAAACCATGTTCAATATCAAAAGAATTGCTACTGTTTCCACAAGTACAAGACAGTGTTGCTTGCCACTTTCTTAATGATGGTCGCCTTATGCATTTCACATACGCGCTATATGCAATACAAGATGTATCCTACAATATTGATTAGTTATTACTTATCACAAAGCAAAGTTTTGATCACATGGCAAACAACAATTTGCCGTCCAGTTCGAGAGGATCCATAGCAAAATTGTTCTCAACATTTTCTCCAATTTCAGTGTCTTAACTAGATCACTCGCGCATGTTCTTGCGAACACACTCCCAAGATGGTTCTATAGTTCCCTTCTTTTGAGTGATGCTAAGCAACGGTATGAGAGAGGAACAAATGCTACGTAGAAAATTCGTGTTTGACAATAAGTCATTAACTGCAAAAATAAATAAATACTGTAATGTTTTTACATTAAAGAGTCGAGACTAATAAATTAACAGTCAAGGATAAACATCAAATCCATTAAATATATCGAGAAGTTCGGTAAATGTCATTTAAGAATCGTTAAAAACAATGAATTGATATATTTATTTATCTTTTTTTCTTCATTTATATTTCTTTTGCAAGGCATAAATTTTATTGCAACGAAAAGAAACTTCCTGTTATGTATTCCTCTTTAGTTAGTAGAGTCGGGTTTTAAATTTTGAGTTTTAGCTAATTTAGTAGAGATTAAAGGTTTGTTTGGTTAGACGTAATGAACTGATAAAAGAATATAATCGACAATGTAATTGAATGAATATTGTAATTGAATGAGTCATTACTGTTCCACTGATCTATTTGGTTGTTATGTTGAAATGTAATAAAGCGTTTATGCATGTTGTTTGATATCATGCAATGGACGTTGGAAAGGACTGAAATAAAAGAAATACGGCAAAATGTGATTCCACGTCGTAATGGAATGAAAAAAAAGTAGGAGTGGCTATGTAATAATATTGGTGGTTACACACGTAATGGAATGAATAAATGAATAAATCATTTCATTACAAAATTCAAAACAAACTATATTTTTTCATTCCATCATAATGATTTTGTTAGCTGTATATCCATTGTCATGAGATAAGATCGATTAGTTAGTGATTACCTGTGCATTAAAGGGTGATTTCCTATTTACCCTAAATAGATCATAGATAGTCTCTTTATATATCATGTATCTATGTAAGGTATGATCATCAATAATAAACAGTATCACGTTACAATTACCTGACTTACATGGTATCACGAGTCCATCCATTACCGATCCTAAAACTCTAAATCACAACTCTTCCGCCGCCGGCTACACGTCGGAGGTTCGGAAGGCTCCCTTAAATAAAATAGTAGATCTTTATGTTTTTCTAGGGAAAAACACGCCCCGTTTGTTCGGAATGTTCTTTGGGGGTTGAAGTTTTAGACCCAACTTTCGGTTTCTCATCTTTATGTTTTGTTAAAAAAAAAAAAAAAATTATATTGTTTGTTTGTTAGTCGACTGTTCGTACGGCTTTGTTACCAGTAGACTAAAGTTGACCGTTGGTACCAGTCCCTAATGTTGACCGTTGGTACAATAAGATTACCAGTCAACTTAGCCGACCGTTGGTACCAGTCGACTAAAAGCGATTGTTGGTACAGTTTTGTTATGAGTCGATTAAAGTTATGCTTTTATTATGTTATATTTTGTTTTTTTTACTACTATGTATGCAGATATCTTTAATAAGGCTTGCCTACAGCTTTGTTTAAAGAATTTCGCTCTAGTTTTAGTGTTCGATGTCCTCCCGCTCAAACTGCAAAGAGTGTTAGCTTTATATCCATTGTCATGAGATAATATCAATTAGTTAGTGATTACCTGTGCATTAAAGGGTGATTTCCTATTTACCCTAAATAGATCATAGATATTCTCTTTATATATCATATGATCATCAATAATAAACATTATCACATTACAATTACCTGACTTACAGATTTATTCTATTTCAACTTTGATTTATGCATACCAAATACTATGTAAGTGTGGCAATATTATGCTACATGGCATTCCCAATATTAATTACCTCAAAAATGAGCTAATAACACACTATATTTAAAGTTATGTTTGGCAAAATTAGAGATTCGTATTTTTTTTAAAGTGTTTGATGACAAGTTATAACAGTAAATATAAAAAGTTATTTTATATATTAAACTTTTTTTACATATCAAGTAACTAATCACCAACTTTCATCTAAAAAGAAATCAATTGTTGAGATTAAAAACATTTTAATATTTTACATATTTTTTATAATTTAAATATTTCTTAAACCGTTAATCGTTAATCGGAAATAATTACACCGTCGCGACGAGCATTTAATTATCTTTCTATGGAAGGGTACTTTGATATATTTTCAACAAATTTTTTCTTCATTTTTCACGTTTTTCGTGATTTTTTTTCCGTTGTTAAAACTTGCATAAGAAATCACATATTGTTAAACACTAATTTGAATATTCTAATAATATCACATGTGATATTAGTATGAAATCACATATGGTAATAAAATCATATATGACTTAACACCAATATCACATGTGATTTTATTACACATCATATGTGATTTAACACTAATATCACATATATGATTTTACACATCACCGTGGGGATCTCAGATTGTTTCGCGGTGGAAGTGGGGCTCCACCAGGGATCTGTTATTAGCCCTTACCTCTTCGCCTTGATCCTTGATGAGTTATCCCAAGGCGTACAAGGGTACATACCGTGGAGCATGATCTTTGCCGACAACATTGTGTTGGTGGCAGAATCGTCGGAAGGGCTAATCAACAGACTGGAGCGCTGGAGGGAGGCTCTTGAAGCCAACGACCTTCGGGTGAGCATAGAGAAGACTGAATACCTGAGATGTGATTTCGAGAGGATAGAGTCGGGGCACACGAAGATGTGGATATTCGTTTAGGTGACCAGATCCTGCCACCTAAGGAGTCCTTTAGATATCTGGGATCGATGATTCACAAATCATGGAGGATAGATGAGGATGTAACCCACCGGATAAGAGCTGGGTGGGCAGAATGGAAGGCGGCGTCGGGGGTCCTTTGTGACAGGAACATCCCGAACATCCCTTTAAAGCTAAAGGGGAAATTTTATAGGGTGGCGATTAGACCAGCTATGTTGTACGGGTCTGAGTGTTGGCCCATCTCCAAAGCCCAGGCTAACAAGATGGAGGTGGCGGAATTGAGAATGCTTAGATGGACGTGTGGTAAAACCCTGCTTGACATGATCCCGAACGGAGTTTTTAGAGCAAAACTTGAGGTTGGGAATATTATTTCCAAGATGAGAGAAGGAAGGTTGAGGTGGTTCGGGCATGTCAGGAGGAGGCCACATTCAGCGCCAGTAAGAAGAGTCGAAGAGCTAGTTGTAGATGGAGTAAGAAGAAGGGGTAGACCTAAACTCAGGTGGGAGGACAGACTCAAGCTCGACATGAAGGAGCTTCTCTTGTCGGAGGACATGATCTCAGATAGGATAGGGTGGAGAGATAGAATTAGGATCTGCGGGTAGTCCTGGATTGGTGCTTAGTGGGTTTAGGTTGTGCTGTAGCTTTAGGCCATGTGCGTTGCTTTGTGCGCTCCCTCTGGCTGCCTTTTGCCTTGCCTTAGCTTTAGGCCCCCGTGCGTTGCTTGTTGTGCTCTGTGTTGCTCCCCTATGTTAGCCGGCTTTTTGTTGTGTCTGGGATCGTGTTTTGTTTGCGCATACTTTTTGTTGTTCCCCGTTCACTATCGTTTAAAACAATTTAAGTTTATAAAACAAGTTAAAAGTGAACTATGACTGAAATTAACATAAAGAAAACACACTAAGTAATTTTCAACATCATATTCTTATTAGAAATAATTCAACAAAGAATACGTTACCCAAGTACTTGCGGAATAGTACTTGGGATTGAAATGACAAAGTTGGGTGATTCCTCTCTAAGCTCAGGCTAAGTCTGAGCACAACTCTTAGAGCTCACTGAGCTATCTCAGGAACTAAGTTGTATTTGGAGGAGTGAAAAGATGGCTTGCGTGTATGTGTGTTTTTACAATTCACAAGCTTAACCTTTTCACTCCATCTCTTATGCTATTTATACATGTATGATATTTGACTCTTTCCTAAGTGACAAACTGACATCATACAGAAGACAAAATACTGATGTATTTTGTCTCTGTTTACAAAGACTATTCTAGGTAAGAGACAAGACTACTTTCCTAAATTCAGTGATGACACTGAGCCTGATCTTTTGCCATTCAGGGAAAGTTGACTTTGGTTGATAAGGACTTCGTCTTATCTGATTCAAACTTTCCCGCCTTGTCCCGCTCTTTCTTCAGTCTTTACATCCTTCAGTCTTCTACTTCAGTTTGTCTTCAGTGTAAGAAGTTGGAGAGGAATCTTAGGGATTCAGTGAGTTATTGTCATCACTCACTGAATCCATCATCTTCTTCTTGACTCAGTCTTCACCCTTTAAGTTCCGCCTTACTCAGTGGAGAGACTCCTTCGCCTCGTACTGAGTATCCTGAAGACGACTCACTGAGAGACTATGCACTCAGTGACCTGTTTGTGTTAACGGATTAAATACTTGGGCTATTTTCTATTCAAATCCTAGATTAAGGGGTTTTCGGTATTTACTGAACCCAACAGTCTCCCCCTATTTGGATATACAAATAGCCTAAGTGATTGATCAGTGTAAGTGAGCAAGAGGCTTCTTCTTACACTGAATGTACTAATGAATACAATAAGGAACACTGAGTAAATGAATAAAACATACATCGTTTATTAATCAGATTACATAGTTCCTATTACTAGTACAAAAGTTAAAACAAAATGATGTCAATCCAGATGGATACCCAGTGCTTCAAGCTTCACTTTCTTGGTGATGAGTGTTTTCCTGTCAGGATGGTCTCTGATCTTGGCATTCAGGTCTTGACAGAACCTGACGTTTGCTGGGGATTGGATCTGAGAGGCCACAGGAATATAGCTGATCATTGCAGCCACTCCAGCCTGATCAATGTCACTCCATCTTTGAAATACAGGGTTCCCGTAGACATCAATGTGGAATAGCCCTCTTTCAGGCTCTTCAATCACTAGACAGTTTACAAACTTTACTCCCTCAGGCAGTTCTCTGTTGCATTCAAGGCCAGGCACTTTGATCTCAGGTTGGAAATCAACTCTTTTCCTTTTGCCAGTGGAAGCTTGTGGTTGAGATCCTTGAGGTGCAGTCAAGGCAGGCTGAATTCTTAGTTGGGTTGGTGCTTCCCTCAGCCTTTCATATCTTTTGCTAAGCATCTTCATCAGCTCCTTGACCACCTTGTTTTACTTCTTTCCAATGATCGGACCAAGTTCATCAAGTTCAGTGATCCCAAAGTCACTGAATTTTAATGGATCATGAACTTCAAAGTGTCTTTTGTCATCCCCTCTGTAGACATTCATAGCCAATGGTTTGGTGTTGGGAATGATTTTGACATCAGTGATTTTTTCAGGAAGCCTTCGGCTGGTCATTGTCCAGTTATATTCTTTAATTCTGTTTTGCCTGAGAGCTTCAGTTTTCTTTCTCTTTTCTTCATACTGAGCTCTCATTGCAGCCATTTGAGCAGCCTGAGCTTCCATGAACTTCTGTCCTGCCTGACCCTTTTTGAGCTTGCTTGCATCTATTCCCACATTTTCAGCTTCTTCGGCAATCACTTTGGTCAATGCCTCCTTAGTCTTCTTTTCGTCCTCAGCTTGTTTCAATTTCCTCTCTTCTTTAGCAAGATGTTTGGTTAGCTGTTGAGGAGTGAAGAGGTATTCAGTGTCACCGATTTTGTAGGGAATCCTCTCAGGCTCAGTAGTTGTCAGTATGCCTTTGCCCTTGTCTTGTCCTGAGGAGGATGATGCAATAATGGGAGGTGGTGTTGTCATGATTGGTGTTAAGACTGTCAGTGTTGTTGTTGTTGCATGAGGTGGAAGTGATGAGATTGGTACTGCAGAGACTGGTGTTGATGATGATGATGTTTGAGCTGCTGAGACTGGTGGTATTTGCTCCCCCTCAGTGTGAAGAGGAGTTTCATCAGCAGTATTCTCCCCCTCAACTGTTGCCGTAGCGTCAGTGAGGGCAAGAGTTGGAGTAGGTGCTGAGGGGGACTGACCAGCTTGTCCTTTGAAGGCTTGATAGATTTCAGTCATCATGGCCTTGATTTCGGAAGTGTCTGCTTGAAGACCAGTGACTTTAGCATCCAAGTTCGCATGAGATAACTCCAAGGCAGTCATCCGTGGACCAAGATTCCAAGCCATAGAGGACGAGGCCTGAGTCAAGGTGGCTACCTGAGTGTTTAGTGAGTCTATGGTGGTCTGAAGAGTCTGAACTGAAGTTTGAAGACCCTGAACATTTGCAGACTTGAGCATCTCTATAAGATCAGTGAGCCTGGATGAATTTTTTGCATATGCCTCAGTGGCTTCCAGCACTTTGGCATTGAGCGCTGGGTCTTCTTTGACAGCGTCCCTGATTTCATCAATCGTAACCCCAACTGTCTGAAGATGCTTGAGGAACTTAACCATGTGTTCATCCAGGTTGACAAGATGGTGGTACATAAGATCTCTGTGCTCATGAACATTTTCGTTGAAGGTGAGCACATCAGATCTAAGGTCAGCGTAACTGGCAGCAGCTTCAGTGTGTTGATCCCAAAACTGTTCAGTAACCCCAGAAAACAGCCTCCTTGACGCCCTACTGATCCACTTAACCAGTTGTCTTTCAGTGAGCGGAAGAACATTGTCGAACTTTTTGAATTCGTCAGAGCTGGAGGATGAGGCTGAGTCATTGTCTTCAGGTTGAAAAGGTGACTCAGTCTGCGTCTGTGGATCAGGCTGAGGCTCTTGTTCAGTTTGAACCTCAGCGTCCACTTCTTCTCCTGCTGATAAGATTTCTTCGTCACTTTCAGCAAGGTCATCATCAGATTGTAGCAGTTCAGTAACCTCAGCAACAGTTAACAAGGGAGTGGGAATGGGTTCCATATCAGCGGGTGGTATTGATCCCTCTGAGTCTTTGTCCCCCGTGGACTCCTCGGACACTGGTGGGAGTTTCCCAGCGTCTTCTCGGGAGTCAGGATTGGTTTTGGGTTCCGTATCGGCGGGTTGTTTCTTTCCCTCCGAGTCTTTGTCCCCCAGTGACCCCTGAGACACCGGTGGGCGTTTCCCAGTGCCTTTAGCAGAGTCAGTGAATGTTGTATCCCTATCAGCGGGTTGTTTGATTCCCTCTGAGTCTTTGGGATCGATCAGTGTGCCCTCAGACAAAGGCTTTGATTTGCTAATGTCATCACTGGGCGTTGTGGAAGGCGCTCCCCTACCAGCGGGTTGTTTGTTTCCCTCTGGATCTTGGGGAGTAGTAGGTGTGACCAAGGGCACTGACTGTGATGTATCAGTGTCCTTCGTTGTCACGGGGGTGGTTGTTGCCTGGTCAGTGGGTGTCTTTTTGGTCTCAGGCCTTTTGTGCCTTTTAGGCGGTGCTCCTGAAGCCTCAGGGCCCTGAGACTTTGGTTTAGTCTTAGTCCCAGTCTGAGACTTCCCCTTTTTCCTTTTAAGAGCAGGGTTTGGAGACACTGATCCCTCCTGGTTGTTTACAGCAACCATATGGGCCGTCAATTCTATAGGTGTGACAAGGGATGGGTCCTTTTGAAAGTTTGAAGGACTCAGGATGCCAGGTAAATTTCCAAATTTTTCATCCTGAGTATAATTGGCACCCAGTAACGATTGTAGAGCACAAGAGACAAACCTAGGATACGAAATATACTTCGTCCTAGTTTTGCTCTGTAGCTTCGTTACAAGATCATTGTAAATGATCTCCCCTATGTCGACAGTGACCCCGTTCATCAGGCAGTATGCCATCATCAACTGAATGGAGTTAACCTGTTCAGTGGATGAGTGGTTCCCGCCGAGGACCTGAATCACAAAAGTGAAAAGGATCCTCCAAGCCACGGGGAATGAACTTTTAGTGACAGGGGTCCTGTCCAAAAATGTGGGATCCAAAACGATTTGTTTTAACCCATCCTTCACTGTGGAAGGTTCAGGATGGGCGACATAAACACCTTTGTTGTAATCTAACCCTGTGGAAGTGCAAAAAGTTTTGTAGTCCAGGGTATATTGTTGCCCCCCATTAAGACTGAACCTGATGAGATACTCCCTGAGAGGTCTAAGGTTATTCTCATCAGTTGAAGGTGTCGGGTCAAAGGCTTTAGCAGTTGCCCAAAACTCCCTGAGGTAGTTTGGGTACACCACTGAGGGACATTTTACAAAGGCCGTTTTGAGTGGGCAGTTGAATAAAAATTTTACAATGTCTTTATAGGTTGGGACATTTTCAGGGTATTCAAAATTACCTATGACATTGTTTGTTTTGAATTCAACGTTTGTAAGATCCCCTACCCACTGAGAAGCAAACTGGAGAGATTGTGTTCTAGCCATGTTAATCAAAGAAGTTTTTAGGGTTTTTAAAAAAAACGTTTGGCAAGAACAATCAAAATGTTTAGATCTCTCTAGTTTGTGATGAAAAAGTTTTTGTAAATGTTTGCAAGGATGGTTTTCCAAAAGAGATTTGAGCACACACAAATGTTTTTGAATTTTTTTGAAATGATTTTGACAGAGTTTAGTTGCAGAAAAAATTTGTGTGTGTTGATTGTGTTGGAGAAGAGGGTATTTATAGAGTGATAAGAGGGGTGTTTTGTGCACAAATGGAAAAACTAAGAGAAGGTTTTTGAAAGACTCTTGAATTTCCCATTTAATGCTACCACTCCATTACCCGCTGTAAAATATCCCGTTTTTCAAGAGAACAGTTGCAGTGCACAGTAAAAAGTGCACTTTTGCAGAGATTAAAATATCAATTTGATATTTTTGTGAGAGGCATTAAATGCCAAGTGGGATGACAGTAAGACAAAGAGACATATATTCCTTTATTAAATTGGCATAGTTACCAACCTAGGACATTAAAGTAACTGATACTTGTACCATTTAGTTACTCATTCAATGCTCTTTGTCTAGAGTCAGGGACCCTGAATGAGCTTTTACTCATTCAGTGAGAGGTTTGTTTTGGATTTTCAGGGAGGATGAACCATTTCAGAGAATTTACTTAGATTGGTTTTCTGATACTTGACTTTCAATGTCAAGCATTCCCAATTCAGCTTTCAGTCTCCTGAAGGTAGGTTCATCCAAGGGTTTGGTGAAGATATCAGCCAGTTGATATTCAGTAGGGATGAAATGAAGTTCTATGTCTCCTTTCATTATGTGATCCCTGATGAAGTGATATCTGATATCTATGTGTTTGGTTCTTTGGTGGAGGACAGGGTTGTTGGAGATTGCAATTGCACTAGTGTTATCACAGAAGATGGGCACCATTTTATAATGGATGTCATAGTCACTGAGTTGACTTTTCATCCATAATACATTGGCACAGCATCCTGCTGCAGCTACATATTCAGCCTCAGCTGAGGACATAGCCACTGATTGTTGCTTCTTTGCACTCCAACATACCAGTTTTCCTCCAAGAAATTGACAGGACCCTGAGGTACTTTTTCTGTCCATGTTGCAGCCAGCATAATCAGAATCAGAGTAACCCTTGAGATCAAACCCTGAGCATATTGGATAATATAGTCCAAGGTTTGGGGTTCCTTTCAGGTACCTGAGTATTCTTTTGGCTGCAGTGAGGTAGGATTCTTTGGGATTGGACTGATATCTTGCTATTAGACAGACTGAAAATTGTATGTCTGGTCTAGTAGCGGTTAGATACATCAGTGAGCCAACAATCCCTCTGAAATGAGTTTGATTGACTGATTTGCCAGTGAGATCAGGTCCAAGGTTGTTAGGTGGAACCATTGGTGTCTTCACTGAGGCATAGTCAAATATCTCATATTTCTTCAAGAGATTTCTGGTGTATTTCTCTTGACTGATGGATATACCTTTATCAGTTTGCCTGATTTGTAGTCCAAGAAAGTAAGTGAGTTCCCCCATCATGCTCATTTCAAACTTCTTTGTCATTAGTTTTTCAAACTGTTTGCAAAGTTTGTAGTTTGTTGAGCCAAAGATGATATCATCAACATACACTTGGACTAGTATCACATCCTGTTGGGTTCTATAGACAAACAGTGTGTTGTCTATCTTTCCTCTGACAAACTTGTTTTGTATCAGGAAGGCTGAGAGAGTTTCATACCATGCCCTGGGAGCTTGTTTAAGTACATAAAGAGCTTTGTCAAGCTTGCAGACATAGTCAGGGAATTCACTACTCTCAAAGCCTGGTGGTTGCTGAACATACACATCTTCCTTGAGATCACCATTTAAGAATGCACTTTTAACATCCATTTGGTAGACCCTGAAGTTCATGTATGTTGCATATGCAAGGAAGATCCTGATGGCTTCCATTCTTGCAACAGGAGCAAATGTCTCATCATAGTCAATGCCTTCTTGTTGACTGTAACCTTTGGCTACAAGTCTGGCTTTGTTTTTAATGACAGTGCCGTTTTCATCAGTTTTGTTTCTGAAAACCTACTTCATTCCTATGACTACTACATCCTGAGGACATTTGATCAAGGTCATGACCTTGTTTTTATCAAACTGTTGCAATTCTTCTTGCATAACCTGAACCCAGCTTGTGTGTTTTAGAGCTTCAGTGACACTTTTGGGTTCAATGTCTGATAGGTAATCAGCATATAGACATTCATTGGCAGAAGCTGCAGTTAGACTAGCAGCCATGCTTCTAGTGAGCATGCCCTCAGTGGGTTCACCAATGATGTTTACAAGCTCAATGTCCTGAGATCTTGTCCACTTACTTTGTGGTCTGGGATCAGAGCTTGAAGATGTCACTGGGAGATCAGATGTGAGTTCAGGTGCAAGGGCCACAGAATCATTTAGAACATCAGAAGAGATGTCTTGATCAGGTTGAGGAACATGAGTTGCAGGTTCCTGATCATTTGGATCATTGTTACTTATCCCAGCAGGGACAGACTGATTTTCAGTGAACTCATTGATGGTTGGTTGGGGTAGGTTGTGGGGTAAGACATAATATGAGATGTCAGCATCAACTTGATATGAGGAATTGAGTTCAGTGTTGTACTCATCAGGAGGATATCTTGATGAGTTATTAATTCCTATTTCCTCCACTGAGGTGTTGGTGAACCTGATGCTTTCAGTACTTTCATCAAAGGTGACATGAAAGGTTTCCTCAACTTGTTGTCTCCTTGTGTTAAAAACCCTGAAGGCTTTGGAGATCAGTGAGTATCCTAGAAAGTACCCATCATCTGCTTTTGCATCAAATTTGCCTAGATGATCCTTGTGGTTGCGAATGAACACAGGACATCCAAACACATGAAAATAGCTGATGTCGGGAAGTCTACCTTTGAAGATCTCATATGGGGTTTTATTATGTGTTTTGACAATGATTGACCTGTTTTGAGTATAACAGGCAGTTTTGACTGCTTCAGTCCAGAAATGTTTTGAGAGGGCTGAGCCATTTAGCATAGTTCTAGCAGCCTCAATGAGAGTTCTGTTTTTCCTTTCAGCAACCCCATTTTGTTCAGGGGTATAAGGAGATGAGAAATTTTGAGAAATTCCTTTTTCATCACAGAAACTCTCAAGTTCTTGATTTCTGAACTCAGTGCCATTGTCAGTTCGGATTTGTTTAACAGTAATGTCATTCTGGTTTTCAATCTTCCTGATGAATGACATTATTGTATCAGCTGCCTGACTCTTTTTGGAAAGAAAGTATACCCAAGTGTATCTTGAGAATTCATCAACAATGACAAGTGTATACTTCTCATGCTGGATTGATCTGGGACTGACAGGTCCAAAGAGATCCATGTGCAGGAGGTGAAGGCAGCTTTTGATGGAGAAATTTTGTTTGGTTTTGAATGATGCTCTGTGGTGTTTACCCTTTTCACAGGCAGAGCATGGTTTGTCTTTTGCAAAGACCAGTGATGGTAAGCCAAGGACCTTGTTTTGTTTTGCCAAGTTGTTGAGGTTTTTGAAGTTTAAGTGTGAGAGTCTCTTATGCCACAGCCAATTGATAGTTTCAGTGGCTTTAGCAAAGAGACAAGTTCCATCTTGGGAGAGAGTTGACATGTCAAGCACATAAACATCATCTCTCCTAGGAGCTATCAACACAACTTCCTTGTTGGCATTAAAAATGGTACCTTGTTTATCATTGAATTGTACAATGAATTTTGCATCACATAGTTGACTGACACTGATGAGATTGTATTTGAGACCGTTGACATAGGCTATTCTAGAGAAAACTATTCCATTGCAGTTTACTGAACCATAACCTTCAGTGGGACATGATGATTTATCACCAAATACTACCTTGGGCCCTGGTTCCTTTACATACTTGTGCAGATATTCCTTCACACCAGTCATGCTTCTTGAGCATCCACTGTCTAGATGCCAAATAGGCTCCCTGGCATGTCTCTACACAAGTAGTAAACTGAATTAGTTTCTCTTAGTGACCCACTTACTAGTGGGCTTGGATCTCAAGGTCTCTTTGAAATTTGCAATCGACTCATGGTCAGTGGTTGTGTGCAAGGTGCTACCACAGGTTTTGCATTTAGAGGCTGAGGATGACTCAGTGACTCTTGGTTGCTTGGAATTTCTCCTTGCATGAATGATACTGTCATGTTGGGATGTCTCATGAGCTGGATTACCGCATATATCACAGCATGTATTCATGATACAATCATCCTGATGATGATCATTGAACCCACAGTGAGGGCAGAGAGGAAAAGGTTTTGCTCTATTCTTTGGAGCAGTTTTGGAGGATGAAGCATACTGATGACCAACTTTGGTATAGTTTGCTTAACTAACATACTGTAGATGATCTGCAGTCCTGTGATCATCCTTTTTGCAGATCATGCAAAAAAGGATTCTATAGCAGTTGTCAGTGGTATGGGTGGTGTAATGACACAGATCACACTTTTGTTTGTTTTTGGAGGTTGACTTAGACTTTGAGAAACTGGAGGAAGCTGACTTTGTCTCCTTGATTGGTTCAGGGACCTTTTCAATGGATTCCATTTTTTCAGTAAGCTTCCTCACAAGTTCAGTCAGTTGCTGGATTTGGTCAGCTTCAGAGGGGACAGAGGATGATGAAGTCTCAGTAGGAGTAGACTCTTGTTGGATTAGTTTTGCTTGTTTTTGTAGGATGGTTCTACCAAGTCCAGACCTTTCTTTTGGTGAATGAGGATTGAATTGTAGTGGAGTAAGCTCAGAGCTTGGAGTGGTGCTTGAGATTCTGCTTCAGACTCAGAGATATGTTCAGTACAACTGGGCACATCAGGGAGTCCAAGCATGTTCTTTAGAGCTTGGCTTTCAGGCTCTAGAATCCTTCCAGAATCGAAGTTTGGAAGCTTACTCTCAGGATTAACTCGTTCAATCCATTCACTGGAACTGGAATCAGCCAACATACTTGTAATCATGCCACCAGACACAAATGGCTTAGGAGACTGGTCTTTGTTGAGAGAGTCAGGGAGATGATCTTCACCTATGACTCTCTTCTTGCTACTGGGGGCTCCCACAGCATCAAAGACCCTGGGATTCTTAGCAGTCCAACTTTTAAGAATATCATTTGCCTTTTTAAGTTCGTCTTGAAGATTCTGATTTCTTTTAACTAGTTCAGTGTTTTGAATTTGCAAAGTGACAGCCTCAAGCTTAGCTTGTTTTAAAATAAGCAATTCATCCCTACACTTATTCAATTCAAAACTTAACTTGTTGTACTTAGAAAAAAGATTCAGTCTTTGCTCTTCTACAAACTTAAGGTCAACATTTAGATAATTCATATAAGACTGCCAATCAGAGTCATCATCCATAGAAAGTAAAGTGTTTACCTTCTTCATTGTGATGTTGACCCATTCCCCATTCCTAGCATGATTCTTTCCAACAGCTAGCTTGTCTTCTTCTGAGAGCGCCATTAGAGCACTGACATGTACCATTTCATCATCCGATGAGATTGGCTCTTCATCCCAGTCAAAAGTTTCAGCAACAAGGCCTTTGTTCTTACCCTGCACAGATTGAACAATTTTTGTTGTTTCTGAGGGACTGGCCTCAAGCAATGCAAGCTTAGCTTTTGCTTTCTTATACTTAGCTTCATAATCAATGGTTTTGTTGAGATCAGATTTGTTTTGAACATTTTGATGAGACTGATAGATTTTTGGTTGAAATTTGCTAAAGCCTGAAGACTGATTAGATCCTGATGGTTTGTAAGAGGGTTCAGAAATAGTTTTTGAAAAACAGTCTTTTGCAAAATGGCCTCTTTTATGACACTTATAGCATTCAGTGTCTTCAGTTGCTTTAGCGGTTGAAAAACCTTTGTTTCTTTTTATAAACCTTCGAGAGTTAGCGAGGAGTGCCCTTTCCTGAAATTCAGCATTCAGGTCATTTAGGTACTCCTCACTTGATCTCTCATCAGGCTCATCATCAGAGTTTTCTTGGAAATCTTGAACTACATTGTTAGAAAAGAAAGCAGTTGATATTGGTGATGAGGTGGTGGTCAGGGACTTCTTGACTTCCTGAGACTTCTTTAAGTCAGGGTATCGTTTGTTGATGAGGTTTTCCTCATAGACAAATTTCCCATAAATTTCAGGAAGCTCAAGATTTTGGATATGATTAGCATTCCTGAGTCCCTGAGAAAAATTCAACCACTTCTCAGGGAGACTGTTTACAAAACCAACATTGATTTCATGCTTAGACAACTTAACACCGTCATTTGAGAGTTCATTTAAAAGAGTTTTGTATCTGGTGTAAGTTTGAGAGAGAGTTTCTGAGTCCTTAGCCCTGAAGGTGTTATACTCAAGTTTCAGGTCCATTATCCTGTTTTCCTTGGTATCAGATGGTCCTTCATGACTATGAACTAGGCCATCCCAGGTTTGCTTAGCAGTACTACAGCTTATAACAGACTCCATAATATCGTCAGGAAGACAAGATATTATGATACTTTTGAGTCTTTGGTCCTGGTTGACCACTCTCCTTTCATCCTGGGTCCACTGAGCTTCAGGTTTGGGCAACCCTTCAGCAGTCTTTGGGACAAATGGACTTTCATTTATACACTTGATATAATAAGGTTCCATCCCAATCAAATAGCAAAGCATTCGCTTTTTCCATTTGTTGAATTTGCCAACTTCAAGTCTAGGGGCAACAGCTGAATAAGCTCCACCCTTTTTATCGACTAGTTGGGGTACATCAATTTCAGCCATTAAGGATCCTAATTTAAAAACTTTTAGAGCGGCCTAAAAACGAGTTTTATAATTAACCTGGCTCTGATACCACTTGTTGTTCCCCGTTCACTATCGTTTAAAACAATTTAAGTTTATAAAACAAGTTAAAAGTGAACTATGACTGAAATTAACATAAAGAAAACACACTAAGTAATTTTCAACATCATATTCTTATTAGAAATAATTCAACAAAGAATACGTTACCCAAGTACTTGCGGAATAGTACTTGGGATTGAAATGACAAAGTTGGGTGATTCCTCTCTAAGCTCAGGCTAAGTCTGAGCACAACTCTTAGAGCTCACTGAGCTATCTCAGGAACTAAGTTGTATTTGGAGGAGTGAAAAGATGGCTTGCGTGTATGTGTGTTTTTACAATTCACAAGCTTAACCTTTTCACTCCATCTCTTATGCTATTTATACATGTATGATATTTGACTCTTTCCTAAGTGACAAACTGACATCATACAGAAGACAAAATACTGATGTATTTTGTCTCTGTTTACAAAGACTATTCTAGGTAAGAGACAAGACTACTTTCCTAAATTCAGTGATGACACTGAGCCTGATCTTTTGCCATTCAGGGAAAGTTGACTTTGGTTGATAAGGACTTCGTCTTATCTGATTCAAACTTTCCCGCCTTGTCCCGCTCTTTCTTCAGTCTTTACATCCTTCAGTCTTCTACTTCAGTTTGTCTTCAGTGTAAGAAGTTGGAGAGGAATCTTAGGGATTCAGTGAGTTATTGTCATCACTCACTGAATCCATCATCTTCTTCTTGACTCAGTCTTCACCCTTTAAGTTCCGCCTTACTGAGTGGAGAGACTCCTTCGCCTCGTACTGAGTATCCTGAAGACGACTCACTGAGAGACTATGCACTCAGTGACCTGTTTGTGTTAACGGATTAAATACTTGGGCTATTTTCTATTCAAATCCTAGATTAAGGGGTTTTGGGTATTTACTGAACCCAACACTTTTCGTGTCTTTTGCCTGGGTCCCCTTGCCTTTCTTCGGGTCCTTTTTGTTGTTGCCCTGTCTGCTTTTCCCTGTTTGCCTGTTTTCCCTGCTTGCTTTTGCTTGCTTTTGCTTGCGGTTTTTCTAGCCTGTTCTCTCTCCTTCTTTCTTTATCACACACACCTGCACTTGCCGAAGGTCTCGTTGGAAGCAGTCTCCCTACTACCGGATTCATCCTGGGGTAGGGGTAGGATCTGTCTACATTTTACCTCCCCCATACCCTGCCTTGGCGGGATTGGGTTTGTTGTTGTTGTTGTTGTATTCAAATTAGTGTTTAATCACATATAATTTCTTCATGCAAATTTCAAATAATGAAAAAAACGTAAAAAAAAAACGAAAAAAAAGTTTGTCGTAAATATATCAAAGTGTCTGTCTATAGAAAGATAATTAATTGCTCATCGTGATGGTATATTTTTCTCCGCTTGACGATTAACGGTTTAAAAAATATTAAAATTTGAAAAAAAAAATGAAAATGTGTTTTTAAAATCGTTGAGATTAATCTAATCCATTTGATTAAATAAAAATAAAAGGTAGAGATTGATCTTTGGTATAGAAAAGCTTAGTATGTAAATAATAAGCATAACGTGTAAACTAAGTATAGATCTTAACTAAATGTTATTTAGTAAATGCTTAAATGGTTATTCCATTAGATTTTCAATAATGAACATCCAGAAAAAGAAAAGAAAAAAATATCCGAAGTGAACATTTAAGTGTGCTTAGAATAAAAGTTGTTTGCCAAAATCTCAAGTTAATATAGTTCATGTTAAATATTCTGGTTAGTCAAATTAAGGTTACTAAAACACATTTTGATCTTTATAAAACAAATACACCCTCAGTGTTTAAACAAAATTCTATTTTCAAATTACACAAAATTTTATGAATTTTCACTAATTTCACTTTCCATCTATCAAATATTTTTCGTACTCACTAATTTTTATTCTTCCATTGATTGAAAACAAAATGAATATATATATATATATATATATATATATATATATATATATATATATATATATATATATATATATATATATATATATATATTTTTTTTTTTTTATTTAAGAATAATTCAAAGTAAGGTTGGGTGTAATGGTCACTGGACCATCACTTTTACCTCAACAGTCAGCATCACATCAGCTTTTCAACACATCACTTTTTCATTATATTTAAAAGCGTTGTGGCCACCACTTAACTAAACACATAATCTCACAATATACTCCCGCACACTAGAAACAAAGTTTGTTTTAGTTAGGTGGTTTGCACTAGGGGTGAGCAAACGACCCGAACGGACCAGACCGACTCAGACCGGACCGGACCGACCACATTCGGTCCGGTCCTTGGTCTAGGCTTTTGGGCTAATTCGATCCTCGGTCTGGTCCGGACCACAAACCGACTATTTTGGCCTTGTTGGAACGGACTGACCGAGACCGGACCGGACCGACCACATTCGGTCCGGTCCTCGGTCTAGGCTTTTTGGCTAATTCGGTCCTCAGTCTTGGCGGTCCTGGTCCGATGCTCACCCCTAGTTTGCAACACCTAACCAGCACAAAAATTTGTCCATCGCGCATAAGATGTTATGGGCTTCGCGTGTGGTCTTCTTGCACTATATAAGGATGAACATTTATTCTGAAACGGATGAAGTGAGTTATTAAAGCAGCATATTTTAATCTTGTAATATCATAAAAAATTTAAATGGGCTTTATAAACTTTGATTTGCCTTAAAAGTAACACTTTTCACTTTATACTTTTGTCCAAACACCAAACGTTCTTTTGTAAGGACTATCCATATAATAAGGGAAATGATTTGTACACTCCACATTTTAATTGGCACACTCCATATTGTGCATTGAACAGTTGTACGGTTCATAAATTCTGCTTTATAGAGTTGTACATTGAAGTGTGCAAATCCAATCCAAATATGTACAAATCATCTCTCATATAATAACTATAGGGATTACTTGTGTACAGTAATAAAAACTATAAATTGTTACACAAGATGATCTATATTTTTTAAAATAAAGACAATCCATTCTAACTAGTTTAAAAATTGAAGGGGGCGTTTGGTTCACAGAATGTTTTTGAATGAATTGTAATCTTTGGAAGGAATTGTAATTTGATGTAATTGTAATTTAAAGAATTGGAATGTGTTGTAATTGTAATATGTTGTAATTGTAATTGATGAAATATGTCAATGTGTTTGGTTGACTCGCAACGTAATGTAATTCAATTTTTTTTATAAAACTTAAAAAGCTAATATAATAACAATAATAATAATAATAAATAATAATAATAATAATAATAAAATAATAATAATAATAATAATAATAATAAAATAATAATAATAATAATAATATAGTAATTAAAAGAATATTAATAATAAAAATATAATAATAAAATAATAAAAATATAATATTAATAATAAAAATAAAATAATAATTATTATTATTATAATAATAAAATAATAATAATTAAAATAATAATAATAATAATTAATAATAATATAATAAATAGTAATAATAAAAAAATGATACTTAATAATTAATAATAATAATATTAAAAATAAATAATAAATAATAATAATAATACATTATTATTATTATTATTACTATTATTTATTTATTATTTATTAATATAATAATAATAATAATAATAATAATAATAATAATAATAATAATAATAAATAAAAATAATAAATAATAGATATTATTATTATTATTATTATTATTAAATAATAAATATAATAATAATAATAATAATAATAATAATATTGATACAATTATAATATTATAATAAGAATAATTAATAAAATAATAATAATAATAATAATAATAGTAAAATAATACTAAACGAGGTGAAAACCCCCCGCCGCGTTGCGGCGGAGTTTTAAATTTTTTTTTAAACCTTGGATACGCTACACTAACTATATTATTGAAATGTCTCGTTTTTCTTTCATTCCAGTTTGCATCAACCAGAAAATATAAATATCATCCGACACTTCAAAGCCAACAACCATATTTGAGATGAAAAATGTAACTTCCAGTTAATATAAACAATATTAATAACTTGATAAAAATGCTATATTACAGAGTACTAAGCAAAACCTTTACACTGTGTTCTCAAGTTGAGTAAAAAGGAGGAAGTAAAGTGAAAGCGAGGAAGTTTCTGTTCTCCAGTTTTTTTTTAAGAAGTAAAGTGAGGTAAAGTGAAGTAAAGTGGTGATATTTTAGTTATAAAACTTTCACTCCACTTTTGGGGTGAAAGTCACTTTACTTCCTCTCTCTTACTTTACTTCATCTTTCTTTCACTTTCATTCATTTTTTTTCTTGAGAACGGAGCGTTACACTGAACCAATTATAGACGCGTAATATATAAAATACATATAAATTAGAGTGATGGATGTTCTTATCTCATTTTTTGATCATGGATCGTAAACCTAAAGAGAAAAGAAAACATCTAACATGTTAGTTAAATACAATGAAATCAAAATTACATGAAGACACCAAACTTATGCATTCCTGAAAGTATAATGATTGTTGTTACATTTGATTTGCAATATTTGAGTATCAATTAATTATTCATCAACAAACCTAGTAATCACTTCATTTCATTTCTAAAATAAAACTTATGCATTACATGAACACACCAAACAGCTCTAGTAACGGGTCCAGTAGCTATATCATACGCTTATTGAGTCTTTGAATATTCTCCAAAACTTTATTTGTCATACAAATTTAATCAACAAACCTGGTAGTCACTTTATTTCATTTCTAAAATAAATTGTTATCAATACAGTACAAACTGCATAAGACGTAGCCGGAGTATATTCGTTTCTTACCTGATAGGCTCACCCCCTGAACACATCCCATGAACACACCTACTGAACCACACATAATCGAACTTATATATGTTGTGACCCGGCCAATGAATCACTAAACCACACTGACATAGCTCACATTGTTACTTGATTTCTTGTCGTCATTGTGTCCTACCGGCGCATACATGGGGGCCGCAATATCGGAACCCAAAAAATCTTATAATCAAGAATCGAAAAACATACTGTCATTTCATCACCTTGTTGTCCAATTTGTAAACACAATCACCTTGTTGGTTCTTAATTCAATCGATCAGTTTAACCTTAAATCAACATCATAGTCTCAATATATCATGCAGCTAAGGTTTTCATTATCAAAGCAATATCAAAGAATTAAGCAAAACACAACCTTAAATCAACATCATAGGCGCTAAAAAGAGAAATGAAATTATATTAGGAGTCATTGTAATAAAGTTACCTACATGCTCCTTTGGTAAAGATGACATAAAGCTACGAATTCCATCAACCTGAACAAATACATTAATTCTCTAACCTGCAAAAAAACATATATATTCTAATGTAAGATAACAACTAATGTAATAAGTAAACTTATAAACACAACAACAAACACCGCATGATGCCACTTAATACCCGAAACTGCACCAAAATCATAAAGTGAATAACTTGAAAGAAACCCAATACATATCTGTAACGACCCAAAACTTACAAAAATCAAATAGGTTTAAAAAAACTCAAAAAAGTACCTCAAAAATCCAAAAACGTTGTTGATGGCTTTCGTTGGTATGTAGCTCTTACCTTGCACGTCATCATCCTCTGTAAATAAGGCTCGTATTATAGCAGGAAAGAAATTTCAGAACAAACGCTATAATACATATAAATATATAATAATTAAAAAAAACCAACATCAAATCAACATACCTTGTTTATTCTTAAAAAAACCAAAGTTGAAACCCTAATTGTTTGTGTAACTGTTTCAACAAAAAAACCCCCTCAAATTTGAAACCATAGCTTTTGTATTATCGTGTATTGTGGAAGGTTTGAGAAGAAGAGATAACAGCCGACCGCGGCGAACAGGGAAAGATAAAGCTTATCTGAAAGTGTTTAGAAACCCAAAAATACATGAAGATCTGAAGGTCGGCGAGCAATAGGAGGTGAGGTTTATCTGGAAATATTTAGAAACCCAAGGTGTAGGTAACGTTTTGTATACAAAGCGACTCAGGTTTATCAATTAAGTCGGTTTATAACCCAAAGAAGAAAAAAAGGAAGCGGACCAGCAGTTGCTGAACTCAAACACATCCAATTGTCGGGCCTGTAATAACTATTGGGCTGCCTTAGCCCAACAATCGGGCAACCAATCAGAACACACTACCTTGGCATCTGTATCGCACGTGCGAAGGAAAGTTTTTTTTTATCCCACCGCCCTAGCGGATTAGTATATATATAGAATAATAAATAAAATAATAATTAATAAAATAATAATAATAATAATAAAATAATAATAATAATTATAATAATTATAATAACAATAATAAACAATATTACTTAATAATACTATAATAATAATAATAAATAATATTTCTTATTAATAATAATAATAATAATAATAATACTTTTTAAATAAAATAGTAAATAAAAATCATAAATTTAATATAAAATAATTATTAAAAAAATTAATTATTTATTTAGATATTTATATATAATATAAAAATAATTATTATAATTATTATTTATTTTTTAAATTAAATAATATAATAATAATAACGATGAAAAATAAATACTGATATTTAACTCGTAAAAATCTGAATTACAACACATTCCATCAAGTTTGCTATGTAATGTGAATTACATCACTGGACGTAATTGATTGTAATTCAATTACATTACGTTGCAAACCAAACACCCGATGTAATGTAATCTGAATTACAATTCCATCCATCCTGCCAACCAAACAAAATTGTAATGTAATTCAGATTACAATTACAACATATTACATCGAATTCCTTCGAACCAAACGGCCCGCCCCTGAGTATCACTCTCATGTAACTAAATTTGATTTGTCTTAACAATAAAAATACTGTACACTTTTTTCCAAACACCAAACCTTTTTCTCATAAACTCACACACGCACAAACTCGCCGGCGGTGCACCAAACTCCCCATCAAAAGGTAACAACAACAACCTATATACATTCTTCTTCTCTCATTCCTAACCCTAACCCTAATTTCATCAACCGCCATTCTCCGTCGTCTTACACGGCGTAGCAACGGCATTAATGAAACATTTTATCCGATCTGTTTATTATCTTTAATTCTGTATACTTTTTATGATATTAGTTGTTTTGTAGCTATGTGATTGTACCGAATTGCTGTTTATTTGATAATTAATCGAAAGGAGGAGTAAAATGTGGTGTTTGTTGTATTTAGGCTGAATTTGAATTTGTCTAGAAATGTTACTAGTTATGAAAACTTGTTTATTTGATATATCGCGTTTAGAATTCGGTTAAGTTATGTGAGTTTTACGAAATGTGATTCTTCGGACTAAAATGATATTAGTGTTGTAGTTGTATGATTATACGGAATTTGGTTATTATTTGATAATTAATAAAAATAGGACTATAATGTGGTGTTTGTTGTATTTAGGCTGAATTTATCTAGAAATGTTACTAGTTATGAAAACTTGTTATTGGTTTGAGCCATTTCGATATATCGCGTGTAGAATTCGGTTATGATATTAGTGGTTTTGTGGCTGCATGATTGTACGAATTTGATTGTTATTTAGTTGATAATGAGGACTAAAATGTTACTAGTTTAGACACATTGTTATCGGTTTGAGTGGTTTCGCTATAAATTTGATTCTTATTTGTATGATAATTATCGGAAAAGAAGACTAAAATAGTAAAACGTTACTAGTTTAAGAACTTGTTGTTGGCTTGAGCGGTTTCGATATATTGTGTTTAGAATTTGGTTAAGTCACGTGAATGTTATGAAATGAGGTTGTTAGGAGTATGAAATTTTAGGCCAAATGATTATGAAATTTTCGTTTATAACGTATTTTCTAGAAGATAGTTATAAGTAGATATCACCAAATCCGTGTTAATGATATTAGTATTGTAGTTGTATGATTGTACGGAGTTTGGTGGTTATTTGTTTGGTAATGAATCGAATAGAGGACAAAAAGATTAAAATGTTACTAGTTTAAAAACTTATTATCATTTGAGCGGTTTTGATATATTGCGTATAGAATTTGGTTAAGTCATGTGAATGTTAAGAAATGAGGATGTAAGGAGTATGGATATTTAGGGGACCCAATCATGGAAATATGGAATCTTGGTTTATAGATGATGCTTTATAATAAAACTATAAGTAGTTTACTAAATTTATGTTTATATGGATGGCGTATAACACATTTACCACCAAGTGTTGTCCTAAGTTCTTTCCTGCCTCGACTTGCATACCATATTAACCACATTCCATGTTGAATGTCCGTCACTCATCATTTACTATGAAAGTTAGTTAACTTAAGATATTTTTTTAGTAAAGTAACGGAAGTAGTATAAGTAATCACATAATGTATGTTATTAGCTATCTTAATCGTTAAAAAATATCAAGGGTCATGCATCTAATTGTATCGCACGTTCTATAGTGAGTACGTGATTCTTTGGTTATCAATATGCAAGTTTGTAGAAGCAAGGTGTGGGTTTCTTATATGCTTCTAATTGGGATTGGGGTAGCACATGCAACTCGTATGGTGGTCAAAAGGTTCTTCAAGAAACTTGAATTTGACTTCAGGATTTGAGAGGAACAAAATCAGGTTTCTTAAGAATATTTGATCTGGTTTTGAGGGGTATTGAACATAATACCGCAATGCTTTATAACCAAACGGTCGGCGATACAGGGTTACACTTACCACCCTTCTCCCGTGTCCGAAGCATACCACTACTTGGTTGTTTAAACTTACATGCTGAGAACCAAGCTTAGACGTATGATATGAAGTATGATACAATCTAGATACACGAGAGATGGATTTGTCAAGGATTAGGATAGAGTACATCTTTTGATAGGCTAAAGTACTTTCGTATTTTATCTAAAGAATCATTTGGTAGCTAGCTTTCATAGCTTGATAATGCGTGATGGGTAATAGACTATGGAAATGAGGTGGTTAAGGACTTAAGGTAGTAATAGGGGTAGGCAAGTGGAAGAAAGAGGAGAACTTAGGACAAAACTTGGTGGAAGAACAATACTAAACTCTGTTTAAACATGAGTTGGTTAACTGTCTTACCGTCTTGGGACTTTCATGGGGAATATTACCTGTAAACCAAAGTGTTATGATTGAATTGGCAAGATGGTATCATCTCAGCGCCCAGAGATCTAATATATCATCTTTCAAGTCATGAGCATAATGGACCATTTACATGATGTAAGTGCATTCTAGTAGGAGATAGGCCCTAAGTTTTCAAATGTAAAACATATTAAATATGCTGAACTATTTTTGGATACATTTTATCAAAGAGCAGAATTTAAAGAAAATCAAATTTCTAAAATGGTTACACAATTAAATAAAGAAATGACAAGCTTATTCAAATGATTTGTTGGTCCAACTCCACAGAATACAAGGCTCCTTAAACACAAAATTCCCTTTAAGATGCATACTCTGGCATTAATAAACTCAAGAATGTCCATTATGTCATTCCCCATGTTAGATGCAATCTCAATTTATTTGGGATGTGCTTCCATATAGAAGACCAAATCGTCATGAAATATGTTGTAATTTAAGTGCTGATATGCTTTTATGAGAAGCGTGTGCAAAACAACTGTCGTTAAATGCTTCATGGTTAGAATCCTCGGAACAAAAGAATTATTTTATGTGGTGGTGTTGTTGTTGTGCGTCAAAGTAACTTCATTTGTGTTCTCTGCTTTAAAAGCGAGCAGTTTAACCATTTTTTTATTTAAATATAATTATCTTTGTGATATTAGACTACCTTTCTAATAATGGGAAGTTTATATATTATGTCTTGGCAGGTATTAAAAGTTAACTTGAGATATACCTGATGGGATATATTGGTGCTCATGGCATTAATGCACTGCACAAATATAAGTACAGTGGCGTTGATCACTCTTATCTTGCAAAATATGTTCTTCAACCATTTTGGAGCCGTTTCGTGACATTCTTCCCTCTTTGGATGCCGTAAGCACTATTCAGTTTTTTTCTCTTCTTATAACATACTTATTATCTCTATGTATTTGCTAATAAACACCTACTATGTCACTGTGTGTGTGTGTTAAACGTTAAAAAATGCACTTACATGCATATACTATGTAATATGCAGTAAAGTCGTTTTTATATGCGACTAATGTCCTTTTTCTTCTTTTTGCATGTCATGGATGCTTTAGACCCAATATGGTAATATGTTTCTTTTCATTTGCTATATATAATCTGATGTTCTTTATAGTCTTGTTTCCTTACCCTGTTTTATGTTTTCAGATTACCCTAATGGGATTTATGTTCTTGCTCATCTCCGCATCACTTGGTTACGTGAGTGCAAATTTATATTTTCCTTTATTTATTAGCTATTTTATTTGTTATATATAAAATCAGAGTTTAGTCTCCGCTTTTTACAAAAAACCATTTTTTTTCCTTATTTTGTTACTAACTTCTGTTATATGTTTGATTGTGTTTTAGATATATTCACCTCAATTGGATTCTGCACCTCCAAGATGGGTTCATTTTGCTCATGGATTACTCCTCTTCTTGTACCAGGTATGTTTACCTTTTTGAAGTGTTGGTTTCAGTATGCTATTGTTTAACTTTCAGTTGAGTTTTTATATTCATTAATCAGTTGTCTACATGGTCGTTTTGGGTATTATTTCCTCATTTGAATTTGTTTCAAATTCATGTTTGTTTATGCTAGACTTTTGATGCGGTTGATGGAAAGCAAGCTAGAAGGACAAACTCTTCTAGTCCACTGGGAGAACTTTTTGACCATGGTATTTTAATAATTTTGGACTCTATCTCCACGCAGTTCTGTGATAAAATCCGTTTATTTATGGGCTTTCTACTTTTCTGCAGGATGTGATGCACTTGCTTGTGCGGTATGTCTTCTTTGTTTCTCAAATATAATTGGCATTTGGCTGCTGAGGTTATCATATCTTAGTATACTTAATTGAATCAGTTGGAGGCATTGGCTTTTGGGAGCACTGCTATGTGCGGAAGATACACATTTTGGTTTTGGGTGATTTCAGCTGTCCCGTTCTACGGAGCAACGTGGGAGCAGTAAGTACACAATTATTCTGGATTTTCCTTAAAAAAAATATGTAAATTTGAAATGCTGTAATAGTTGAGGTTATCGGTATAAATTTGCTGAAGTTAGTTATATCTTGCAGTTACTTTACCAACACGTTAATCCTTCCGGCAGTAAATGGACCTACCGAGGGTCTCGCACTGATATACGTGGCACACTTCTTTACCGCTATTGTTGGTATGCAATTACTTGTCGCCTATAATTTTCTTTCAGTCATGTAACGATTTTATTTGTCTGATCATTAAGCGTTTCATCTTTTGGTCATATATTTAATTACAGGTGCTGAATGGTGGGCCCAAGATGTTGGGAAGTCTATTCCTCTGCTGGGTTGGGTTCCGTTTATTGATGGTAAAGCTCCATTAAGCTCTTGTAGTTTAATATCTTTTTGCATATAGGTTTTTAAACCGTGTGTGTAAGTCAAGACTACTGACTTGATAATAGATGCTTTATATAATATCCAGTTGATTTCGTCTTGCTGACTTAATCTTTCTTGTTATTGAATTCAGGAATTCCTACCTACGGAGCAGTTCTATTTTTTATGATAGTTTTTGCAGTTATACCAACAATCACTTTTAAGTAAGTATTTCTCTCCATATTAATAGCAAATGTACTCATCATTTTACCTTATAGCACACATATACGAGTGTAACGTCTTTTTCAGCATGAAAATAGAATTTATAAAAACATGAATTTGATAGCATAGTTCAGGTCAAGGTATGTTGTCTTCTAATTGTATTTTTTGGTTTCAGTGTGCAGAATGTTTATAAGGTTGTACGCCTGAGACATGGAAGCATGCTAAAGGCCTTGGCTATGGTAATCATATATCTTTCTCAGTCAAATGATTAATTTCTTGATTTATATAAGACTTATCGGCCGTTCTGTATCTTTTAATGCCAGCTTGTCCCATTTGGTGTACTCTTGTCAGTAGTCCTTTTATGGTATGTACCCTCCATATATTTATTGTTTGTTACTACCTATGTCTCAAATATCAACTCTTCATATTTTGGTTCGTCCCAAAAAGGTCCCATTTCCTTTTTGTGAATAAAATTCTTTTGCAATTTCACATATGTTTCCTACCAATTTATTTTCATGATATTGAGGGGTGTTTTAGGTATTTGATTCTTTGTCAAAACTTTCAATAATTTGATTACTATGTGCGGATGTGCCAAGCCAAAATTCGTATTTTTTGGTATGGAGGGGTTATTTCTATATCTAATATAGGATGTGTATTCTTTTTTTCTTTCAGGGACTATATGTCTCCGTATGATTTGATTGGGCAATATCCACATATGGTTGTTATGGGAATTGGACTAGCATTTGGATTTCTTGTGGTAAGTTTGTAGTTTATTTTTGCCATTCAGTCGTTATCCTCTATTAGAACATGGTGTGATGTCTACTCGAGAAAATAAAATCCATTATATGCATTCTTCATATCTTTATAGGAAAATTAGATCTCAGACCTTAACCAATCCTCATTTGAGATTCAGCTTCTGTAACACTGAAGTTTCTTTGATTCATCTTACAAAAATTTGAGCGATAAAAATCTGATTGGCTAATTGGCGAACTTTTTTAATTTAGGCTAGAAGAATGCTAAGAGTTGTATAGATAAATATGTTGCAGGTTTTCTTTTCATATTGTTAGAACACGGCCTACCTATTCAAAGTTTAAGATAGAAAAGTCCTAAAAAATGTATGTTTACTTTATTTTACTTCTGTTATTTTTGTATAGTCATAAACACTGAAAAAAATCTATAGTCCATCTATTTCGTGTGTAGGGTCCAAGCTATCATGATTTAATTTGATGATGTTACACTATCGTCTATGCAAGAAAAACTTGAAGATTGTTTTGGATTATGCTGTTTTTAAGTTTGTGTCCAATAATTAACTAGCGTGTAAAAAAATTAATTTAGTACTTTCATATGTTTACAGGGAAGGATGATATTGGCCCATTTGTGCGATGAGCCTAAGGGATTAAAAACTAGCATGTCCATGGTAAGTTCGTTTTTATATCCTTTTGTTCAAAATTATTACGTTGTATTAACCATTTTCTTCTTTAATTAATTTTAATTTCAGTCATCAGCCTTCCCGTTTTTATAGGTTTGTGTAAAAAAAAAATTCTATTGTAATTTATCTTTTCATTTTACAGTCTTTGTTCTATCTCCCGCTCGCGATTGCAAATGCACTCACTGCCTTGTTGAATGAGGGGTATGTTGTCATCTAACTACCTGCTTTTTTTTCCTTCATATCTGCGATGGACAATATGGAATGATATAGCGATAATTTTTTAATCAATTGATTCTAGCTAATCGCTAACAATGATATTCAAATGTGTGGCAGAATTCCCCTAGTTGATGAGAAATGGGTTCTTCTCGGTTTCTGTTTGTACACAGGTAAGATTGTTATCATGGTTTCAAATCAAACATCATATGAATATCCTTGTAAATATGTTAATAATAATATCCTTGGAATAAGCCTCAATCTGCATCGTTATTATAATACCTGTGATAGAGAAAGGGTTGTTACGAATTTTTTTGTAACAGCAGTATCTTAACCTTGTTTTTTTTGTGGCCTTTATTCTAGGTGCACTGTATCTACACTTTGCTACATCAGTCATTCACGAAATTACAACAGCTCTTGGAATCTATTGTTTCAGGTACGCAATCTGTTGTCACATCCTTGTGCTCATAGATTTGTTAAATAATATCTTAATTGTAACCTAAAGGTGGTAATATAGATCCATTTACTTAAAAATTGGGTCGTTTTGGTTATGTTTTATCCTAACCGGGTCATAAGGGCACACACAATTCAGCTTAATGGAACGGGTAAAAAAGTCAGCCAAAGTGTATTTTTAAAGCTTACATATCTAAAGTATTGATTATACAATTAGACAAAAAAGTTATTGGAGTTTGTATACTTCTTTTTCTTGATTCTTTGGCTGCTAATCCCGTGGTATATATCAGGATCACAAGAAAAGAGGCTTAAGGCGTGTGAACATTCTATATGAAGAAGGTAATGCTACGTTCTTATGTTTATTTCTCGTATTTGGAGGTCGAGTTCTATAGCCCTTACGTTGAGATTCTGGATTGATTTCCCAGGGTCATGGCGATCTTGTACTTTCAGATTGACGATACCATCAAACAACAAACCCAAGCTCTATAAGGCTGAAAACTGATAACATAATACCTACTAACTTCAGTCAAGTTTTATGACTCCTTTGTATCCTTATTGTTTGTTTGGTGCAACTTTTGCTATGTGCCTTCGGGTTCTATTTTTTGTAGGCAAATATTTATCCATTTAGTATTTTTGCATTCCCTTTTTCTTATATTGCCCAAGTGGGCTCATTGTGTTCTTTAGTGCTAAGATTAAATTTTGTTATTGCCTAAAAGATGTTTTAGTTTCAAATTTTGTATGGATGGACTGCATTTGAGATTTATGAGGTTACTCTGATTCGCTTAGTTGATTCTCCAAGTGATTTATATGTTTGTATATGCTCTTGGGTATTGTTGCAAGTGCGTAGGATCTTAAACTTGCGAGAGGATGATCTGATAATTGAGATTGAACCCCATATGTGTATTATAAAGTAACACAGAGATGTTGAGTTAGAGCATTGGGTGTGGATGATATATAATACCTCGCACCGCCACATCAGCATAACAAACCTCCACAACTAACCAGAACAAAACCCCCCCCCCCCCCCCCCCCCCCCCCCTCATAACAAACTTTAACCTTTTCATTTGAGGCCCACCACAACCACTTTATTTTTTTTATTCAATTTTTCAAATAAGCTAAATTCATTTTATTAAAAATAAAAATACAATACATAACACAATAATAATAAAAATAAACACGATACGAAAAAAAACGACACTGTTGGAATTATTCTTACTATGATGAATGAAACACAGGTAATAATATGAATATACTTTGTTTATACTTGCAGATTTTCGTTCATATGCAATCTTACAGATATATCGACCCTATATATAGTTTTCTAACCGACATATGTGAAGCGACATATTGCTTCAACCGTTTTCTATAACCGCTATTCGGTTTTCAACTTACAAACTAACATGTTCGGCCCTTAGGCTTTGCGTTTATTACATACTTGACACTAATACATACTATACTTTCTAATATGACCCATTTAACCCATAAGTTTAGGTTAACTATCAATACTCCCCCTTAAACTAAACTTTGGTTTAAGGCAGGTCTTCAACTTGCTTTTATCTTGCTCTTCACAGCAGCGTTGGTTCATCGTCGCTTTGATAAATGAGATGTGCCTCTTGCTTCTTGTCTTTATCCTTCCATTTGGTGCATTCGTATGCAAAGTGACCAAATTCACCACATTCATAGCATCTCATTTCTTTCTTGCTTTGTTCTCGACTTGTACCTCTTCCACGTCCTTTTTCTTCTTTACTAAAGTTTCTTCCTCGTCCTCTACCACGGCCTTGATTACTTGAACTTGCCATTAGAAGTTTGTTATGATAATCTTCTTGCGGTTCATCTTGACTCTTGAGGCGTTCTTCATAAGCAGTTAGTCTTCCAACAGCTTCTTCAAACGTCATTTTGTCAATTTCTGAATATTGCTCGATGGATGCCACAATTGGTAGAAACTTTTTTGGAACGGAGTTCAGCAACTTTCCTACTAATACTTTGTCTTTAAGATTAGAACCAAGACTTTTACACTTGCCTTTTATGCTTCCCAATTTACCCGCAAAGTCATTCACGGTTTCATCGGTCTTCATTTTTAAGGTCTCTAATTCGCTTCTCAAAGTTTGAAGGCGTGCTTTCTGAACTCGGTTTGCTCCAATATAACGTACTTTAATTGATTCCCATACTTCCTTCGCAGTCTCGTACTGTGCAACTTGCATTAGAACATCTTCCGGCAATGTTGTGAGGATCATTGCTTTTGATGTATGCATCTTTCTTTCATCTACCTTTTCTGCATCTTCAAGCGTTTCCCATAGTCCATAGGCCTTTAAGATTGTTTCCATCATAATTGCCCATGTGGTGTAGTTTGATTCGTTCAGTTTTGGACATTGAAGTGCTATACTTCCTTGTTCTCGAACTGATGCTCTACTTGATGCGTTATCATGCTTGTCACCTTCTACCATGCTTTCTTACTTGCGTACTTTCTTACTTGCTTTGAAACACTACGGTTTCTCTTACAGGGTGAAACACTACGGTTTCTCTTACTGGTGAAACACTAAGTTTCTCTTACTTGTGAAACGCTAAGATTTCTCTTACTGGTGAAACGCTAAGGTTTCTCTTACTGGTGAAAATCTAAGGTTTCTGAAAACAATAAGTTTTCTCTTACTTTCTTACTTTCTTACTTTAAAAAAAACGCTAAACGTTTTCTTTACTTACTTACTTTGGAAACACTAGAGTTTTCTTAAAAAACGATAGGTTTCTTCTTACTTCTTACTATGTGAACCACAATGGTTCAATTTCTTACTTCTTAGTAGTTTTGTATTTTTCTAATAAAAAACAAATTTTTGTTTCTTTAAAAAAAATATACTTAATCTTACTTTCTTACTTTCTAACCCAACCAAAAAATACACCTTTCTTTATCAATATTGCCTTCCTTATTTTTATTTATCACTAAATTCCTTTAAACTTTATATAACAAATAGAATGAAATATAAGAGTTAAAGTTAGAAGACTTAGTCAAATATTGTGTTGTGTGTCCCTCATGGCAGTAAAAAAAAAGCCACGACCTCTTTCTCTGTCTTTCAGTTCTCAGAAAAAAATTAGGGCAAGATCCCCTTTTTGTTCTCTGGTGATTGTCGACACAAAGAACACCAATTGATCGTCCCCTTTTCTTACTTCTGCGGTTAGGGCAAACACACGAAACTTTCTTCTTTCCCCTTCCTTCAATCGATCAAAAACAACCCAAATCCGCCTATGACTTCTTTCTTCTTCCTCTTTCTGATTAGATGACGGTTTTTGTGGTGGGTTTATGATAATGATTTCGTTCGGTTTTCGGGATGGTTGTTTTCTGAATTTCTGGTTGCGGATGATGAAGAATGAATCACACCCGCTTCTTTCTTTCGTTCTTGCGGTTAATTCCCGGAATCGATTAACGTGCTCTGATACCAATTGTTGGAATTATTCTTACTATGATGAATGAAACACAGGTAATAATATGAATATACTTTGTTTATACTTGCAGATTTTCGTTCATATGCAATCTTACAGATATATCGACCCTATATATAGTTTTCTAACCGACATATGTGAAGCGACATATTGCTTCAACCGTTTTCTATAACCGCTATTCGGTTTTCAACTTACAAACTAACATGTTCGGCCCTTAGGCTTTGCGTTTATTACATACTTGACACTAATACATACTATACTTTCTAATATGACCCATTTAACCCATAAGTTTAGGTTAACTATCAATAGACACGAGTAAAAAAAATACAACACATACTAATGGATCGGATCTTCGACATCCCACTTCGGGTAATTTTTCAAAATCTCCCAAACGTGAACATACTTGAACTCCTTTCCACCAAATTGTTGCTCAAAGTTTAGTTTCGCATTCTCGAGAAGAGTGGTCATTTTGACCACTTCGACGCTGCCAATGTTTGTAAATGGCATTGAATTTTTTGCAATCAACGTTAATCCTCGTCCATTTTCCCGTGATTGAATTTTTGGTATGATGGTCATCGGTAGTCTGATCATTGAACATCTCCATAACGTCGTTCCAAATTTTTTTTTCGGAACGGTTATTTTCCATATCTAGAGCTTGCGAAATTTCTATCAAAACTTGCGCAAGCAACATTTCTTTATATTTGTTCCACTTCGGATTTTGAGACTGTGTTTTTTTTTGGAGCTGCAGAGATAGAAAGTTTGAATTGATGCAGATGTGAAAATGGTGGTTATAGTTTGTTATTTAAAGGGGTTATTTTCAAATTCAAATTCAAAAATCAGATTCAAAATTCAAAATTCAAAATTCAAATTCAAATTCAAAATTCAAATAGGAGCGGGATTATTTAAAATTTAAATTCAAATTTAACGGTATACTTTTGAGCGGGGTTATTTAAATTCAAAATAAAAATTCAAATTCAAAATCAGATTCAAATAGGAGCGGGATTATTTAAAATTCAAATTCAAATTTTAAATTCAAACGGTATAGTTTTGAGCGGGATCATATGTGCCTATATATACAACCCTACCAGTCACAAGTTACACACACAACTCACACACACAAAAATGTATCGCAAAGATTTTTCTCAGCAATTCCCAAGTCCACAACAGTTGCCAGAAACAAGCTTTCCAACTCCACCACAGTTTCCTGCAACTAGCTTTCCAACTTCAGAAGAAGTTGAAGTTTACTCAACACCAATTGTTCCAACTCTACCTGTGAACAGACCACAGGTGGATCTTGAAAACAACCCATTCGGGTTAAATGAGGCTTCCCTTCGTCAACTTGAACATGACGAAGAAAACTATAGGGAGATTATGGAAGAGTAGGCACGCGAGGAAGCTGCTCGTCGTTAACAAGAAGCAAGGGAAGCTCAATATCTTCAAGATAACTACTTTGACATAATGGAGACTCGGCTCGTTAATGGCGAGTTTTATTCCTCTTCAAGTTCTGAGGGTTGGGACTCAGATGATTCGTTTTATTAAGTTTTAGTAGTTTTATTTTCATCAGTATGCGTTGTAGTTTTTAATGTTTAAGCGTATTGTGTATTTCATCTTTTCAGTTAAATGTTCAATGTAATTTGTGTTTTTCATTAGTATGTGTTTATGTTTGCATTCTTTTTTTCTCCACGAACCTTTGAATCTTTATAAAAAAACACTTCACCTTCAAAAATATTTATCCTCTTCACAAATAAAACTCAACAAATAAAAAGAAAAAAGAGAAAAAAATAAAAAAATAAAATACAACTTCAAGCTCGTCGTGCAGACGGCGAAATACACGACGGCGAGCCACGATGAAAGGGGGCGGTGTGGTGGTGAGGCACGGCGAGATGTCAAGTCACCCTACGGCGAGCCACGATCGTTCCACACCCAATGCTCTTAGAATTTTACATTCGGGTACTAGTCGACAGGACTTTCTAAGGAATGGCGATGAAAGTTTGATCCCAGTTTGTATTAACGAGTGTAGAAACCCGCGCGATGCAGTGGGATTGACTTAAAATGACTTACTTTGTAGCGACACTTAAACTTTAGGGACCAATTTTGCCAGGTTGCTATAGATAGTTATTAATTCTACAGGACTTACTTCGCAACGATACTTAAACATCAGGGACTATTTTTGCCAGATTGCTATAGATTGCAATTAATGATAAAAGACTTATTTTGCAGCGCCAGTTGAACCTGATGAGCCATTTTTGCCAATTTGACAAAGTTTGCATTTAATGCATGGTTGTTATTCTCTCTCTTCACTGATCTTTAGTATATATACTAATAATTCGTGGGTCCTTAGAAATGACATAATCATCACTGGTTTGAATCTTTTGATCTGAGGTGGTTTGAACTTATTATATGGCTACATAAAAAAAAGTTACAATAATTTTATATTTGTGTATCAAATTTATCAAAAAAAGGTTTCAAAGAGATATGGATGACTGGTTATTGACTTTTTGCAACTATAGTGTTTTGGTTATAACCTTTTAGAACAAGCAATAGACATTTGATTGATTGATGATTAAAAATGAAATAAGTGTCAAAACCCATCACCACTCAATGTTTCCTTAGTTTAATGAAACAATGTGTCAAATCTTACCTAACGGGTTTGTAATTGAGTTATAAAAGACTCTTGAAATAAACATAGACCTGTTTTCTAAATTTGTTTTAGGGATGCTGGACCACATTTTATGTCACAATTTATGTTATTTTTCTTTTTCAATAATTTTCGGTAAAATTGTCCTTTTCACCATATGGTTTCTATTTGTATCAAATTATTACAAGAAAATAATTGGTGTGATGATGTTTTAGGGATGTTTGGCTATAAATTTTGTAGCTAATTGGCTACAATACTTTATACAAAATACACTAACAATGATTCATGAATCCACACAAAAAAATCAGGACTCACAAAATAATCAAGGACTCACATTTTTAATACAAAATTATAGCCAATCGGCTATAATTAATTGTAAGTAATATAGTCCCATATCTTAAACATAATAAAGTGTACTAGTTTCATACCTAATGATTGGTAAGAACAATTTGCGACGATGTTGGTTACACGTTACAAACTACTGTAATAAGGTCATGTACACTTAAGAAGTCGTACATCAACATCTGAGCGTGATGATATCATGTCAAAAGAGTTGAGGTTTTTTATAATTTCTCTTTTAAAAAGAGTAATGTTTAATCTAGAAAATACTCTTTCAATGTTATTTTTAAAATTATCCAATATTTATCATTTTTTTTACAAATGCATCCGAATCTCGTTCTTAATTCTGATTCATATTTCAATCGCAATTTGTTAAACTGTAAATAGTATGATGTTGCTGTCATCTTCGATGATAATAAAGACTTGACGATGTCAATTACTAAATGTTACACGAAACACTTAATAACAATTTTTTAATTACAAGTATTCACTGTTATAAAACCTCGTCGATATGCACGACCATGATAATACTGTATTAAATTGATTTAAAACGACTTAAACACCTCTTTACTTGCTATAGAATGACAATTCTACTGGCCATTTAACTTTTAGCTATACTACAATGAAAGCACAAAACCTCTAAATAGTTCGTCTATTGGATAACGACTTGTATATGCTAGTATGCTACTGTATTAAATTCCTAGTGGATTCACATAAGATGAGAGAGTGGATTAAAGAATCAAATTTTTTAGTTTAAAAATATTTGTTAATTAACGAGATGGTTACCTGTGCATAACGACAACGGTGTATAATTACGTTAATTTATATGTACAACTTCTTTTAGATATGCTTGTATATAAGTAGAGTGAGAGTAAAGAAATTTAATGGTTTGGATTTTAATTAATTTTAATTTAAATATTTAATAGAATTTATTGACCTTTATAAGTAAACACATTTAAATCTTACAAAATTATTTATTTTTAAGTTTTTTAAATTTTAAGTTATGGATAATAAGTAAAAGTTTAATATAGATCTCAAATTTACCATAGATTCAATGAAGCAATCATAGCCATTCATTAGTCTAATAAAAAATAATAAAATAAACTTTCACCATTTAAAAAAAAAAATTAAATATCTTGCAAACCGTTAATCGTTAAGCGAAAAAAATCATACCATCTCGACGAGAATTAAATTATCTTTCTATAGATATGCACTTCTATATATTTTTAACGATTTTTTTTTTCAAAATTTCGGCCCAGAAAAATAATATATGATTTATGAAAATCATATGTGATTCGATTTTACAAATCATATATGATTTTTGCAAATCATATGTGATTTGTAAAAGTCATATATGATTTGAAAAAATCACATGTGATTGTGATTTTTGAAAATCATATATGATTTTACAAATCATATGTGATTTTTCTGGGCGGAACTTTTGAAAAAAAAAAGTTTGTTGAAAATATAGAGAAGTGAATATCTATAGAAAGATAATTTAATTCTCGTCGCGATGGTATATTTTTTGTAGTTTGAAGATTTACCGTTTGCAAAATATGTTGTTTTTTTTTTAAAAAAGGTGAAAATTATATTTTTATTAATTTTGATCAAAAATAAATAGATAAGATTAATTTATTGAATATATGACAAATATGAGATCAATAACTCATGGATAATTAGCTGACATTTGATCAAATATTACTCAGGTGACTGTAAAATTCGAGAATATACACAAAGTACATGTTACAATCTAAAAGGTCAAACTTTCAAGATCGAAAGTAAGCATTTGTTTAAAACATAGAAATTTAAAAGGTGAGTACTATTGTTAGATTCAAATACGTTTACGTATAAAAAGGCAATGTAATCTATTAAATACTCAAATACTTAGTTACAGTTATAATCTAACATTCTTTACTCTCACTCATAGCTGTTAAAATCTCGATCTAGCTCTTAAGATTTTCTAATTTTACGATCCCATTAAGCAAAAACCAATCAATCTTTCAAAAGATATTAAAAGGCATAAGACCTTAGTTAAAATCTCGATCTTACCAAAGGATCGTAAGATCTCAATCCGATTCGATCCAACTTTCCTTTAATTAACTAACTAATAAACTATAAATAAATAAATTTTGTTAAAGTAAAACAATAAAATAGGCGTGGAAAATTATAAATGTTTTATATGAATAAAATATATATGTGTTTAGATTAAAAGATTTAGCGTCCTTAATCATCGATTATATATTTTAGTATTTTTAAACCATTACGCATGCATTTTCACATTATTATAACTTTGGGAACTCTTCTTTCTTTATGAATTTGCTATACAATCAACTATGAATACGAATTCTACATATATTGCAAAAACAAAAATGATCCATAGTAAGATCTCGGTCTTGACAGCCTTGCTCTCATTTATTTCTAACCCATACATAAAAACACTTTGGTTTCCTACCTGAAATCGTAATTGGTATGAATTTGATAAGAGGGTGGTATGACATTAAATATATGATTATCATTCCTTTTGTTTGGTATAACATTTGAGGTATGGTTATCATATATAAATGGCTTTATCCAACAACTAAAAGTCCCCTAAGTGATAAAAACATACCTCTATCCCATCATATCAATCTACCATTCTCATTTCTACATTTAGGGGCCGTTTGGTTTGTTGCTAGAAATAACAATGGGTATCGGATTTGATATGAGGTAGAATGACAATTGATATAATTGAGTTTATTATTATAATTGTTTATATTTGGATGAATAAATATGATATGAAAAGTGTATAGATATTTGAATTTTGTAGTAGAATGAGCCTACGGATAACCAAGTTGATGGGGATGAGCCTATCGATATGAACGATATATTTGAAAGTCATATACTTATAGCAAACATCTACATTCATATTCATTAGCATTCGCCCATACCAAACACATCTTTAATTCCGAATTACGCATACCAAACATTTTTTCTTGAAATGAAACCATTCCCTCGTTCCAAAACCCATCTAACAAACGTCCCATTGCACTATGTTCTCAAGTTGAGTAAAAAGGCAGAAAGAAAAAGAAAGTGACAAGATATAAAAAAAAAACTTATGTTCTTATGTTTTTTTTTTATAGTAAAAAAAGTGACAGCAAAAGGGTGAAAAAAAGAATGTTTTTGCTTTCAAAACTACACTCTACTTTTGGGGTGAAAATAAGGGAATAAAAAAGCAGAAATTATAAAATACCACAATTACCTTTCTTATAATTCACTACTTGTATGATAAAGTGTATATAAAAGGCATTATTGTAACTATATTAACTTTCTTTCATTTCCCCTCCAATTTAAGAAGATGAAAGATTATAAGCTTCTTTTACTTTATTACATTTTCATTTTAATTTTAATTTAAGAACAAATTTTTTTTGTATACTTTCTTTCATTACGCCACTTTTCTCTGCTTCCTTTTTCTTATTTTATTTTGATTAAAAATAACTATGTTAGTTTTAGACAAAGTTATAAATAATGCGAGACATAGCGTGATGACATGACAAATCCTCACGTTATAAGAGCTTTGGCGAAACCACGACGTTTTCTAAAACGTGACTTAAAACAACACAAAATATTTATAAATTTATATATTTATATTATATTTCATATATATATCAAGTTTACAAAAATTTTTATACGTAAGCCGACATCTTGATCTATTTCATGATATAAAAATTACGCTTCACGTTTTAGCGACGCCTAACAACGCCGTAGCGCGCCTTTTAAAACCTTTGTTTTAGATAATGAAAGTGCAAGATGACATGGCACGGACCCACAAAAGTACTTTAATATTCTTACTCAAAACAAATTTCAATTCAATATAACTACATCAAAACAATAATCACTCACTTGTTCGATCACGTCACTCATTACAAGAAATAATTTCTTTAACACATTGCCGGAAAATTATTAACAATCAATCAATGGCAACAACAACCACCACCATCGCCAGTACCTTGTTCACCGCCGGTAACAAACTCTCCGGTAACGAATTAATAACTTCTTCTTCTTTACAACTACTGTGTCCGTACAAGCCGTCGTTGTATTCATTTCCGATCGGATCATCTTCTCATTTCTCTAAAAAGTAAGTTTTATTTATTTATTTCTTTATTATTTTGATTCATTAACTGTACTGATCATATAGTGTGTTTAGTTATTTTGACTTTAGTTTTTATTGAATTGATTGTTTTTCTTGTAATTTCGATTAATTATCTATACTACTTTATAATGCATTTAGGCCTTCTAAAATTAGAAGGCTTAAAAATTCAGATTTTTTTACTTGCTTATTATGGAAAGATATATTATAATGCATGTAAAATTAAGATAAGGAGCTCCAATCATGAGATGACATGTGTCACTTCTTAACAAACTCCAAGCCTAACTTCTAACAAACTCCAAACCTAACTCCTAACAACCAAAAATTAAGATAAGGAGCTCCAATTATAAAATGACATGTGTCACTTCTCAACTAAAAATTCATCTTTATTTTCAAATTAAAATATCTTTTTATCTACTTATTTATATTATAATCTAATTTCACCATATTTTCTAAAATTTTATGCTCTTTAATTCAACATCCATTTTAATATAATTTTATGAGTTTTTAGTTTTTATATTTTTAGTGAGTTTATTTTATTTTAATTCAAATTTTTACAACTTTAACCTTTATTTCATTTATTCCAATCAATATAATCTTGATTCGTCAAAATCATATACTTTTGGGGGAGTGTTTGACGCGTAAGATATTGCGAGGGTATTTTTATATGCGGGAATAATGATGTCGCGTGAAAGTTACGGGTAACCCAAACAAACACTTACAACTAACACATATACATTCGAAGTGTTGTGAAACGAAATCACTAAACGGGTAAGCAAACACATATAACTATACTTATCGCCGCCGCTGTCACCACCATCTCATCACATCACCACCTCAAAACATTTGTTCGCTATAAAATAGTCATCGGGTACCCGCCGCCGCATTGCGCGGGTACCCTTCTAGTATTTAATCATGTGTTTGTTATTTGTTTTTGGCCTAATTACTTAAAAAGTCATCAAACTACATTTTTTTTTTTTTTTTTTTTTCTTTCTCTTTCTATATTGTGTGTACTGAACTTTCAAATTTCGATAATTGTGTGTATTTTGTAACTATTCATCCATGTAAAATGACTATTTTACCCTTTGAAATTTGAAAAAGTAAGGGTAAAATGGTAACAGAATACACGCAACGATCGAATTTGAAAGTTCAGTACACACAAAGACAAAAAGTGTCAAGTATGATGACTTTTTAAATACTTAGCCCTTTGTTTTTCAACTTATGTCTGCAGGTGCGCAAACCTTAGGATGTGTTTAGTTATAGAAATTTTTTCTTAATATTGATTTTTTTAGAAAAGTCAAAGGGTTTTTATCTCTAAAAGTGTGTCGAAAATTTACAAAACTATGTATATTTTGGGATAATAACCTAAAAATGTTTTTAATTTGACACATTTTCGAATGTTTTGTAGTAAATATTTTTTTGCTATTATATAGTCCCTCAGTCTCAAAATTATAGTCCATATTTGCATTTTGGAATGTCTCAAAAAAATTGTCCACTTTCCATTTTAAGTGATAAAAAGAGGATTTAGCGGGAAAATATTCTATTTGAGTGGTTGAAAATTGTAGTGGTCTCACTTTTATTAAACTGTGTGAGACGGAGGGAGTACCTAAGAGCATCGGGTGTAGTCACCCAAAGTGGTGTCACGTGAGCCAACATCACCATTTTCTCTTTCACTTCCCTTATCACTCACACACACCCAAAACCCCTTCCCTAGTCACTCAAGCCAAAACCTCACTTTTGGGACCCACCATACCCAAGATTCTCTATTTTGGCACGAGCCAAATACTTCACTTTTGTTATGACGTAGGGGGTGGGGGTGTAGTCACTTGGCGTTGGCTCAAGCCAAAAGGGTGCCTCATTGGGTTGGGGGGGGGGGTACCCTTGTTCATATGTAATGACCAATTTACCCTTTACTGTTAATAGGTTGGTTAAAAGACGTAGGGGTAAAATGGTCACAAAATACACATAAAGGCTGAAATTCAAAAGCTTAGGTATACAATAGCAAAAAAAAAAAATAGTTGGCTACACAATACTCGAAAAAGGGACATTTTCAGAATAATTATCCCTTATATTATTTAGAAAAATGAAAAGCGCAAGGAAAAATGTTGAGAAGTGTAAATAGCTCTTTTCAGTTTTATAGTTAGAATTTGAAATTTGAACTTTTCAATTTCTTAGAAAAACTTTTAATAATTTGCGACTAAACAAGTTCCTACTTTTACAGTTTTTTGTGAATTTTTATTTAGAAAAATGCCCCTTTCTTACCAACTAAACACAACCTTAGTCTTTGCTTATTTTTAGATATATGCGGCAAAAAGGACCTTTTCCCACTTCAATTTTACAGACATTTTTTTTAAGGACTTAACATCCACATCTTCTCGAAGCCATGGTGCACATCGTCTGGAAATACAAACAAAACCTTAGTTGTTGTATCTTTGATCATATAGTGTGTGTGGTTTAAGTTTAATTTTCTAGTTAGTAATTTTTTTTTTTAATATTGTTGTGATATTTGGATTAAGTAAAAGTGGAAGAGCTGAAATTGTGAAAGGCGTTATGAATGAACTTTTGACTAATTAAGAGTGTTTGTTTTAATGATAATGTTTTTCTGTTAATAGTTTTGTTGTTAATGTGAGATTTTATTGAAAAATGTTGATAATAAAGTTATCAGTAGTGGATTGATATGTATGATATTATGTTTGTCTTTTTTGATTTTCGGATGATAAAGTGTGTCTTAGTCTACGGATAAATATTAGTAGTAAAAAAATTGTTCTAATGTATGACACAGTACTTGAGTTCATGCGATGAATGGCTAAATCTGTGTTATAATTGCGTAATTAGGCCACTTCACTTGGAATCTGTTCTATCCAACTTATTACTAGCTGTTTAGTGTGTACATTTTACGTACTTTAACAAAAAATGCAGTCATTTTCTACAAGACAAATTTACTTTGTTTGATGATTAGTATTAATTAAAATGTTTTATGTGCTATATTGGAATTTACTGTAGTCAAGTTCTGTACATCAGATGTTGTGATAAAGTTATGTTTGGTGATTAGTATTAGACTATTAGTACTCATTGAAGTGTTATTCAGGAACATTATTAAAGCTTCTGTTGATGGTGTGGACTCATTGGGTATAAGCTCCTTGGTGAGTTCTATAACTCTTTCTCCTTTATTTCGTAGCTAAATCTAACTTCTTGTGTTAATAACCCAAGTTCTGTTTCTACTTTCTACTTGTCGCCACTCACATTATATCTCATTCATAAACTGAACAGGATGCTGATATTCCTACTCCGATTGTTTTAATTGATCAAGATTCAGACCCATCTGCAACTATTGTGCAAGTTAGCTTCGGTGATCGTCTTGGTGCCCTCATTGATACGGTAAATGACAGACAATGTAGTGATTACCAGTTCCTTTTTTGAAGTTTATACTCTACCGGTTCCAAACCACAGTACAATTACGGTAAACTGTACTCTTTACCATGATAATGTAAGATGAAGGTCCAGATAATCAATAAAGTATACTTGTTATCTCAATACGTGGGTTCCTATCGAGTAATTTTACCTTCAATGCTGAGGTAATAAGAATAGTAATCTATAAAAGAACAGCAAAATTGCGGGTACTGGTTTGTAAGAGACATTATAAATTGTTGTTCTATAGATGTTTTACTTCTAGAGATAAATAGGAGTCAGTAGGTGTGCGATAAGTGTTTAATGTGTATTTTATAATAGATGTTTACTTTAAAGGGTATTATGACTTGATAAATTATTATTGCTCCTATAGATACATTAAGCTTGCTATAACGCATGGATTGCTGGTGCAGATGAAGGCACTGAAGGATCTAGGCTTGGATGTAGCAAAAGGAACTGTCACAACAGAAGGATCAGTCATAGAAACAAAGTTTTTCATTACTCGACTGTGAGTATGCTTGATATGGATTCTATTTGTCTTTATGTAATATTAGCTTGGGCAAGTGTTGTCCAGTTTCCTCATTTGATTAAACAATGAATCATCTATATCATAGTCAATTTAAATGTCCTTTATTTTCATGATTATACCAAGGTCTGCTAATATTTGTTAATTTTTATAGATCAACGGGGCGTAAAGTTGAAGATCCAGATCTCCTGGAGAGCATCAGATTGACCATCATAAACAATCTCTTGAAGTATCATCCAGTATGTATACCTAGCTGATAACCCTACTTCATGAACAATCACTTCATATTTGTTGACAGATTAATTTATTATTAACATTTATTTTGATTCATTATGCTGCGTACGTAATTCAAGTTCTTTCTCATTGTTTATGAATGCTAAGGAATCTAGCGCACGACTGGCAATGGGGGAAGCCTTTGGCATACAAACTCCAGACAAGAAGGTAACTTTGTTAACAAATGTATTATATGAAAGCACCTCTATGCCCACTTAAGTTGCTTTTTGCTCAAATTGTATAAGCAAATTCCATCCTATGTCTTCACTTCACAGAGGTGTTATATGCAAATGGTACAATCCCCGGTGCAACATGTTTGTTTTTCTGTTCTCCCAAAAATACAACATTTCCTTCTATAATAAGTTTCCATAACTTTTTTTCCACATACGAACCAATTACTTATAATTAGTAACTTTCACTTTTGGTCCACAAGTTCTCTACTGTTCTGTCCTTATTAATCGGCAATTTGGACCGTTGATCAATAGTCAGACATGTATATTAAATCATGCTAATCAAAGTTTTTGTCTTGATGGCAGCTTGATGTTGATATTGCAACTCATATACATGTCAAGAATGATGGGCCTAAAAGGAGGTTAGCAACAAATTTGCGAATTAAATTAACATTTTAGTTACTGAATTTTAGGATATTTTTAAAATCATGTACACCATTAATCGACTCACAAACACATAAGAAAATAAAGAATGCCTTCACTTCTTGTAATGCATTGATCTGATGGTATCTTGGTTTACTTTAGCTTGCTCTGCATAGAAACAGAAGATAGACCTGGATTGCTCTTAGAAGTTATCAAGATAATGGCTGATGTTAATATTACTGTGGAATCAGCCGAAATTGATACTGAAGTATGCAACCATCTTTGTCTCCTTCGCCACTCGTTCTGATCCACTCTCTGTCACACACACACACTCTTGCATACACACATTGACAATGCCTCATAAGCATCACTGATATCATTTCTTGTGAAATTACCAACTCAACCTTTCTTATGCTTCAGGGGTTAGTGGCCAAAGACAAATTTCACGTTAGCTACAGAGGGGCAGCTTTAAACGAATCCTTGTCTCAGGTAACCAACTCGTTTCCTTTGCTACATTAATATTTTTGACCATTTTAACCAAGGGTAATGGGTTAAATGGGTGGATTAGGTAACGGGTCAAAATGGGTTAAATCAGGTTGACTTAACCAGTGGATACTTATTTGTCCAAACTTTTAACAACTTCTATATAGAATTAATGCATTGAATACTATTATAAAACTTGATTACAATAATGATCTAAGTTTTTTATTCAAGCGATTTACGATGTATTAACTAAAAGTACGCTTTGGGTAACCTTCGACCCGTTCGACACATTTGAGATAACACACAAACCAAGTCGACTCATTTATAAGTAAATAGGTCGAATTGCTACCTTAACTCTGTGACTATAAGTATGTATGGGTTTTTTGTCTTTCTGTTTTGGTGTTGTGGTTCTTGCTACTAAAATATAACCAGTAAACATGTTCGGGTAAAATGAGCAGGTTGTTACAATTTTAGAGGCTCTGAATATTTCTCTTTTTGATAAAACAATGTTAAAGAAAAATAGATAAAAAAAAAAGGCTTTTCACACCGATTTCAATGACATAATCAAACAAAACTAGTTCTCTGAACTCGTCTAAATGGGCAGGTGCTGACAAATTGCCTACGCTATTACCTTCGGAAGTCAGAAACCAGTGAAGATAGTTACTAAGAAAGCATTTACTTTTCGACATGTGTTGCATGACTACTACCTGTATGATTAATCATAACCTCTTGTGTTTGCCTTTTCACATAATTTAGAATCATAAACGATTCTAGCAAATCTTCTGAGATGTTGCTTTATATGAGGTATCTTCTTATGTTTTCACTTGATTACTCGGTGTGAAGTTTAAAGAAAAATGATTACGAATCATGCTAGAAATTATCGATTCCTTTGTCTTTAAGAGTCAAAAAAGTATTCATCACAGGACCGCTAACATCACTCTAAATTACCTTTGTGTTATCTGTCATAAAATTCTAAAACAAGAACGCAACACTTTCATATTTTGCCAATTATGCGCACGAGTTCATGTTAAAAAAACACTGTTTAGTGCCGTTTCCATTAATATCGATTCTAAAGTATCGTGAGAAATCTATCTATGAAGGTACTCTTGTAAATCTGTGTGAGCAACATGCAATGATGCAAATTGGCACCCTCTCAAGCTGCATCAAACCAACCATAACGATACGATAGTGTGAAAAAACACACCTTATGTGAAGACAGTTTCAAAAAAGTAAAAGTTTTTATTAAAATTTTATATAGGTGATGAACTTGGATTACATCATTAATTCAAGAGTTAATTGCATTTTTGGTCCTTGTGGTTTGCCCAAATTGCAGGTTTGGTCCTCAAAACTTTGAAAGTGCAGCGATAGTCCTTATTTTGAAGTTTGGATTGCATTTTTGGTTTCTGGATAAAGTTAAATGACTAAAATACCTTTTGTCTTCTTCAGAAAAAGACAAGGGTAATTTGGTCATTTCACAACGATAAGGACCAAAAATGCAACCCAAACTTCAAAATGAGGACTATCGTTGCACTTTCAAAGTTTTGAGGACCAAACCTGCAATTTGGCCAAACCACAAGGACCAAAAATGCAATTAACTCTTAATTCAATAACTACAACTCAGAAGACTACAACTTCTCATTATTGAAAGATATGACAATGCATGAAGATTAAAAAATCGTACGCTAAGGGAAGGTAATATATAGTAAAAGTCTTTATCTTGCTTAGTACTCGTAATAGTAAGGTGGGGGTGGTGAATTTCAGTGGTATGGGGGCGGTGGAGAGTCGTCGTTGTAGTGTGGGGGAGGCGAGTATGATGGAGGTGGCGGCGATTTATCGTAGTATGGCGATGGTGAAGGTGGTGGTGGAGAGTAGGCATAGTAGTACGGGGGAGAAGGAGATGGTGATTTGTAGTAATCTGTTGGTGGTGGATACTCTGATGGTGACGGTGGATACTCTGATGGTGGTGCTGGTGACTTGTAAACGTACGGTGGAGGTGGGGATTCATATGGATAGGGTGAACGAGGTGATGGTAAAGGTGGTGGTGGTGAGTGATCATAACCATTATCATCTGCTATGACATGAGTAGCTAATGAACATATCGCAAATGCAAACATTAACCGAGGCCAAAACATGGCTATATCGGATGAGTCGAGGAAGGGTGCAATGGACACAAGTGCTTAATATCGCAAATGTGAGACTTGGTTATGTTGTAAAACGGAGAAGCTCCTTTTATAGTTGCAGTTTCATATATTTCATAGTATATATAAATTCGTAAATGAGGTTAGACTACTAGGTGCAATTAAGGTATTGCACATTAATAATCAAAATATGTCAAAATTGTGACAATTTTCATTGCTAGTATGTATTGTACGTGGATACGACTTGACCCAAATTAAAAGCTCTAGAAAAATACCCATAAAAAAAAGAACCCTAACGAAAAAGTCCAACAAAGCTGAATATAATGAAACAATAATCGGACAAAGAAAAAATTGAAGTTTTAAACTCAAAGATGTGCCCAACAAATTGGAAAGAGCATGTCTGGCGAGGGTATAAATATTTGGGAGAGGATTGTCTCAAGTTATAAATAACTTGATAGATCAAGTTGCAAGTATCAACCGTTGGATTAAATCTAATGGCTCAAATCATCTCATATTCTTTTGATTTGAGCCATTGGATTTGATCCAATGGTTGATAATTGTTTAATTTGATACATCAAGTTATTTATAACTTGAGAGGATCCTATCCCTAAATATTTTGCTTCCTAGTCAACAAAAGTAGAAATTAAAACTAATTCTGATCAAATTTGTATTGTATTAATTTTTAAAAGAAAAGCAAAAATAAGTATGATATTTTTTTTTTCTTTAGTTGTATCCAAAGAGCAAAGTTGGCTTGATGAGCGCAAATGTGAAAGTATAAATTAACGTTATATTATAATTGGTTAATAGAATTTACAATCAAGTACAAAAGCTTAAAAAGAAGGGTTAATGTTAAATTCAATCATATTGAGTTAGTATAATTTAATTTCATAACTTTCAGTAGAGATTTATTAATTTAACTAATACCCGACCTAGTTTAAACTTAGATAAAATTATAATTATTATTATTTATGGGTAGTTAACTTGTCACTTTTTATGGTTGTATGCAGCTATCTTTTTTTTTTCACATTCTATCACTAAACCTGCATCGTTAGTCCTTTGTGTGTACCCGTTATCTGCTAATACTGCATCGTTAGTCCTTTATACCAACGGCCGTTAATAAATAAATTAAAGTTTAGTTATCTTAACTTGCACCGTCAGTCCTTTATACTAACGGCTGTTAATAAATAACTTAAAATTTGGTTTTCTTACATTTTCGTTTGTTTTTACACGTTTTCGTTCGTTTTTACACGTTTTCGTCCATTTTCCACGTTTTGTTCGTTTTGCACGTTTTCGTCCGTTTTTGCACGTTTTTGTCCGTTTTTCCACGTTTTCGTCTGTTTTCATCACGTTTTCGTTCGTTTTTACATGTTTTCGTCCGTTTAACACATTTTTATTCATTTTTGCACGTTTTCATTCGTTTTTACACATTTTCGTATGTTTTTGTACATTCTTATCCGTTTTTAGATGTAAAAAAATGTATAGAAATGTACAAAAACGTATAAAATGTATTAATTATTGGTTTTCTTATGTTTTCATTCGTTTTTACATGATTTTGACCGTTTTCACACGTTTTCGTCCGTTTCTGTACGTTTTTGTTCGTTTTTGCACGTTTTCGTCCGTTTTTATACAAAAACATACAAAAATCTATAAAACGTATTTATTATTGGTTTTCTTACGTTTTCGTTCGTTTTTATACGTTTTCATTCATTTTTACATGTTTTCGTCCGTTTTTACATGTTTTAATATGTTTTTTTACGTTCTCGTCCGTTTTTACACGTTTTCGTCTGTTTTTACATGTCTATGTTTTTTTTACACGTTTTCATTTGTTTTACATGTTTTCGTCTGTTTTAACATGTTTTCGTTCGTTTTTGCACGTTTTCTTCCGTTTTTAAACGTTTTCTTCCGTTTTTGCACGTTTTCGTCCATTTTTATACATCCTTATCCATTTTTAGCTATACAAAAACGTACAAAAACATATAAAAATGTATTGATTGTTGGTTTTCTTACATCTTCGTTCGTTTTTACATGTTTTTATACGTTTTTACATATTTTCGTCTGTTTTTACACGTGCAAAAATAGAAAAAACATGTAAAAGTAGACAAAATGGTGTAAAAACGGATGAAAACGTAATAAAGCCCATAATTAATACACTTTTATACATTTTTGTACATTTCTATACGTGCAAAACCAAACGAAAATGTTCAAAAACAAACGAAAACGTGTAAACACAAACAAAACGTGTAAACACGAACGAAAATGTAAGAAAACCAATCATTAAGACATTTATACATTTTTATACATTTTTGTATGTTTTTGTACATTTTTATACTTTTTGAACAGCTAAAAACGGATAAGAATGTACAAAAACGTACGAAAACATGTAAAAACAGACGAAAACGTGCAAAAACTAACGAAAACGTGTTAAAACGGGCGAAAACGTGTAAAAACGAACGAAAACATGTAAAAGAGATGGAAACGTATAAAAACGAAAGAGAATATGGAAAAAGGGACGAAACATGTAAAAACGGACAAAAACACGCAAAAACGAATGAAAACATGGAAAAACGAATGAAAACGTGGAAAAACGGATGAAAGCGTGCAAAAACAAATGAAAACGTGTAAAAACGGACGAAAACATGGAAAAACTAACTAAAACGTGGAAAAACAGATGAAAACGTGCAAAAACGTGTTAAATCAGACGAAAACGTGTAAAAACGGATTAAAATGTACAAAAACGGACGAAAATATGGAAAAACTGACAAAAACGTGCAAAAACGGACGAAAACGTGCAAAAACAAACGAAACGTACAAAAACGAACGAAATCGTAATGTAGAAAATCGGACTAACGATGCAAGTTTAGCGTAAGAAACCCAAATTTTAAGTTATTTATTAACGGGCTTTAGTATAAAGGACTAACGATGCATGTTTAGCAGGTAACGGGTATACATAAAGGACTAACGATGCATGTTTATTGATAGAATGTGAAAAAATAAAGATAGCTACACACAACCATAAAAAGTGGCAAGTTAACTACATTTTCAAATGATTCGCCCTATTATTATTATTATTAAAACAACATTTTAATAGAGTCTCAAATGATTTACAAGAAATTAGTGAAGAGGCAAGATACAATTTGAGCCCCCACTCCTCTAGCTATATCAAAACTAATCCTACTAAAAATATGAATAACAACACGCGCCCCAATGTATTGAGTCACAGAGAACTTTCAGATTCGCTTTAGTAAGATCACCGCATCCTTCTCAAGTTCTAAAAAGAAAAGAATGAGAAAGGGAGAAATCGATATCTAATATTCGCACACTTATTATTATTATTATTATTATTATTATTATTATTATTATTATTATTATTATTATTATTATTATTATTATTATTATTATTATTATTATTATTATTATTATTATTTTAATAAACAACACTTTTATTATTATTATTATTATTATTATTTTTATATTCACCACTTTATTAGAAATTCAAAGGATTTACAAAAAATTAGTAGAAAGCCGAGATATTATCTGGGCCCCCACTCATCTAGCTATAGCGAAGCTAATTCTACTAAAAATATAAGCAACAACACGTGCCCCTATGTACTGAGTTACATAGAACTTTCGGATCTACTTTAGTAAGGTTACCGCATCCTTCTCAGGTTCCCCAAAAGAAAAGAATGAGAAGGGGAGAAAAGCCCATATCCGATATCCGCGCATTTAGCTTCATATTTGACGTGTTTACGTTGTGCGGCTTCAGTCACCGCACGACCAAAATCAACCATACCATTTATTATTATTATTATTATTATTATTATTATTATTATTATTATTATTATTATTATTATTATTATTATTATTATTATTATTATTATTATTATTATTATTATTATTATTATTATTATTATTATTATTATTATTATTATTATTATTATTATTATCATTATTATTATTATTATTATTATTAGACTAAAATACACCGTTGGTCCCTAAACTTGTATCGGAGGATCGCGATGGGACGAACCACGCTCTTTTCATCGCTAACGGTCCAAACAGTACCCATTAAATGCCAGATTCGTCCCTTGACCAGAATTGGGACAGTCAAACCGAGGGTATTATAGACCATTCACTTTTTTGAACCAAGCTTCAACCCAGGGACCAATTGTGAGTATGGATATTAGCCGTTTCTTCCCTGATACGCTGCATTTAATTTCGCGGGAACAAATACACCCACCCAACAAACAACTTTGCCAATCACATAAAACCACATTATCCAGAAAAGATAAACTGCAAATCGAAATCAAGAATATAAATCCTCATTTCCAGAACTCAAAAGACCAACCCAACTTCCAACAAAACCATGTCGATCGATCATTTTACCAACATGCCAGATGAAGTGATCACTAACATTTTGAATCGGTTGCCTTTGTTAGAAGCGGTGAGAACCTCTAGTTTAGCGAGAAACTGGAGGTCTAAGTGGACTTTGCTCACCGATGTCATACTTGATGAGGATTTCTTTTATTATTTAACATACGAGTTTGATGGTAGGCTTGTTACTAGATTCTTAAATCGGCTTATGGGTCCAATAAGAAAGTTTGTCTTTGCTGTAGAGCCAAGATCAATTATTGGAATAGACAACTTTCATCATGAACACATTCATGAGTGGCTCTTGTTTTTGGCTGACAATGGAGTTGAGGAGCTGATTATTACAAACTGGTATGGTGACCTAGTTACGTTCCTAACCCAACTTTACTCTCGCAGTGAGTTGAAACATCTGGTACTTCATGTTTGTGCTATGGCTACTTTGGAATATTTTCATGGCTATCCAAATCTACTGAGCCTAGAATTGATTCATGTCAATTTTCTAAGCGGTACAGTTTGGGACTTTATTGCTGGTTGTCCCTCACTTGAGTCTCTTAAAATGAATCGTCCTAGTACTAACGAGATGAGACTATGGGATATTGCAAAACTTGGGAATTTGAAGAAGTTACATTTGTCATTAGGTCGTTATAATGTTGTGACCACAATCACAACATCCGATATCTTTCACTTGACAAGACTTCAAAATCTTGAGAACCTTACATTGGATTTTGGTGATTGCACGGTAAGAACAATTTCAGTTTTACAACTTATAATGTTATAGAGATGTGTAACAGTAATGAAATTTAATCTGTAAAACTTCTTGTAGTTGATACATGAAGCTAATCCTAGGATGAAGGTGCCCTTTGTTTCCCTGATTAACCTTAAGCTGTCCGATGTCGATTTTGGGAATAGTGTTATGGTAGCATTCACCATTGGAATGATTCGGTCATCTCCGAATTTGAAAATGCTGGATACGAGAGTAAGTGTAATGATGTAATGAATATGTATCAAATAAAACATTCTTAAATTGCCATGTTTGTGTATCTCAACACTATTTGATTTTTCAGGCTGCAAACACGCTTTGTGATCTACCTTTGCCCAATTTTTCCACTGTTGTAGATAGAAACACATTCAGCCATGGGCAGCTTCAGACGGTGGTGTTTCGAGCTTTTCCCAGATCAGAGCATGAAATAACTTTAATAAAGTGTATACTTGCGTGTTCCCGGTCGCTAAAGACAATCAATATCAGGGAAAGCGATAGGAGTCATGATGGGAATGAAAATACCAGGAACAACTGAGAGTTGGCTAGGAAGCTGTTGAAACTCCCCCGAGCTTCCCCCACAGCCGTGGTAGATTTCTTTGACTGGTTGTAGTTTAAGTTTGGGTTGAATACCCTTGGACAATTAATGTTTCAAAATAGTTTTAGTAATTTTGTACAGTAATTGTTATATGGTTTGCTTAAAATTAGATTGTTCATATGTTGTTGTTTGTGCGTATTCTAGGTGATGAAAGTTTGACATTCGAAAGTCAAACTTTCATTTAGCATTTTTATTTGATTGTAGCAAGTAAAACTGCATTTCCAGTTTACTTTAGTTAGTCAATACTTGAAAATGTTGAATGGGTTAACTGTGAACGAGAGTTGTAATGTCAGAAGGATTGAAAACCTTTGGTGTTGGAATCGCTCCTAACTCGTAAATGGAACGACATTGACGGGATTACATTTCTATCTTTGTTACCTCAAACACAAGGGCTTGTTATGTCAATTACCCATAGATGTATGTGTTTGGGTATATAAACCCCTCCATACTTCCATGGAGGGGTGAGTCTCATTAGTGTAACTTTCCCTTTCATTAATAAAACACACACTAGTTCTCTCCCTTTTCTCTTGTTTCTCTCTCTAACTTGAAGATGGGTTTCTTCCATCTTCCAAGACCTCCTGATTCACCATATCAACCACATAAACGGTCCTAACATTGGTATCAAGAGCAAGGTCCGATTTTTATCATTGGTTGATTTTTGGTGATGTTATCTTGTCAAATTCTTGTATAAAAATATGTTTTTTCTCCAAAGTTGTTAACTTTTAACAATATTTTAGTGTTAAATAGTTTTTTTACTCAAGTTTATGTATTTTTTGGTCAAAAATTTGTATGGGTTAACAGAAATGTAAAAGTCAAAAAAACTGTTTTCCACAACAGCTGTATTATCTTTGTTACACCCGTATACGTTTTGTCTCATATCTCGTGAAAAATTTGATGGTTTCTGGTCAAGTCTCATGGTCAAACGGGTAAAAATATGCTATTTCTGCAGTCAGTTTCTGTGTTTATCATGAATGAACGGAATATTGGTCGGAAAAACATCGCCGGAAAAAAAGTCAAAGGGTCAAAACCCTAAACTTACGCATAAGGATCAATCTACAAAGCAAGTTACGCGTAAGAAATGGTTTACGCGTATAACTTACGCTTAAGACAATGTTTACGCTTAAGAAACATGTCTTACGCATAAGATATTACGCTTACGCATAAGGAATATGGAAAAATGTTACGAGTAACTATGGTCACGCGTAGGACATACGCGTAAGACAGTTATTTTTTTGAACAAAAAGGGTTACGCGTAAACTTGGTAAAAACTCGACCTGACCACGACCATTTACCAATTCCAAATACCTTCGACTCAATTAAGACCTCAGTTCATACATCACTGGTCCATGGATCTCAAATCTATACACGAGTTGCAAAACCATATTCTACTACAACCCAAATCTTTCCTAACCATCAATTATCATCTCTCATTAATTTTTTTAGATCTCAGTTCTATCCTTTTTTGTGTGACCTAAGACACGTCCAAGGACATGAGCCACAAAAGATATTTCATCACCGATCTATTTTGATGTGTTGCTTCAGTGAAATATACGAATGTAAAGGCTCGACTCATAACAATTATGTTATGTTCTACCTTAAATTCGTTTGAGATACAAAAGAGCATAAATTAGTACCTACCTTCGATTTTGAAGACCTTGAAGCCTTCAAAGAAGCACACAAACTTCGAAAGTACCTTATGTTATTTTGTGTTAACCTCGTTTGAAGCAGATGAGTCTAAAGTATTGGTGAGAGAAAAGTTTGGATGGTGAGAGGAGATGGTGAAAGATGGGGGCGCAGTTTGTGTTTAATGGGATTTGGGATTAGGGCAAACTATTAATACCGGTTATATTTTTTGTGTGGGAGAGATTGGATCAGGCTTTTACTGGGCTCAACTCTATCCGTATGCTTAAGTAAGAGTGGATCGGGTCTTATTGTTTGATGTGGGCCTAATGATCTGAATCTTGCTTGGACTTGTTATCCGCATAAAAGGATATTGAGCTAAAATGAATACATTTTCCAATGTATTTTTAATGCATTGGGTTAATACCTTTTATAAATATGGCATAATGAGTGGTATTTTGGTTCACGAATTTTCACGGGGATACATTTTTGACAAGATCGGGATAAACCATTATCAAAGTTCATTTTAAACCGTTAACGAAGGCTAGTTTTGGGCATTTAACCGCAAGATGTGATTACGGCGAGAATTCATTATTATTTATTTGAGGTTGAAGTGGGATATCACGGATGCGTGTACTTAGTATCTGAAGATATCGGGGTTGGTTGGATGCATGATTCTTTGAGATCCTTGTTCGAGCTTTAGCCGTTTCGAATGACAAAGACTTGAGTTATCTAGTTGAACCTGATGTAAGGAGTTACGTTGTTGTGCTCACAGATTATAACTATCACTTTTAAGGAGTTACGTTGTTGTGCTCAAGTGTCACACTTAGGTGTGGATAATTTGAGAAACTATAAGTTTACCTTTTTTCGATCAGGATTCGAAAAAGGGTTCTTCGTCTGACAATAGTGCAAGTTTAAGTCACAAGTTCGGGTTATTTTACTTCAATCTCAAGTTCGTCATATTGGGTTTTCTCCATCAGTAGTCACTACAAAAAGCCTTCAGAATGATAATGGGGTCGGTAAAGAGTTAGCTGAGAAGAGTATACACGAGTAGAGAAGTTTTATCAGTAGCTGATTCTCACAAGATATTTATGGTACTTCACACTTGTTCGATTAATTGAACATACATGGTTTCGATGTCTCCAATTTCATCATCAACATACGTGGTGTATGATTCTGATTCGTTGAAAACATCGGGGGGAAGAGAGTATAGGTGTTCCTTGCTTCTTTGATGTTTTTGGATTTTTTTCGAAAACCCGTTTCCTTTCATGAATTTCTTCAATCAGGGGGAAGAAATGAGTCGATTTGTGGTTCAAACGTCTCACTCTGGTGTTATCGTCTCACTTTCACAGAGTTATCGTGTGTGAAGATTACCTAAATAGGATGTTATGATGCCTCACACACGGTCATTTTATCGAGTAATTGCAGATTAACAGGTAACTACTATTCCGATAGACCGCAACATTCAGGGGGAAGTCGTTTCATTTCGTCTTTCGTGGTCTGTTTGGTGTGAAGCATCTACATACGTGAGAAGATCTTGTTGATTTCTTGCATGTTACCCCCGAACGGATTTTCCGCAACAAGTCAGATTTACCTTGTGTGGTTTACTGCTCATCTACAAATTCCGCTGCGTACTGAAACTTCAAAAGTTAGAGGAAATGTTCACTACATCAAAGTTTCGAATCTGCTGAAGACAGTTGTCAGTTTGGGGGGAAGCTGATTCAGAAACTTCGCCAAAAAGGAGTGTACGGAGAAGCTGCTAAAGACATGCAGCATGAATTGGGGGGAAGTTAATCCAATTCTTGCATATTACATCATTCGCCTACAAGTGAAGAAGACAGTTCTCAAGTCGAGGTACAAGAAGAAGACAAAGAGCGTAAACTGTCATCATCCTCTGCACTTGAAGAGCTTATGAAGACCTTTCTTTATTTGTTTTCTATATTTGTAGTAAATGTTGTAAGTAATCCCTTATGTCGTCCCATTGGGGGAAGATTGTTGGAATCGCTCCTAACTCGTAAATGGAACGACATTGACGGGATTACATTTCTATCTTTGTTACCTCAAACACAAGGGCTTGTTATGTCAATTACCCATAGATGTATGTGTTTGGGTATATAAACCCCTCCATACTTCCATGGAGGGGTGAGTCTCATTAGTGTAACTTTCCCTTTCATTAATAAAACACACACTAGTTCTCTCCCTTTTCTCTTGTTTCTCTCTCTAACTTGAAGATGGGTTTCTTCCATCTTCCAAGACCTCCCGATTCACCATATCAACCACATAAACGGTCCTAACATTTGGAACATTAAGTGCCAAAGTCATAATGGTATTTCAAGTTTGATGATGAGGATGGCTATTGGAATGTTCAATAATATATACAATGGTATTAGACTTTGTAAAGTCAATATTGCAAAACCATTACTAAATATTTGTTTTGGAGTGAATTGATAATTTGACATGTTTTAGAAGTTTGACTTAACAAAGTCAAACTTCTAATGGTTTTACGGAAGTTTGCAACTTGAGGGACCAATTGTGTATCCTAAAGTGAATATTGGGCGGGAGTTTTAAGTGTGACAAATTGACAACGGCAACCAACACAAATTCAGGGACCGAGTGTGAAAAAAAGGAAACTATTAAACCGTTCACCGTCTCTTACCAGAGACGATATTAACTAGTGCACACCAAACGAGATACTCATCTACCACTTTTTCCACACACACACAACTTTCCATTGGCAGATTTCCCCATTTTAAACAAACTCATAGAGGTGGCTGATTCGCCAAATCTTAATGATCGGATGGCTATCTGGTTTGAAGATGAGGCTGCCCAAGAAGGGATTCTAAGGAAGCTACTTCTTCAGTGCTGCCAGCATCTGAAGACAGGAATCATCAACAGTAAGGAGCTGATACAAGAGAATCAAGCTCTGGGATCTCGTGGAATTGCGCTTGACTGTGTGGATGCGCTGAACAAAATCCAGTCTAGGCACACAAACCAACTTGCCCAACTCATACAGATTGTTGGTCAAACAGATGAAGGTATTCGGTTCAACCAAGAGTTTGTTAAGAAAATGGCTGAACATAATGCCTGAATTTTTGGTTTTCTATGGGGTAGATAAAGGCGTCTTTTAGGTGATAGTTTTGCTAAAAATGGTATGTAAATTAGATTTGATGTAGTTGGTTATGATGTTTAACAGAAATTATTAATGATAAAATATCATTTGGGTTATGTGTTGTTGAATCTGTTGTATTGTGATATGGGTTGTATTTTAGTGTTATTAGTATAAGCAAAACCAAACAGGCCCTTGTATCAGCAAAACCAAACAGGCCCTTGTATCATCAAAACTTTAATCAGTAGAACCAAACACCCCCTTGTATCAGCAAAAGCAAAGGCAATGGTTTAAAAAGATGTGGTGAAAATGCAAATACTTTGGCACTAAATCATAATGTATCAAATAAAACATCCGCTTGTTTCAGCTAAATCAAACGACCCCTTTTATCAGCAAAAGCTGTTACAGCAGAACCAAACACCCCCGTATCAGAAAAATTAGAGGCAGTGGTTTCAAAACACGGGTTCAAAAGGCAAACGCTTTAGCAGTAAACAACAATGTATTGACAATTGTGTATTGTAACATCTTGAATTTTGACTTACCAAAGTCAAACAAACTAATGAAAACCAACAAATTGTAACTTGGGTAAGTCAAACCTATTAAGATATGCAAAACGATTTCAAACACAATTACTTAAATAAGATCACAAAATTTTATTCATCGATTTCAATAACTACAAATGTTTACTATCATCTAAACATACACTTAGCTAGACCCACAACTCTCCCTATCATCGTTTTCCTTCTTTTCCTTCCTTTCCTTAAGATATTTAAACAAAATTTCCAGTTTTGTAATCCTTTCTCCCAAATCGTTAAACTTTGATATCAAGATGTCATCCTCTTCCTTCTCCTTCTTAACACCCAAACGCTTTTCATTTGCGCAGTCTGCTTTCATCAACGAACTCAACAAACCCTTCCCCTTATCGTTTTGTGCCATTATTGTTTTTCTTTTTGCTTTGGGAAGAATGTGTGTTGATTGTATTTTAGGGTTCACTCTTGCTCGTTCATACATATATGGTTGAACGTTGGGTTACATTTTAACTAGCTTGGGTCAAAAAAGTGAATGGTCTATAATACCCTCGGTTTGACTGTCCCAATTCTGGTCAAGGGACGAATCTGGCATTTAATGGGTACTGTTTGGACCTGTAGCGATGAAAAGAGCGTGGTTCGTCCCATCGCGATCCTCCGTTACAAGTTTAGGGACCAACGGTGTATTTTAGTCTTATTATTATACTACGTTCAAGGTATAATATTAAGGTGAAGCATGTATATTGAGATATGCAAATAAAAAAGGTTTAAGATCATTTGTGGACAAAAGATTATTTACATATCAAGGGATCAATCTTCACCATCACTTTTTATTTGATTTAATGGATGAGATTAATCCAACAATTAGAAAAACCCACTTTCATCATTTTTTTCAAATATTAATAACTTTCAAACCGTTAATCGTTAAGCGAAAAAAAATATATAATTTTGACAAGCATTTAATTATCTTTCTATAGATAGGCACTTTGATATATACTTTCGACAAAAAATTTTTTTTTCGTATTTTTTACGTTTTTTTTTAAGTTTTTTAGTTTTTTTACGTTACTGAAATTTACATTAAAAAATCATATATGATATAACACTATTAGTGTTATATCATATATGATATTAGTGTTATATCATATATGAGATGTATATCATATGTGATTTAACAATAGTATCACATATGCTATTACATATCATATGTGATTTAACACTAGTATCACATGTGATATTCAAATTAGTGTTAAATCATATATGATAATTCATGCAAATTCCAGTTTCGAAGAAAAACGAAATAAAAGACGAAAAACATGAAAAAAAGATTTTTTTTTTCTTTTTTCGAAAGTATATTAAAGTGTCCGTCTATAGAAAGATAATTAAATACTCGTCGCGATGGTGTAATTATTTTTGCTTAACGATTAACGGTTTAAGAGATATTGAAATTATAAAAAATAGGTGAAATATTAAAATGTTTTTAATCTCAGCCATTGATTTCATTTTAAATGGATGGTGGAGATGAGTCCCTTGGTATATAAGAAAAATTTGGTACGTAAAATAACTCCCCTCATAAAAAATTGAGATCGGAAGTGCAGCTTTTTAAATAGGCAATGTTTATGATAATTTTGCGATATTAAATTAACGTTTATTTTAACTACATAAAAAAGAAAAATGGTCAAAGATGAAAGGAAAAATTAAAAGTTGAAAGTTAAAAGTTGAAAGTCAAGGTTAAATGTTAAATTGAAATGTTGAATGTTTAATGTTTAAAAAAAGTCAAGCAATCAATATGGAATGTAGTAATTGTAAGTCAAGCTATGCATAATTAAGTAAACGTTGAAAAGTTATCTTTGGCAAATTGATTAGTATAATTAGCAACACAACTGGACAACTTATAAAATTTACAATACACACGGATGACTTTATATGTGCTTTTTATAAGTTTAATGCAATCTTAATCTAATACAGTTTTTTATAAGTTGGTAAGTATATATTTTTCGTTAATCGTAAAGAAAATAATTAGCCACGATAATTTTATTGAAAACTAGACACCGCTGCCGATATATACGAGTATTTGCCTATACTAAAAATATGTGTATCCACAATATTATAACGTGTATATATAATGTTAATTCTAATAGTATGTGTATCCAAAATATTATAACTTATATAATTAAACATAAATATTCATTAAATTTAAGTATGTCGATACTCTGTGAATATTATTAGTACATGCTTATAAGTTTATTCACACTTAAAAGTGCATTTATAAATATATTACGGCAGTTACGCCTAAACGTACCAAGATTAAATTCTACATGTGTATATATGTAAACAAATTTGTGTTTATACACACTAACGGCCGTGCAAAGATGTTCTTACACAAGAATAGCTCAAGTGTCAGAAAATATATGACTTTTTATACATGAGTTTTGCTAACAAATATTTTTAGGATTGTTGTTAACAATTCAATTCCGATATTTATGTGATATTTATGTTAAGATAATAAATAATTTCTAAACAAAATTATTCAAAATTATTTAAAAAAAAAAAGGGAAAATGAATTGTAGGCCTAAAACTAAAACCTAAATTTATACCTAAAGATGTGATTGATTAATTTGAAAACTTAATTGGTTAAAAATGATGAGAAAGGATAAATGTATAACACTTGTCATGAATTGTATGGATTAGGTTAATAGTAGGTCTATGTTTTAAGTTTATATATCAACGCTAAAAAAAAAAAAAAAATTATTGTGTCTGTCTATAAATTAGGCTTATTTAAAATCACTAACCACTTCCTAAATATCTCAAACATAAATACAATTCATTCTTTTCATTGTTCATGTTATCAAAACATACGGAACATGTTTCAACCATGTCTTAATATTAACTTATTTTATGAAAAAAGTTTGTTGACAACAACCTTGAGCACTGTGTTAGCATTTTCCTTTATATATCGATCATACTTACAAATGTGACAACGTTTTAGACAAACACACAATTATACGTCTGGAAAAGATTGTGTACTTTTTATTTACGTTTTAAAACCGTGTACAAATAAGTGAATAACATTTTCGTTGTAGTGTTTATAGTTTATGACCATTTAAGCTTCCTCTGGCAATAGCTGTGCATGTATGCGTCTTTATACACACAAAATGTTTAATGAACACATGCAGCAATAAAAATAACAAAAAATAATACATGTGATGAACTACATAGATATACAGCGATACACACATATGTATGCAAAAAGCATGTAAAAAACAGACGTACGTGAGATGTTTCGACTCCAAGCTTGAACTAGGTTTCATGCTATTCACCACTACCTAGTTATCTTGTACACTTTTGACCATTGTTCGTGTAATTTTAGCATGATGACACATGCCAGGCCGAATTTATATGTATCATTAATTACATATCATGCTAATTAAAGTCTTGATCTAGATGGCAGCATGATGTTGTTAATGTTATATATTGAAAGTATTCACACATGTCAAGAATGCGGGTCTAAGAAAAGGTTAGCATTTAAGCAAATTATAGTGATCAAATTCAACGAATGCTAATTATTTAGAAAAGGTTTTTCACCTTGTGTAACTTCAAGAATGTACTAAAGAATTTTACTTGCTTGATGAGTGTGAAATTGCAAGTTTTTCATTCAATTTGTCGTCAAACAATCAATTTTGTCTTCTCCATTTCAAGATAATGAGCATTTAGATATTTCAATTCTCTTTTTCACAAAGTTACTGTATGTTGGATAAAATGGTCAAACCGGACAAACTGGTCAATGCTTTGTATCCTTGTTAGAGCACTAGGTGTCAAAACGAGCCTTAGGCTCGTCGTCGTGTCACCTCAGCACCACATCAGCATCTCATTTTTCCACAACAAACCCCCTCCTCACTCATAACAAACCTCAACCTCTTCATTTGGGGCCCACCACTACCACTTTATTTTTTTTATTCAATTTTCATTTCCAAATAAACTAAATTCATTTCATTCAAAATAAAAATACAATACATAACACAATAATAAAAAACAACACTTACTAATAAAAACGATACGAAAAAAAAAACGACACGGGTAAAAAAAAATACAACACATACTAATAATACGTAACATAGTCGAGGATTTGATGATATTTCTTGACTAGACGTTCCTGCCTCTTGCGGATGATTTCTGCTTTTACCGGGTCAGGATTCGTACTCGGATCTATCATCAGAAAATCCATCTCGATCTTCTCTTGGAGAGTTTTTCCCTTCTCCCGCCTCGCCTCATAACAAGCCCTTTGAGCATCGGCTTTTTGAGCATATATTTCGGATATATGTCCCGAAAAACTGGTCGATTGACTTCCACCGGAGCTTGCAGCGCTTGACGTTGAAGTCGACTTCTGTTTCTTTGCGGCTCGTTTGCATCCATCTCTTTCAGGCCGAGGTCGTCTGTCCGGCCCGAATATATCCTCGAGACATGTAATGTCAATAGGATCTTCGGCATCCCACTTGGGATAATTTTTCAAAACACCCCAACATTTTTCATACGCAAACTCCTTCCCACCAAAACGCTGCGTAAAGTTAACTTTGGCATTCTCGACATGATCTTGCTCATTTTCACCACTTCGACGCTGAAGATGTTTGTAAACAGCGTTGAACTTCTGGCAATCACCGTTAATCCTTGTCCATTTACCAGTTATCATATTCTTGCCACGCTGGTTATCGGTGGTCTTAGAATTGAACATGTCGAGAATGTCGTTCCAAAAGTACTCCTCAGGACGGTCATTTCCCATATCTCTATCTTGGGAAATTTCTATCCAACACTGCGCAAGTAACATTTCTTCAGACTTGGTCCACTTCCTCCAGTCTGCTTGTGCTATGACTTCAACGTCTTCGTCGTCGTCTGCGTCCAAATCTACAGCAACTTTTTTTGCCTTCGTTTTTTTGCCCCTGCCTTTTGCCGGTTCACGTGCTTTTGGAACTTTGAATTGTGAACCGGACGGTTGTGATTCCATTTGGGCCAACTGTGGAGGCTGTGACGGGTTAAAAAACTGTGGAGGTTGTGACGGGTTAAAAAACTGAGGTGATGGAAATCGGCCGGGGTAATTTACGAAACCTTGTTGAAACTGATATTGTTGGTTAAGCATTATTTCTTGTGGAGACATGATGGAATTGGTCGAGGAGGGGGTAGACAGGTTTGAAGAACCCCCGTATTGTGGTGGGTTTGAGTTAAGTAGGTTTGTGAAGTACCCTCCGTCATTTGGGTTTTGAGACATTGTGAGATATTTTTTCTTTGGGTTAAGTAAGAATGAAAGATTTTGGGTTTGAAGATGTTTGTAAATGGTGAAGATGAAGATGATATAAATAGGGGTGGTGGGTTTTTAATATATATATATATATATATATATATATATATATATATATATATATATATATATATATATATATATATATATATATATATATATATATATATATATATATATATATATATATATATATATATATATATATATATATATATACTAGTTTTCGAAGCCCGCCCAATGGGCGGGCATGACTTATAATTATTTGTTTGTTGTTTTTTGTTAACTGAAATTCATTTTTTATAATTGTCAAACAATATTATAAAACAATTGTTTCTTTGGTTTTTAGTTGTTGGTATTTTTTTTTGTTAAGAATTATAAATAATTGTATGGTTTGCGTGGATGTAAATTATAAAAACATACAAACTATAAGTAAATACGTTTAGTGTAATACATATAAAAGATAATGAAACAATTAAATAATATAAGTATACCGGCTTTTGTAGAAACAAACTAATCTGGGACAATGTTTGGCATTAACTTTTATTAATCGTCATAGGGAGATAAAAAAAATTGATGATCATTTTATTCATATACAAAATAAAATTTCTTTGTACATGATATTTGTTGCGAAGTTCCTGTATTAATTGTCTTTGTCACAACAAAGAATCTTAAAACCTTTTTTCGTCTTAACTCTTGAAAGACCAACATGAAGTTGTCCGGTCATTGTACCCAACTTGTGATAATGTTTTAGAGCCAAATATATGCAAAGTTTTCTATAGACATGAAGTAAATTTTAAGTACAAATAATATCTATGCTGCAGTAGTATTTTTTGTGTTGAAAATTTCAAACACTTGGTGATCCAATTCAATATTCATCGATAAACATTTATCCAACAACGAACATGATAATATTCTTGAGTTTAAATTGAATGTAGAAGTAGATTTAAAACCTGCAAGTGTTAGCTGAGGAACGATTTCTCTGTATTTACCCATGACATCCTCAAACCCATTACATAATCTATCTTGAGGACAATTGACATATTCTTCCTTTGCGATCATTTAAGCCTGACATACTCATTAAGTCGGGTGAGTGCTTAAGCTGAAACATTGAAGCCTTCTTGGTTACCATTAGGGTTTCCTATCTCAAGTCAATTTTTCATTACTACCCAAAACCATCAATACTATAACATCGCCTTGTATAGGACATGGATTTTATGGTTAAAAGGACATATTTGTAAGACATGGATTTCATGGTTAAAAGGACATATTTGTCATGCAAAATATGTTGAAAGCACTTGCATCAACATATTCTTGAGCATCATGTGATCTTGTCTTCTGTTTATCAACTGCTAAAATAGTAGGTGCAGACTGCCTCCGATAATGACCGTGCTCCCGGGGATCTGGTACTCAAACATAAGTCGTTCCAGCTATAGTTGTGTTACCTAAGAACAAAAAGCATTAAAATATATTGTAAACGTACATAAATATACAATTTAACCATCAAATATTAATCAAGAATGAAGATAAAACGTAAACAAACTTTGATTCTAGAAAAAATGTGCATACCATCAGCAGTATGCTCAAAAACAACACGTACACATTGTCTACTGTACATTTCATTCTTTTTGTACCTCTGACGATAATGGTTTCTTGAACAGTGTCGTTGGAACTGCACATAGAAGAAAGCGATTGATAGTCATCCACATTAGATACTTTTCTTTTCCTGTCATTCACTAATACTGAAGTTATGGGCTATTACTGATGTTTTGTTTATGGATATTAAAACCAAATATATTTTAAATGTGTGTTCGGGATTGTGGTTCAGCTTATTTTACCGGATTACGGGTTAATTTTTATGTGGAAAAGATCATGAGTTCATGTTTTTTGGTTTATGAGGTTATAGGTTTGAGCTTTTGTACTTGATTAAGTACATAAGCACTACATGCCTCTCACCTTCAATTTACATTTGAACATTTTTTTCTTAACCTACAATAAGTACGGATCGAACCCGAACCCTTATCAAATTATTGAACCCTCTAATCCTAAAAAGACCGAAACTTTTATCAATTCTCAGGCCTAAACTTAACACAAAAAGTATTTAATACCTTATCAAGAATACTTAATTTTCCTCAATGGAGGCACGTACTGAAAGTTCACTTTCACAACTGAATCCCAAACCGTCAACCAACATCAAAACCATTACAACAAACATACCAAAAACCTAAAAAATATATAATATTGTAACACTTGCAAATTTATTTGGGTGCATGCAAACAATAAATACATCTTTAATCTTCCAAAATATACCCAAAATCTTATATACAATAACCATCAAAATTAAAAATTCAATTGTATAACCATACCTGTAGTTCAAATCGTTGATGTTATATTTTGGTTCTTGATGAAGAGCCGCTTCCAATCATTTATTTCCAATGAACACTATTCATGCTACTGCCGTTGTAGATGCACGGACTTCATTTTATTGTCAAGTATATATGCTTCTATCGAATGTATTTCCGAAATGAATCTGTTACAGATATTAACATTTCCATTACATTTCAAATAGGTTGCCATAAAAAAATGGTTTTAAAGATTTGGTTTTAAATTATAAAAGTTCCTTTCATTTATAGCTTGCTATAAACAAATGGTTTTAAAGAATTGTCAGCCCCAACTACGTATATACAAACTTTCATTAATCTATGTTTGAACATGCAACCTTCTAACTGGCCAAAATATATATCTCGACAACATGAACTCAGAATTTGCTCCATTCTTATTAAAAAAAGATATCATAAACCAAAAACTTTTTGTTTGCATTAAAAATCACATTGGATGACTTTCAACATTCTGTTTAAATTAAAAATCACATTGGATGAATTTCAACCAACTTGATTTTTAAACTCTTTCTGGTTTTACCATTGTGACTTGTTAGATTTGAAACGAAACTCGAATTGACCCATTATGTAAATATATGAGACCATGTTGTATCCTCTTCAAACATAAAGAAACTGATTGGGCTTGTTATCATATGGTTAAGAGCATGTTCCTTTAGGACTAAATATGCTACTAACATATCCACCAGAAATATCTAAAAAAACCGAGTATTCCTTGCCATGTAATGAAAATAAACACAATTAGGAGTAATAATAGCAATTTTGACCGTTTACCTCCATTTGGAACTCCAGAACAATTATCTTTTTTGACACTATGTTGGGATGTAATATCGATAAACACACGGTAAAAAAGAACAAAATTAGTACCCATTGTTTTATGAGGCCAGCTTCACATGAATAAGGACAATTAGAACCATGACCTTGATATTGCTACCTGAAAATCATAGCGTCATCACGAGTTAGAATCTGAGAGAAACTAATTCATTAAAAAATGAGTGTAGAGCCATTGTAAGCTCAAGTTCATACTACAACATTTCAATTACTCTTCTTACTCATACTCTCCCTTTGCAGCCAACCTGTAGAGAACTGAACTGGACATCCAAACTGCAATATGAATGACATATTAGAGAATGAGTAATAACATTTAAGAAAGTTGACATAGAATAGGTTATAATTATAAATAATTATCATTAAGTTTTTTATTAAAATTGTCAAACAATATTATAAGACTTTTTTTAAAGAATTATAAATAATTGTATGGTTTGTGTAAATGGTTAATAACACAAAATATATAATTTTTACAACATTATGAATTTTATGTATGTTTGTAAAGTTGTAGATAATGAAAATGTATTAAAGTGTTCTTTAGCGGTTTTTTAGTTTTTAAAAACATGAGTTGTTTTTTTAATGAGATATCTTTCTCAACATTAGTTATGGTACTCTTTGTGTTATAAGTTATATTATACATGCTTTCTCAACATTGGGTTTTAATCGACTTAATCATTCGGGCAACGGTTGAAGAGAAAAGCTTCCATCGTATCTTTTCAATCTTTCTACCGGTCATACTCTTGGGTGCCCTCGCCATCTTTAACCTTTAATTATCCGAAATAAACGATTCAAAATAAAAATCAAAACCACCACGAGCTGGAGTTATTAATATGAAATAAAATATTAGTCTTGATAACATCTTAAATAAGCATTTTGAAATAAACTTCTTCTCGCTTACATATCATAATCATAACACGCTTATATTATCCGAACATGGGTAGATTAAAAAAAGAAGCAGTTTTGATAACACAAAACTACTTTCAATTACTTAATATTGGCCATGAAGCTATCAACCTGATGCACCGGAGTTTTTTCATCATCAAACGCACCGGAATATACTTTATACGACTGAACCTAAAGAACCTAACCTGTTACACAACTCACTGATTTTGGGAGGCATTTACCCATAGATACGAATACTTTACCATTCCATATCCACCAATTGCAATGTTATTATTAGTATCTGAAAAGTTTGTGCATATTTTTAACCTCCTTATAAGTGAATGCCTTTACTCCTTTTAGCTGAAGTGACGACACAACTTCCGTTGGTTGCATCCCATAATGCTTCATGTTTGACAAAAGAAATGATCAGATTACAAATTATCTTCTAAAACATAGTAAAAAGTTAAAAACACTTACCAAACAGACTGCTCTTATTCGGCTTCTTTCAAGCCTCCATTTTTTTACGAAAACCACACAGTCCAACAACAATTAATAGAGCCTAAAGCACACAACCCCCAATCACAGATCCTTCAATAACTTGATTATTGGATGAGTTATTTCCCCCGCCTGATGCTACTTTTGTGACCTGACACAAAACCGCTTAAGATTTCAAAGTACTTATCTTCGCTACTTGTCAGTAATTCCAAACAACCTTACACCCGACTGTGCAGCCGGAAGCAAGTTTCTTTCGTTTAGTGCTTGTTGAGATTTTTTTCCTTTACTACTCAGATGTTAGATCAGGTTTATTGGTTCTATAAAATGGGCGAACAATGTCTATTGCTTCTTGCATACTAACCTGAAACAATACATGAGTGTAGAGCAACTTAGCAATTATTTGTAAAAAGATGGTTCATTTGTTAAATAGCAGACATCATTTGTTATCAACTATTTAACATATCCCAAATTTCATCAGAAACAACAGTAAAAGATTCGCATTGAGGTCTAATTTCAATTACACTTGTTTCTGGTTCACCCGAAAAAAATAAAAAATAATAATGATTAAAAAAAGAGGGCAGTTACCTTAAGCAGCCATTGCATCTGCAAAAAGAAGAGTCAAATTTTTCGTTATCCAAGGCAGTCAAAGACAAAAACTAAAACTATATAAATGAAACATTCGTAGACATATAATAACTGACCCTTGTTGACAGCAGGAGTGAACCCGCTACTGGTCCCAACTCCAACCTCAGCTGCAACAATAATGCCGAAATCCAAATTAGCATCTCCAACGACAGACATAGTTACACCCAAAAAATCGAACAATCATGTAACAAAATACCCACAGTATGATTGCAAGAAAGCGAAAGCACATCCATGATGTTGTGGCCAACCATGAAAGTCTCAGAAACGCATCCAGCCACATACCGGTAATATCCATCCTGGTAACAGCCCCTAATCCAACGAAACGCCCACATCCGTGAAAGCACCAACCTTTGGCCCATGAATCATTATCTATCGTCTGACAGCTTACCCGACATATCTATTATACCAACCCTTTCAAGAGCCCTTTGACAGACATTGTTATTAGAATCCAACAAAGTGTCCACATCCATTGAAGTGTGAATTAATATTTCACTGTTTAGACAACTGCCAGGATCAGAGTCGACAGGATGTAACGATGTATGAACTAACATAGATACATTTGAGAATAGTACTTCGAACTATCATTTTAGATGATAATCTTAAAATAATTGTTAGATGTAATGGCACTCTAAATTACCTTGATCCACATAACATGATCGTGTACTTGGCAGAGGCAAGCTGGTGCAACTATTTTCTAGCGAATCCTCATTACAGCTCCAATCTTCGTCACATTCAGTTTTGACATCACCCTAACAGATCAGAAAGTGGTCAAGTCTCATGATATCGCAAATCCTTACAAATCAAGACCTTATAAAATATCATCTAATTTTTGAAATACTCACCTCCTCATTGTTATAAAAAAACAAAAAATCCGCAGCGGTTTAATTGACACAAACACTCTCACAGGGTTTAAAATTTCAATTGTATGGAGTGCTTACAACAGCAACCACAACAGGTGTGTTGTCGATATTTGTGTGAAGAGAAGGCTTAGATGACCGGAAGAGCACCCTAACACCTGTATCTACATCTACCCCACACTGTCATTGAATCAAAACCTTATTACTAACAAAGGCATGTACATAATTTAAATCAGATAAAAAGTAAGCATTCAACATAAACAGAAATGTTATAATATGTTTTACCTTCATGAGAGTATCCACCACATCTGTTAATCCTCTACAACATGCAATGAAAATAGCACGCACGTATATATGTGTCCGTATTAGAATAAAAAAGTCATACACTTACCCATATATGCTGTAACTACTATGTAGCATATGTTGTAGTACTTGAACTATGGTTGCAGCTTTGTTCCTTCTTCTGCACCTAAACTCATCTCTTGTCGCCATTGCTCTATGCCCAGTTTGAATTACTAATGCATATTTTTGTAAAATCTTGTATGATGTTCTTGTTGTACTTCCACGAATATGCTTTTCTACGCGTATAGATGCAGCTTCTTTCCTTATGTATTCATAAAATATGCATGCAAGTCTTCATGTTTGTATTCAGACGTAAGTTATTAAATGTAAGCTAAAGAACTAAATGCATACTATAATCTCTAGCTTGTCGACTTTCGCGGTTTAAAATTTAATGCCGGTGGCGAGCGGTATCATTGTAAGTGGTGACTGCAAGTTGTATAGAATTGCAAAATAAATATACTCCATAACTGAACCACATGGACAGCGTACTTTCTGATCCACAATTACTTCTTTTCTGATCCACACACTGCCTCGCCCAATTACTGGATCATTTACCCGTGTGATCATCATTTTCCTGAAACGATTTTTTTTAATAGTGGTAGGAACACTTGATGTTCTCATATTTTTGTAAAATGAGGGAGACAAATAGCTACACATGATTTAGGGAGCAAGGTATATGGAACAGTACATCTAGTGATATATGAAAATATTGTAGCCATTTTGTCTAGTCATTGTATTCTCAAGAACATCATCTGTTATGCAAATAATAAAAGAAGAGCGCAGCTTCCGTGGTTGCTGATAAATTAAAATAAAATGTAAGCATTATCAAACATGAATGGAAAATAAAACTTTCAATGTAATTGATATATAAAAAGAAACCTTTGTAACATGTGACTTTGCCTTGATTTCTTTTTCTCTTTGTCTGTGTCGATCATTCAACATTTGTCATTCTGACCTCACCTCTATGAAGTCATCTTCATCACTTGGGCATTCGATGTCTAGTTACTTGAAAACACGTACAACACCACATTACTGCAAAAAGTATAACAAAAAAAATATAAGTAACATCTTGCCTTGATTTGATCTGACAAGTGCCGAGTAAATATTACTCAGAATGATATAAGGCATATCGAAATTGGTCAAAATCTCACCTCCATAGCTATCGGGTACTCGCTTATCATAATGGACTTATGTCACAAAGCTGAAATTGCCACCAAGAATATACGGCACTCGATGCATCAGAGAGCTCGCAAGAATCCAAGGATGATATAACTTTTGATATAGCTTTGTTTAGAGCAGAAAGTATCCATTGGCAACTAAAAGGCATGTTCTCTGGGACTATCTTTGATGGAGGGGTATAATCATCCCCAAGTTTGCTGATGGCAAATCGTACAACGTTCCAAAGTTTTTACACCATTGCAAATAGTCCATAATAACATACCATTGTTATGCAAGCAACTGGAATAACTTTGCCAGCATCCACGACATTAATGAAAACATCCAAATTAACTGTAGCAACAATACCCTCATTTTTAACTTTTATGGTCGGAGGTGACAATATCGTAAAATTCAAGCTCATGCCATCATTTGGGAATTTTTTAAACAGCTTTGGGATTATAAATCTGCATCCGGAAGTGTTCAATAGCTTCTGATCTGGGAAGTTATCAACGATCCAAGAAATTTGGTTTGCCTAAAACAACAAAATAAAAGGAAGTACCAAACATTTTCTTATCAGCACTGCGATATTACTGGATGATGTTTATAATCACATTTACCTCACTAATTTTATATTGAAAAGATGTCCTGGAAATATAATTGTTTATAAACAGATACATATTCCTTTGGTGTACTGAGAACTTACGTTGAAGTACACTAATGACGCTGAGTTAAGAACATCTTCATGAACTGAGATTGCTACCATCTTCATTGGGTTATTACCCACACTACTACTTGATAATAAATTGTTGCCATAACGACCCGAAGTTACTTCGTTGCCTATTTGTGTAAATAATCCATCAACTTCGATGTGCCTAAGAGACTTGTTTTGGAAGTGATTGGATAACTAAATCTAGTTGTATCACAGCTTCTTTAACCTTGCTGGTGATAGTATCTTCAACTGCATAAGCTATATCTTCTGAGAAAAAATCAACTATTCTGAAAATATGGCAACAAATTCAATAAGAAACAGTTGATGCACTATTTCAGATAAAAATTATATAAACTGATAAATTTACCTACGAATCGGCCAATTCGGGTACAATATAAAAACTTTAGTATTGGACAGCCAAACTTCTTTTTCAGAAGTATGTATATTTATTAGTCAAAGTGTTACATAGCTAAAAGGTTCAAACCCCGTGGATTAGTCGGCTAAAAGGTCATCAGTGTGACATACCTGGCTTGATGTTGACTTTGATGGATTTGGTTCCTCTCACCACTCTCTAGCCATTGCATGACTTGCATATGTTCTGTAAGCCAACCATCCTCATCAGTCACATATCGTTATAAATATTGCAGAGAAAATTACTAATTTTATTCATGGTCAGATTACTTAAAACAATCATGATAGTACATAAACATATAGTTAAACGTATATTACATCATAGTGTCTGCATCACGATATAGATGGTTCAGTTACCGATGCTTTCTTTTAAAGGATTTCCATAGCTCCATCACATATTTCTGATCTTGGGTAACATCCACAAAGTCATCAATTCTCTGAAATATATTATATATATATAAATATAAATTAGATTAGATGTTGTTACTTGTTATCAGTAATTAGGGTAAAAAGTAAAATCGAAAATACCCTTTGGTCTTCAAGATCAGTGACATCATCATCAGCTTCATCTTCATTGTCGTCCCCTACCACCACTTCCTGCAAACAACGGTGGTAACTTGTTTTGATTCATACTTGCTTTTTGAATCAAGACTCATCATACATACATATTAAATCAGTTACATGATCACATGCATGCACTTTATAGCATTATATTAAATCCAATTTTTAAAGTTTAGGCTTACCATTATGAGTTTGAGATTGATTCAGGGACACCCGTAGATGAGATTGTGTGAAAAAAAAAAATTATATTAGGGTTTCTGAGAAAAAAATATATTATGAATGAGCAAAAAAAATTTCGGTATATATTTTATTAGGTTAACCTAAGTTGTAGGGATTCTCCTACATAATTGTTTGCATTTATAGATTATAATATGTAACATAATTATCAAAATAATTTGTTGCCTAAGTGGTAAACACACAAGTTATTTATCTAAATGACCAAGGTTCAATCCTTACAAAGCTCCTTTTTTATAAATAATTTTCAAAAATAATTATTAAAATTCCGAAATTTACAAAAATAATTATTAAAAAACCGAAATTTACGTAAAATCTAATTAAATTAAAAAATTAGTGCTTAGGTGGACAACTTATGCTTATGTGGCATGAAAATAATTTTCAAAAATAATTATTAAAATTCCGAAATTTACAAAAATAATTATTAAAAAACCAAAATTTACATAAAATCTAATTAAATTAAAAAATTAGTGCTTAGGTGGACAACTTATGCTTATGTGGCATGAAATTGGATTATGTGGCATTGAGGTGGCATTGAGGTGGTATTGAAGTGGCATTAATGCCAAATGCCTCCTGTTATATAATATATATATCTATACATTATATATAAGAGGAGACATGCCACATAAAATGCCACGTGGCATCCAATAATGCCACGTCATATTTCCATGTCATCAATTTAATGCCACCTAAGCAGATTTTTAATTAAAATCCGTTTTTTTTAGCTTCATAAAATTCGGTTTTCTTATCCCCAAAAAGTCATCAATTTAATGCCACCTAAGCAGATTTTTAATTAAAATCTGTTTTTTTTAGCTTCATAAAATTCGGTTTTTTTATCCCCAAAAATTTAATGCCACCTAAGCAGATTTTTAATTAAAATCCGTTTTTTTTAGCTTCATAAAATTCGGTTTTTTTATCCCCAAAAAGTCATGTTGCTGGATTTGAACTTGGGACATTGCATAACATTTACAACCATGCTAACCACTAGATCAATAATGTTTTTTGGTTTATACTTTGCAAACAAAAACCTATAAACCTTTCCAAACAAACATAACCCAATAATTTGAGAAATTAGCCGGATTCATCCATTATATCTCAAAACCCTAATATCATTCGAACTGTAACCCACGCAAATTCATTCTTTGCCCATCATTCTTCTTAGAAACCCTAAATCAAAACATTCAATCACCGGTTCTTTACTACCTGTTTTCTCCCCGCTTTAATTACATGTAAGTGATTAATTTAACTTATGACATCAAGGTCAGTAATCAAGTTGATTAATTTAACTCTTGATTAATTTAACTCTGAACCAGATTTATTAGTGTAAATAGATAAATCGCAATTGATTTTTATAGTATCACAAGTTTAAAGTCATATATATATATATATTTTTGGTTGCAGAATTCATAGTAAAAAGGCTGCAACAATATTGGAGATCACAGATTTGGCACTCACTACCATCTAAGAATTATCAAAAAGTTTTGAATGTCGTTATTGTTTTGTGTTAGAGCGTGTTGTCTGGTGCCTAATGTAGTTGGTGCTGATATTAATGTCTGCCACGAGGTGAATTTTTGCGACTTTAGCTGTTATAATTGCAGTCTCTATTTTCATTTTTTTCAAAATTTTTGCATCACTAGCGTTTCAAATAGATTAGGTATTGAATGGTTTTTTGCTTGACTGCTCAAGAGGCACACTAACACATAAGTAGTATTTTGGATGTATGGTTGTTATCACAAATTTGTATCTTATGAAATTGGTGAGCAGATTGGATAGGCACTTGATATGCCATGGTATTCAAACGTACATCAACTTGACGCAAGATATTACTTGGAACTATACGGAGGTGATGATGATGTTTCGACTACAATCTCTACAACAAGGTTAATTGTCATACCTTTTAATCATTTAAATATGTTAAACTATTAATAGTTTTTATTTTATTTTGTAAAAGCCCTTACTTGATAATAGGATGCGTAGACACATGTTAATCAAACCAAAGTTGGAGTGAGTATGTCTCTTGAAGCTTATATCCTTGGGTATCTTATGGACCTATTGGAGATCAGGAAAATGGTGTCACGGTACTACTTTCTCCCTTTTTGGTTTTGAGTATCATGAGTTGTAAGTTAATTGTGCATTATACAATATGCAGGCCTCTCATGGAGCATGAATGGATCCTCTGGATTAATGATCAACTGACCTGTCAAACAAGAGTTACAAATGAGACAATGGTATAGCGAATGTGATTTATTACACGTGTTGCAAAATCGAACATATTTCACATTTTTTTAATTGTATATTTTAAATTTAGGATTTTAGGTACAAGTACAACAACAACAAGTAGGAACTTCAACGTCTGCTTGAAACAGAAAGCTACAAGGACCATAGCCTGCTATTTCCTTATCCAAAAGAAAATGAAATCATATTCTTTCTATAGTCGTTGCCTCACATAAAACAATCAGTCATTTTGGTTACTTGAGCACGTTATTCATCCATTCCATGTTTATACATCATTAGCCTACCATCCTCATTCCAAATATAGGTAAAAACCGTTTGGATAAGAGGGAAAATCCAAGTCAAAAGGGTGTTTGGGATTGCTTATTTAAGTACTTTTAAGAGCAGATAAAAAGTTTAAGTGTTTGATTTCAATACCCTATTTCAAATCAATGGTTAACACAGGGTTGTTTGACATTCAGATTCAAGGTGAATAGGAAGCATGGTGTGCGTTATCATGTTGTTTTTAAAATACATTTTCGTTCACTATTTGAGTATCAGTTAATTTTTTTTAATTATTGGCTATAAGTGTTTCTTCCTCTTGCAATTTAAGGCCACAACAGGTTTGGCAAGATGCACTGATGTGTCACATTGTTTGTGATGTTTTACAAAATTTAAAATGTATATTTGATGTTTATTATTCGGGCTAAATGTCTTTTGTCATTCTGAAGGTAATGACATGGAAAGTCCTTCTAAAAACTTGGTGGATGTTCATATCCAAGGTAAGTAAATAGATTTACGACAAGCTGTGACCTTAATTTAAACATGTGATTTTGGTTTCACATGCAAATGGTATATATCTATTTTCATATTCCAAATGGATTGGTTCCATGTGTCTGTTGTTCTTGCGATGATAGCCATTTACCCGATACGTGTATTGGCAACAAATGTTTGGAATCACAGGATGCAATTGCCTTAAAAAGTTTTACACATGGTAAACAGTTACCTATGCATGAGGTCATGAACGACGCCCCCAAAAAAATGTGCACCTGTTCTGTAGGGAACCAGCCGTGCTGTTTATGCCCTGCCAACATTCAGTATGTGTTAATCGCTTCTAAAACCCATAAGGTTTGCAACCTTTCTTTTACATTTTATTATGCATACATGTTCATTTTCTTTTAGTAATTCAAGTTATTGATATTTAATTTTTATATCTTTTTTGCAGGGTTATAGACACCCAGACATTGAGGTTGGTTAATGAATACACAACAAGTTCTCCATCCAAGTCTGAGAAAATAGATTCTGATGTTCCAGGTACTCCTAAGTAAATTTCTGACGCTGCTCCATCCAATAATCATACTTCTTCTTGAATAACATTAAGTGTAGTTACAACTCAATGTCTGAAGGTCAGTTCAAATACGTTTATGAATGTTTGATAATTTTATTTTCCATACCTTTGTTGACGTGTACCTGTAATGTGTGTGCTTTAATCTTTTTTCTGACCTGTTAGGCATGAATACGGATAACGGTAATTTTGTCACTGTCTAAAACGATGACAATCAAGAACATGTCACTATGTGGAAATTAAATGTTTCACTTGAGCCATTATGGCAAGAACTGAGCGAGTGTATAAGTGTGACTGAGTCACAACTGGTACAAGGATCTTTGTCTTCAGTTATGTCAAATGCGAATACAAGTGACCATGTGCAGGATACCGGTGTTTCTTCTCCTCCTCTACCACCTGGAACCTAGAGACTTTTGCCCTTTATTGAGGCCTTTTTGTTCCTACGTGAAAAGATTCAGACAAGTAGTTCTCTTTTACAGTAAGATGATGCTTGTGAAACAACAATTGAAGTTAAGGAATTATCTGGAAGTTCATCACCAAGTGCGGCCAGAGTTGAAGTCATTTTGTACCCATTATGTCAAATTTTGGTTGCCAAAACAGATTATAACCAGTTTCATTATGACAATACGCTTTGATTAAATTATGTGGTTCGAGAATACATTTCGATTAGATTATGAGCTTCTGTCAAAGTGTCAAACTTACCAAATAGGATATGATCTTAAGAAAAATAGTTTCTCTTCTTCACAACCAATTTCCGTTCTTTGTTGTCAAATTAGATGCTGTACAGGGACCTGGAAAAAGTTGAATGCTGAAACAATTTTATTGCCTGCAGATTTACAGCTAACGGATCAATCCGTTTATGACTTTTAACCAAAAATTTTAGTTTGAATGTAGCCTGAGAAAAACGCCATTAGTTTTACCTGAGAACAATAATCGTCCATTTCTTCCTCTTTCTGCTGACGCAACTCGTCCTATAAACAGATGTTATGAAGTATAAGAAGCCAAGGCACTAAAAACCGCTGCATAATATAAGATCTGCCATTTAGGCGACCATGAAACGGTACAAATCTACCTGGGTTGGCTTCGGTGACTGAGATGGATCATACCCATGTCTCAATTTAATTCCAGTCCCTCCAAAATGAACTATGCCAGAAAATCCATATGAGGGAATATTTAGCCAGGCATCCCATGTATCATCCTCGCCCGTAAAAATAGCATGGAGCCCCTGCAAGAAACAAATAATGTGCTTAATGCTTACTTGAAAGACAACAAGGATTAGATGTCCCAAATATAATTTTAGCATCCAAAACCAACATACCGGGGTAGACCCTTGCATATCAACTCTATTATGAATAATGTTTAATTCTATTCTGATATGGATTTGAGTATGTAACCAATAATTTAAAATGGGGAAATAATTTAACAAGTGTCATCTTGAAATGCTATATCCAGGGATTCTGGTATTGGTATGACCCATGAAGAACTTGTCGATTCGCTTGGAACAATTGCTCACAGTGGACCTGCAAAGTTTTTAAAAGCTTTAAAGGTGCTTGCTCTTACTAATACTTACAAATATATTATTATGTTTCTGACTAACTAGACGTCAAATATAAGTGTTTTGTAAGATGATGTAATTACATAAACCATTACATTTGGCAGGATAGCAAAGATGCTGGCACTGACAGCAATTTGATTGGTCAATTTGGTGTTGGATTTTATTTAGCTTTTTTGGTTGCTGTTAAGGTACATTGTGTTATAAACCTTGTGCTTTGCGAACACCATTTTCATACACACTGCAATGCTAAATCTATGTGCTCGAATTCGACGCCCACTTCTGGCATCCTAACATTGCAGCTTCTGCATCAGCTGTAACCTGAACACCTCATCTCACCGGCCACAGGTTACACAGTAACCTAAACTTAGTCAACTGAAGTCTTTACTTTCTTCAATACACGTCAATAAAACTTTAACAAGAAATATTTACCTGATTACATATACTTTGAGAGTTTCTATATATTTCTACTCATCCATGTGTGGTGAATGCAGGTTATTGATCCATAACATGCCCACGTAGTGAAGAAGAGTGTCTCATCAGTTCATCCAGATTTAGGTCGATAAAGCCATACACGTAAAGGTGTACCGAAACTATACCCTAACAAACATCAAAAACTCAAAACCAAAGATGTCCTGCTGTTTGTTGCTTGATCAACAAGTAGGTGTGGTTAAGGGGTTCATGGGTCATATATCAAGAAATGAAATTATATATAGTGCAGACAACTTGTGATCATAATTTAAAGCTGATCACATAATTTAAAGCAATATAATTGTAAGAAATGCTAAAAGATGTTCACATATAATACAATTGTAAGAAATGCTGATCACATATAATTCATCATCAAAGATCTTTGATGATAAAAAGTAGTAGTAATATATTTCATCATCAAAGATATGATAGTGCAGACAATTTGTGATCATAAGTTGCCTTATTTCTATAACTACTCACCTTATTTTACATAATTATCTAATAATTAAATGCTTAAACAACGCATGTTGTGTAAGTTACTTATGTTCTAAAGGTAAAAGAAGTCATACACGGTTCGAATCAATGAATCCTCTGACCATGGTACCAAAATTGCTCCTAAAAGCGATCCAGTACCTGTAAATATCTTTGTTTGCCTTGTGTGTGTGTCATTTCATTTTGTAAGATCTGTTGCTGTCTTTTAGCTAATTATTACTCAGGGGATTTTCCTGAACGCCATATATAGGTACTGGATTTTCTTTCGCTGTCTTTTAGCTAACTGTTACTCGAAGGATTATCCTGAATGCAATCCAGTACCTATAGTTTCGTATTAGATCATCTTGCGTTTATATGCTTCTTTTTTTGCTAACATTAGTTTCTTAAGTATAGGTAACAATGGCGGCCGATTTTCCACAAGCAGCGGCCTGAAAGTTAGAAATCTCGCACACCCTGATGTAGGTATTATTGTAGCTTATATAATATAGTGTGTACACATTATGTGTGTTAAGACTGTATAAGTACATATCCCTTGCTACTATTAGACATGTAGACATCCATGTTAGCTGATATACTCCCTATCAAATTAGGAAATATATTCATTGCATTCATATTAGGCACCCTGTAACCTATATTTTCAACCTTGTTATATTATCTTTTTAACTAAAGACGTATTGCTTATTCAGGCTCTAGAATCCTTCTATGAGAAGTTTGATTCCGATTTCATCGACATTAGGACAAAGGCTCGTGAAGTGCCCCAGAGAGAAGATGATCTTAATGAAATTGTCCAGGTTTGTTGCCTTATACTTTATGCCGATTACTTGAATTTGGAGTGAAGTAAAAAAAATAATTAAAAAAATAGACTTTTATTGTTTGATATTCAATGTAATATGCATATTTTATAATTGTCATTTCTGAATCAGATAAGATTACCTTAGAAACTGCAAAACTTTTGAAGGAAGACTATCTTGCTCAAAATGCATTCACACCGTAAGTAACCTACACACCCCTCTTTTTTCTCACACTAATTTCTGTTTTACCATGTATGCTTAAAACCTCTTTATCGTAACAATGACAGATATGATAAGTACTGCCCCTTCTACAAGTTTGTATGGATTATGCGTAATATTATCCATTTCTACAATCTAGCCAACCAGGTGAGCCATCCTCTGTTTTAATTATAGTATATATAGTTTGATTTTTGAGTATGTGATACAAACATGTACTCTTGTTGTATAATGTATAGTCTGTGGAAAGAGGAGCTGGCATGGATGGCCAGAAGATTACTCACTCACTCATCAAACATCGTTTGGGTGATCTATTTTACCGATTAATGTAAGTGAAATTTCCATCAAACAATAATCGCATTGTTGTCATTGAGCCCTGAATCCCTGATCTAATCTGGTGAACTGAAATATATATAACATGTCACAGAAATTTGAGGACCCAGCTGAAGGCGAGGATGTTCTTACTAGAAAATTCAAGAAGCTATACGAAGATCTTACTGCTGGTTTCCGCAACCTTGAGGATGAAACCCGGTAAACACAGGACACGTAATTACGTTATTTGAAGATGAAACCCAGTGGCGATTTTCATCTGTGTTAAGTGTCAGAGTCAGCGTGGAGCCATTCGGGGAGGGCGTGCTGTTTCTTGGTGCATCATGAAAGAAAGGGTTTATTGTTAGTAGTTTGATTTATTTATTATTCAAAGGGTGTTGTTCAATATCCATTTGTGTTTAGCTAATATAATTATTTCTGCATCGCTCGGGTTTTCCTTGGGCATTTTGTGTCTTGAGAGTTGAAATAAGCAGAGCTGCATGTAGATTGTATCGAACAACTGCTCTCGGAACTGAAGTTGATGGTACTTTTGCCTTATTTTTTTTACTTGTCAGTATGAATAAATAATGAATGAAATAAGGATTTTGAGTAGGATTTTCTAAGGTCCATATGTTGTGACCATTTTTCATATTTCTAAATGATCTGTTTGTCATATGTAGAGGTCATTTGTTGCCAATTTTGGGCTCATTTGTGGTATAACTTTCTCTTTTACAGGGTCAAACAAATCAAACTTTCACTAATTAAGTTTTCTACTGAATCATGGTCGTTGTACCTTTGATTTTGCCTAATAAAGAGTCCTTTTCAAATCAAGATAAGTCTTGTAAAGGTTTATGATGGATACTTCGTACACTTTTAATGTGACATGCATCATATTATATATTTAACATTTTGATTTTGATGATTTTATAAGTAATGCAATGCAGTGATACGTTTGGAATTAGGAAGCATTTGTTAACAACTGAACTTACTTTTCATTTCTTTTGCTGGTGGTAAAATTATTGGTGGTAAAACTTTGATCTCGTGCTCCGCTTTTTGGCTACCGACTGACCATTCCCTTAAAGATATAGCTTCAATAATACACATTGAGAACAATGCATCTACTTATATAAAACGTTATCGGTATATGCAAATTATTTATTTATTTTAACAATAAAAAATTTTGACGTGTTAACTGAGTTAGGATCAAATGAGAAGGGTGAAAAAAACCACAACCACATAGATGCACCTATAAAAGAAGATGCATCTTCTCTTAAATTTTTCACTTTTATTTGAAATGTGTGGCTGGAAATCCTTCTAATTCTTCTCATTTTAGTTTTTTTTCTCATTAGATTTTTTCCTTTACCCATTTACACATGAAACTACGAAATAAATCCGACATACTTAAAAGACCGACTGCTACTCCATACAAAAAAATCTTAGTTATTTGTATAAAAATAACCATTAATAAAGTGGACTAGCATTAACGTGGCCGTAAGATTTTAATAGAAAATTTGGGCGTAAAACTTGATACTCTCTCTGTCTCAAAATAATTGCCCCTAGACAATAAATACACGATGATGCACTTAAACCTAATGTAGGTCAATCAACTCCTTTAACTACTATCATCACCAGTCTGAGCACACCATACTTGATCGGGTTTGGTTTGCTGGCTTTGGTAACAATAATTAAGTTTTTCTGTTAATTTGGTAATAATCGTTGTGATTGGTACTTATACTTTTTCACTTTTGATGAATTATTATATATATGTAGCAAATAAACCATCTTCCCATGAAACTGAAGTCGCATCTCTACTCTCCATTAGGTCAGGTCCAAGAAGACCAAACTTGTAAAGGTGCGTGTTTTCCGTATATATAGTCTATGATTCGTTTATCTTAGCAAATAAAAAACCTAGAAGTTCTATATTGATGGTAGTGATCATAAGATGCCATTATGTTCACAAAAAGAGTTGATGATAAAATTAAACAACCTTAATATGTTAACGTTGGTGTGAACAGAGGTAGAATATGTTAATACTGGAAGCTATCAACAACAAGAGGTCTCGGTCGTATATGATGAGATCCACAACAGCAGGCACAATCATATGGCACAGAAAAGATTAAACAACTTTGTTTATGTTCATCACAACTTACGACTCAGGGAACGTCAAATAAGGGAGCTTCCAAATACTTTAGCTTCCTTTTATACTGTTCTCCAAGAGAATGTATTTTTTGAATGGATTGTAAAGCCTGAAATAAAAAAGAATATCATGAAGACGAGGTATGTAATTTTTATCTTGACCCTTAATTCCTCCCTCGGAAAGATATGTTTTTTGGATATTCTGACTTATTTACTGTCCCTATTAATATAACATGTACCTGCTATATGAGTGTGTACTCTAACGTTCAAACTAATAAAAACCATAAAAATAAAAATCATAAACAAAATCATAAAAATAAAAACCACAAGTCATACCCGTCCATCGGACGGGTTTTGACACTAGTATATATATATATATATATATATATATATATATATATATATATATATATATATATATATATATATATATGTATGTATATATATAAGTTTTAATATATATCCGTTTAATAACGGATATATATACGTTTGAAATATACTTTGTGTCCTTGTGTCAGTGCATTTCTCTCGCCGTCACCACGAAGAGCCAGCTGACGGCGAAGGACGACGGGCAGGGGCGGTGTCACGACGAGGTGCCAGCGTGGACGACGAGGTGCAACAGCGAGGGGACACCGTGTGCTCTTAGTTTGAATCGGGGCAATTTCATATATCTTCTATTTAAATTTAGATATTTTATACATATCCAAACATGTTTAAAAATTATTGTACGTTATACATTTAATGCTTGCATTTTAGGTATATATGCAATTAATTATTAAAATAGGGTGATATATTAAATTATCAAAAGCTTACAAAAAACTCTCCCCCTTGGCGATTTTGGTGACAAAACCGAAACCCTAAAAACTAATACTTTTATCGGTTTTTTGTCTATTAATCTCTGTTCGATTGTCCTTATACTACCATTAATCTGTCTATTGTTGCTCTATAACGGTTTTTGGTCTTGGTTATTAATGTTATTCCTTGGATTAATTGTTTGCAATTAGGGTTCTTAACTGTTTGTAGGGTTTCGTTCTACAGATCGTTATTTACTTGGTCAATCTCTAGGGTTTGGGTTGTACATGCTGCTGTATCTAATTCATCAATATCAGCAGGTTTCATTATGTGACGTGATTATCTATTTACCGATATAAAACCCTAATATTTTAGGGTTTTCTGCGTAAACCGAAGTATATACGCTACTTGTTCTTCTTGTTGTTTTCATTGTTTTGGTTATGCTGTGATGCTGAAATCAGGATTCTTGGATTCGGGTGGAGGGGGTGATAAGGAAAAAAGGGAAAAAGGTATTAATTTGAGTGGTGTTGAATTGGAGCCTTCGACCATGGAATCTAACTTCCCCTTCGTTGAGTTAGTTTACTTCCAAGGTTGGTTTGGAAACTGGTAATCTTGATAACGTGGAGCTTTCTAATGTTGTCGATGAACATGTGAATCTGAATAATAATGAAATTGTGGGACCAAACGTTGAAGGACTATCTGGTTCTCTTGAGCCTACTGTTGGTGTGAGGGAGCATGATAGTCACAGGTTTAATGACAAGGTCGGTTCTTTTGATGTTCATCCTGATACTGTGAATGGTGTGACAAGTGATTTGTCACAAAAACTTGGATCGTGTGGGGTTGAGCAGGGTACTACTTCTAATGTGAGTGAAGTTCTAGCAAATGTAAATGCTTCATCTATTGAAGTGAATGAGAATGCACCAGCTGATATTATTGCTGATGCGTGTAAAAGTTTTGGTGAGGCTATGTGTAATGCTGCAAAACAGTCTAAAGCAAATATCCCTTCGACATATGCTTCAAAGTTCAGTCGTACGATTACTAGGGCTAATTTTCAGGAAATTGATGCTAACATTCCAAAGGATGTAGATTATGATGTTAAGTTACCTATTTCTTCGGTCCTTAAGGTTAATGAGCGGTTGATGAACTCACTTACGAGTATTTTGTTGGTAAACGACTTGCATTTCCCGTGGTTGACTGATTTGTGCGTAACAATTGGGTTAAGTATGGAAGTGAGAAAGTGACTATGAACGCTAATGGTTTTTTCTTCTTCAAGTTCTCATCTATTCAGGCGAGGAATCTGTTCTACGGGTTCGTCCATGGATGATCCATGGAGTTCCAATTTTTATTAACAAATGGTCGCCCGAGATAAGTCTTTTAAAAGAAGAGTTTGTCTTGTGTTCCATTTTTGGTGAAATTCCATGATGTTCCTTTGGTTTCTTATACTTCGGATGGGCTGAGATTGATTGATTCCAAGATTGGTACTCATATGCTTCTTGGCTCGTATACCAATAAGATATATTTGGAATCATGGGGGAGGAGTAGCTATGCTAGAGATTTGATTAAAGCTAATGTATCTAATGACTTTCGTGATACTATAGGTTGGCTGTTCCTAAACTAAGGGGAAGTGGATATATGATAACATCAAATAGTCCTGAATATTAAGTGTCAATTTCCCCTGATAATGCTCATATTTTATATCATTTATATGGATTTACGCTTGTTTTCCTCTATATTTCACTTTCAGGTAAATTACGAGCATTGGAGCTAAAGAGACGCGGATTTGGAGAGTTTATTGAAGATATATGATAGTACACTCATTTTGAAGATGTTACAGCCTAACTCCCCTCTCACATTACGCCGTAACAGAAGCGTGGCTTAGAAAACCAACTCAATTGAAGATTACAGCGTAACTCTCTCCAAAGATTATGACGTAACTAACTAGGTCAAATGAGGTTCCGCGCCACTGCAAGCTACGCCGTAACTATTGTCTCAACTACGGCGTAACCAGGATTTATTGAAGATACGGCGTAACTCTTTCCAGATGTTACGCCGTAACCAGCATTTTCAGTGCAAATCACGAAGATAATGGTGTTACGGCGTAACTCTCAACTTAAGTTACGCCGTAACCAGATCTGGCCTATAAATACCACTCGATTTCCAGCATTTCTAATCATCCCATTTCACACACAACATCAGTGAACATGAGTAGAAGGTTGAAGGCAGATCTTAGGGAGCATACGGAGCTATGTCCAAGGGAGAAATCACTCCCCTACAATAAGCATTAGCATTTTATCTTTTCTTTACTTTCAATTCATGTATTTCGTAATGTTAAACATTGAATCGATTATTTTAGTTAATATGAGCGGCTAAGTACCTCTGGTGCTAGCCTAGTAATGATTCCTTAATTGCTTTGTTTATGTTTACATTGCTTCCATATAATTATTTCTAGTGTATGCATGCATAGTTTGTTGGTAGCTACCCTTGTTTCGGTAGTTTTGGATGGCGGTAGTGGCTAGTTACTTAGGAGATATGACCAACTGACCCTAAGTATGTAGACTGAGTGGGAAGGGTAAGATATGACCAACTGCCGACCCTTCTTCGCTTGTACGATTTGACCAACTGATCACCTACCGTTTGGATGAACTTAAGAAGTCAGGGATGAGTGTTTAAGATGCTAGCGCCCGGGCACTCATTGTTACAAATCTTGCATGTAGCGGTACTTATGACTTGGCTTAGGGGACTAAGAACAACTAAACTTTCGACGGGTCACCTGACATCTCCAGTGGAACCCTTTGCTGATAGGTTAGGACAAACTGACCAAATGTTATCCTAAAGACTTTCACCCCACTTGAAGTAACTAGAAGTAATTAAACATGAACTTAGCTTGATAGGATGAATAACTAGGTTAGCACACTTCTCCCCTTTTGATCTCAACCCTCGCCTCTATTTGCTTTCTTTATTTTCTTGTTTTAGTAGTTAATCATTTCCTCCTTAAAATCTATTAAAATATGTGACACCTAGACTTAGTTTAAATCCTTACACATAGCTCTTGGGACGACCTCGGTTTTACCGAATACTACACTACACACGACCGGGTACACTGTCCGTTAGTGCATTAGGGTAGACCATAGGTATAACGATACAATATAAATATTAAAACCTGGCCAGTAAAACCTGCATCAAGTTTTTGGCGCCGCTGCCGGGGAGTTATATTAGGGTTTTTATTAATTATATTTTTAATTTTCTTTCTTTTTCATAATGTCAGGATTCAAGACTAGAAGTTCAAAATCATTTTTGGCCAACCCGTTCGATGATCCGGAAAAACAATTTCGGACGAAAAAAGTTTACTTACCAATTCCTATTCATAATATTTTCTCGTTTTACGAATCTGACCAATCTGATGCAGAACCTGAAGTTATTGATGAAAATAATATCGAAGAAATAACCATGGATCAGTATTTGGAGCAGCCAAATGTGGACTGTAAACGAGCCTTCACATAAGAATCTAGTGTGGAAAAATTCTCCATTCCGGACTAATTTATCCGGGAATTACACGAGCTAAACTTTTCAGGAGACGAGAATGAGGATGTTCAAAATCATGTGGAAGAAGTGCTCTACTTATCATCCCTTTTTAGCGTCCGAAATATCCCTAGCTATTCGGTTACAGCAAGAATTGTTCCTATGACTCTTACAGGGACTGCAAAAAGATGGTACAATAAACTCCTTGCCGAATGCAAGGAAACATGGGATCAATTAAGAAGAGAATTCATTCAACAGTTTTGCCCTCATTTAAGATGGCTAAACTTCTCGGTAAGATCCATCAATTCGTTCGAGTGAAGAAACGTTGTATCAAGCGTGGGAAAGATTCAATGAGCTACTTTACCGATGCCCCACTCATGACTTGAACAAACACCAAATCGTCTATGTCTTCTACAGGGGAATTAACGCAGAAACACGTCAATTACTCGATTCTCCTAGACCTAATCCAAGCATGACACCTGACCAAGCTTTGGAGTGTATTTGACGGATTTCTGAACATTGCTATAAATGGCATATGGAGACAGGGTATGGGCCAAAGGATAATTTCGATCATAAGGTGATGAAAACATTGACGAAGCAATAATATAATTATGGTGAAATTTTCGAATAGCGGAGGCTGGAAAGGGCCAATGAAAGTGAAGCCTGTAAGGTAGAAAAAGTTAAGAGTGTATTTGGGACCAAGACCGGAAACAACTTAGAAAAAAGGATCCTTGACCATATCAAGGAATCAAGGGAACGTGATGAGAGAATTGAAAAAATGATGAAAACATTCATGGAAAACACAGTTTCTCCTCTTAAGACTCATGAAGACCGGATAAAGGGTTTGGAGAAGAATGCGAACTTATGTTCGAAAGCCATCACGGATTACCTCGTTTCACAGGAAGGAGAAGTTGTCAACACAGTTGAAACAATCTTTGAAGAGCCCACTACCTTCTCGGAGAAGGTTAAACGAAGAATCAGCAAAGAGAAACTCTTACTCCTTGACGTTGGATCTCTCCTAGTAAACGTTCCTCTTGTTAATTCCATTAACTGACCCTAACAATATTTTGCAGGAATTAAGCAACGATTCCGATGAGACGGTTCAACTTAATGAGAGATGTTCAGTAGTTTTAAGGAATGAACTGCCGCAAAATGAAAAAGATCCCGGTAGTTTCACTCTCCCTTGCTTGATCGGGAGTCTCAATATGTGTAACGCCCTTGCTGATCTTGGAGCGAGCATAAGCATAATGCCTCGTTCAATGTTCCTACGTATGGGTATCGGAGATCTTAAACCAGCCAAAATGAAAATTAAAATGGCTGATCGATCCATTTAGTCAGCCTTGGGAATCGTTGAGAATGTATTGGTAAAGATAAAAAAATTTCTCTTCCTGGTTGATTTCGTGATTCTGGATATTCCCGAAGACAACAGAATACCTATTATTTTAGGAAGACCAATGCTTGATACTGCCCATCCAAAAGTGGATGTCTTCGCTCGAAAATTAACTCTCGAAGCTAATGGGAAAGTTGACACATTTAGGCCTAATGAACTTCTGTCCACCTCTCAAAAAGTTTGTGCAATTGATCCTATTGGCGATTTCGGTGATGAATTGGAAGATTTTCTTATTGACCCCCCGAAAACTCCTACAAATCTTGGCGAGATAACTTCAGGGAAAGATTTTGATGTGTTCGTCAATTTTGAAGAAGAAGACTTGGGAATCAGTGCCGATGATTTCTCTAGCGAAATGGTCCATTGGCACAACAACTGTGAAAATACTTATTCATATTCTGACCAACCCAAGTTTTATGAGATGGGAGCCCGAATCCATCATAGGAACCCCTATTATCTGAAAATTTCATGCAAAATTGGGTTCATTGATTTCCATCCGTTCATCGACACAAATTCCCAAGTTAACATCATTTCAAAGGAATGCTACAACCAGGTTATAGAAAAGGAACTTGAATATAAAGGAAATAATTTCCTAGGGATTGCAACAAACATCCGTGTCTTTGTTGGGACTCACTCATTTTTGGTCGATTTTGTGGTTTTGGATGACGTTAGCGAGTTCGTGGAAGATGGGCTAACCGGGTTGCTTTTCGGGAAACCCTTTCAAGAACTATCTGGGCTAGATAAAGATGAGAAGGAAGGGCTTGTATGGTTAAAGATTGGCGAAGATAAAACGGTTTTTAAAATGCCACGGATTGTTAAGAATTTTAAAAAGTGGACGAAGAGGCAGTTGTGCCATGCTCAGCCACTGCTCGGCATTAGTGATGAAGATAAGGCCAAAGGTATTGACCACCCTTACCAAAAGATCAAGAATTTTTACTTGGGATGTTTAGAACTGGGGATGGACTACAAATGGGATGAGAATAAGATCAGTTGGATTCAACGTGGAGATTGCCATATCCACGAAATGACAAGCAAACACTTCTAGCCCCGAGGCTTTGAGTCTAACTTAAAAACTCGTAAATAAAAAAAAGTGCTCTTTCGGGAGACAACCCGAATTATCAATTTAATTTGTTTTATTTCCATTTCTGTTGGGTTTGTGTTTTTAACCATATTTGCAGGATTTCGGGGAAAAGTTGCTGCAGCATGCTGAATGGGGACCTGATCTGTCCATAGTTATGGCATAACTCATTCTTATGGTTACGCCGTAACATACTTTTTGCAACAGTACTTCATAGCATGACCAATTACGGCGCAATCCCATTCAATGGTTACGCCATAGCTACACACCTGTAGCGTCTACCAGGTTTTGCACTAATTACGGTGTAACTCCTTATAGGGGTTACGACGTAACTATCCTCTGTAACACTTCTTTCTTTTTAAACACAATAACCTTGTATTAGTTTTTAAATGAACTTTGTGGGTATGTTCCCTGTAAGCCCTCACGAGATTACACTCGTCCACTTGGGACACCAAGTGGTTTTAAAGGCTTGTTGCATACGCTAAATGCAACCGTGATTCCTACGAAAGTGTGTTAGGTTTATTTTTCATTTTTTTTCTTTTATTTTAGAATTATGCTTGTCGGTAGTGTGATTTCAGGGATTGAATTTTGCTCGTGAATGCTTATGTGAAGGCACGACTCTTTTCGTGTGCCTTCTTTCTTTTTGGAGCAAATTTCAGGGAAGTTCTTGCTCTAATTCTACTTTTCTCTTCACCATTATTTAACGCTTAGTATAAAAGGGACTTTTTACATTTCAAGTGGGGGGACAGGAGTAGAATTGTCTCTTGAACTTTATTTAGCCCTCGTTTTTCTAGTTTATTTTGAAAAATTATGCCATTTTTAAAATTTTGACATGTTTTTCTTGACTTAACTAGATTAGACGTTAGCCGAGCTCATTATAACCCTTGATAATTTATGGTGAGATTAGCCTTATCCGTTTCTAAATTTTACCTCAAATCCACCAAATTATGAGTGTGCCGGTAGCTTGTAAACTTTAGAACTTGGCCTTTACACCATTTCAAGACCATAGACGAGGTATGTTAAGTTAGCTCGATGTATTTGGACTTTTCAGTTTAAGAAGGCGGTATTATAGAATTATCACCCAAATAGCCTATCATTATGTGTCTATCGATTAGTCACCTCGACTTCTCGACCCCCATGTTAAACCCTTTGTTGCACTCACCTTTAATGCGAGATACCCCTAGATACACCCTTATGAGCCATTCTTTTCATTTTGTTCACCCAACATATTGTTTCGTTACACCCTTACACTTTAGCCTACCCTGTAGTCTTTATTTGTAATTGGGAGGTCATTATTTGCCTAAGTTCAAGGTTCAAGTGGAAAGGTTCGAGAATCACGCTTTCGTCGACGACATATCCTTAAAGATCATTGAAGACCCCCCAAATTCTAATATTGTTCATCTCAAGTGGGGGGATGTTATGTTTAGTTATTATGTTATGTTGAAAAAAAGATTGTGATTCGGAAAAAAAAAATACTTATTGTTATTTAGTTGATTGTAAAGTGTAATGTTATAAGCACTATTGTTATGAGCTTACTAGTTGAAGAATGAAGTTGGAAGTGTTCCCATCATGACGTCCTCTAATGGCGCATCTACCTGGTAATATCATGATCCGGTTTCTTAACTTCGAAACTTGAACTTTGGGCGAACGATAAGTGGTGATGACTTGGTTATAGATTTAGACTATCTGCTTGATTTTATTTTACACCAATTTTATCCCATGTCTTATCCTACCCTTAGTCATGAAGCGTGTCTAGGTGATGCAGCGAGCAATCTTTGGTGTCTTGTCCATGGATTTGGTCATGTATCATTGATTTTGTCCACTTCGCCGTGACATGTTAGTAATGACAAATAACCCTTAACCTTTGTCGTGTCTACCTATATTGCCTTCGAGAATTGTTTTGTCCTTAACTCTAGTGGTGGAGATTTGTGTAACCGCCAAGCTTATGATAGAATACATGCTATGACTGTGCAACGAGTGATCACCCAGAAATTGACACTTAGAATAGTTGAGAGACTTGAGTGTTTTGTTCCCATTTCGTGAGGTGTTCGGCTTTGTTTTATTCTAGCATAAGGGATTTGTAAATTTATATTTTCCAGGTAATGGGAGATATCTTTTTAGGAAAATATCTAATAAGGTCTACTTGAGGGCAAGTAGAGTTCAAGTGGGGGGATATTTGATAACATCAAATAGTCCTGAATATTAAGTGTCAATTTCCCCCGATAATGCTCATATTTTATATCATTTATATGGATTTACGCTTGTTTTCCTCTATATTTCACTTTCCCGTAAATTACGAGCATTGGAGCTAAAGAGACGCGGATTTGAAGAGTTTATTGAAGATATAAGATAGTATGCTCATTTTGAAGATGTTACGGCGTAACTCCCCTCTTACACTACGCCGTAACAGAAGCGTGGCTCAGAAAACTAACTCAACTGAAGATTACGGCGTGACTCTCTCCAAAGATTACGACGTAACTAACTAGGTCAAATGAGGTTCCACGCCGCTGCAAGCTACGCCGTAACTATTGTCTCAACTACGGCGTAACCAGGATTTATTGAAGATACGGCGTAACTCTTTCCAGATGTTACGCCGTAACCAACATTTTCAGTGCAAATCACGAAGATAATGGTGTTACGGCGTAACTCTAAACTTAAGTTACGCCGTAACCAGATCTGGCCTATAAATACCACTCGATTTCCAGCATTTTTAATCATCCCATTTCACACACAACATCAGTGAACGTGAGTAGAAGGTTGAAGGCAGATCTTAGGGAGCATACGGAGCTATCTCCAAGGGAGAAATCACCCCCTACGATAAGCATTAGCATTTTATCTTTTCTTTACTTTCAATTCATGTATTTCGTAATGTTAAACAATGAATCGATTGTTTTAGTAATATGAGCGGCTAAGCACCTCTGGTGCTAGCCTAGTTATGATTCCTTAATTTATTTTTTTATGTTTACATTGCTTTCATATAATTATTTCTAGTGTATGCATGCATAGTTTGTTGGTAGCTACCTTTGTTTTGGTAGTTTTGAATGGCGGTAGTGGCTAGTTACTTAGGAGATATGACCAACTGACCCTAAGTAGGTAGACTGAGTGGGAAGGGTAAGATATGACCAACTGACGACCCTTCTTCGCTTGTGCGATTTGACCAACTGATCACCTACCGTTTGGATGAACTTAAGAAGTCAGGGATGAGTATTTAAGATGCTAGCGCCCGAGCACTCATTGTTACAAATCTTGCATTTAGCGGTACTTAATGACTTGGCTTAGGGGACTAAGAACAACTAAACCTTCGACTGGTCACCTGACATCTCCAGTGGAACCCTTTGCTGATAGGTTAGGACGAACTGACCAAATGCTATTCTAGCGACTTTCACCCCACTTAAAGTAATTGGAAGTAATTAAACATGAACTTAGCTTGATAGGATGAATAACTAGGTTAGCACACTTATCCCCTATTGATCTCAACCCTCGCCTCTATTTGCTTTCTTTATTTTCTTGTTTTAGTAGTTAATCATTTCCTCCTTAAAATCTATTAAAATCTGTTACACCTAGACTTAGTTTAAATCCGCATACATAGCTCTTAGGACGACCTCGGTTTTACCGAATACTACACTATACACGACTGGGTACACTGCCCGTTAGTGCATTAGGGTAGACCATATGTATAACGAGACAATATAAATATTAAAACCTGGTCAGTAAAACCTGCATCAATATACGAAAGAAATTATCTGTATTGAATGTGAATGGGAACACCTCGATGCAGTACATGTTTGTTATATGGTCACCTTCTTGATGAGTGTCCCAAAGCTACTCCAAAACATGTAGGTAATGCGGTTGATAAAAGCAAAGGTCCGGTTTCGAGAGCTACTAAGGAGGTGTCAAATGAAATACTTATAAGCAAATTTTTGGTGTTTCTAAGACCAATGAAATAGTGTATCTACTGGTTGCTCCTAAAAATACAAAGGTTTCTCCTCCTAAAGACTTTACTAAGGAGGCGTCAACGCCAAACAACCAAGTAAGAATGCTAATGTGGTTAACACGTCTAATGCCTTTGATGTTCTTGGTGATTTGGATAAGGATTCTAATATTCATGTAGAAACTAGTGCTAAAATTCCTTCAAACAACGTGAATACTACTACTACTACTACTGTTGATGGAGGACATGCTAGTAAGAGACTCTTGTTGAAAACATTAATAAGCTAGAAAGTCAAGTAATTAAGGGGAAGCTTGTGCTTCTGGATGATGAGGGGAGACGCTTCCTATGCAAAAGGAGGCTAATGTGGAACACATGGGTAATGATGAAAATATCCCAAACTCACCTAGGGCTGCTCCTTGTGTTATTTCAAATAGTACACCTGATATGGTTAATGAGGGAAAAAAGGTAGGTAATCCATTTTTTAACGTTGGAAATATGGTTATTTCGGATATTGATAGTGATGATGAAGTCGAAGATGTTTTTTATGAGACTTCTCGCTTCATGACTAGTGGAGGTGCTTATGATGTTAGTTTATATGAGAATGAAGATTATGATCTATATGACATCTATGACCTTCAAGACATAACTCCGGAACAAAGCGCTTTTTGTGATGTGATGGATATAAATATTCATGGCCAGTTTAAATGTTTGGTTTATTTCTTGTCCTTATAGTAGTTGTTCATAAGATTGGTTTATCTTTCTTATGCTAGTTTAGGTCTTAAGCACTGTAGGTGTGCCTTTTTGAGCTGAGGTGTTGGATTCACCCTCACTTGTACTTATATTTTTTAGAGTAATATTATTTTAACCGGGTTAACCCTTTTACCCAAAAAAAGATATATGAAATTAATCCTTTTGTGTTTTACAAATTACATGGATTGGAATTGAAGAAAAGAATGCTAATATGAAGTTTTGTTCGAGTTATTTAAGAAATAAAAGATCTAGAGCCTTAATGTAATATTGTGCCATATAAGTACATATAATAGGTTCCATTATTCAACCCCTGCTTATTTTTGTAATACTTTCTCAAATTCTCTCTCTCTCGTCTTGTATTGTGATCAATCTCTTCATTTGATCATTGTTTGCGTATTCATTTTGTATCATCACAGATCAATTACTTTATTTAATCTATGAATCTAAGTGTTTGAGTGTTTGTAGTGAAGTTGATAACATCTGATAAATCAGGGGCTATCTTTTCTTCGTATGTTGGTTGAACACGTTTAGGAACAATCGTCTATTAGGGGTTTTTTTTTTCTTTTTTTTTAATCAATAATAGTAAGTGGTGGTTGGATGAGTTTACTTTGGTGTTCTTGTATTGATTTTATACCATTTTACATGGTATCAGAGCCAAGGCTTTGATTACTGACTATTTCTTGATTCTAGGGTTTCTGATATCTTGTTAGAAATTTGGGGGTTTTTTGTTTAGTTGATCGATTGGGTTGTGTGATTCAATGATTGAGTTGGAAGTAGTATGTTTGGGTTCAAATATGGTGATTTTGTGGGTATATCTATCATGGTTTTCGATTTTATTGAAACCAAAATTTTGGTAATTTGGGGCTTTTGAGTTCTGGAGGTTTCTTGGTTCGATTGGGCCTAGATTTGACCATTATTACTCTTGACTAAATGAATCAAGAGTGATTTTGGTTTGGTATTGGATGTCGCGTGCTCTATAACATTTCTCACACTCTATCTGGTGATTTTGTGGGTAGATCTATTCAGGTTTTCAATTTTGTTGAAACCCTAATTTTGGTAATTTGGGGCTTGATTTATGTTGGTTTATTGGTTTGATTGGGCTCAGATTTGACCATTATCACTCTTAACTAACTGAATCAAGAGTGATTGTGATTTGATATTGGCTTTCGCTTGCTTTGTAAAACCTTTCACACGATATCTTTTTACATTGCTTTTATTGTTTTATTAGGAATTGGTGGATAGGGTAAGGGATATTTTTTTTTGAGAAGTTTGGTGACTTGATTGGTGAATTAATTGTGATCTTGTTATTGGTGATTTTTGAACTGTGTTACAATTGTTGCTTACCTACTTAGATACCTTTATTCTTGGTTATACTTGACCTACCTCTTAAAGAGGCTAGGAATCCTCTCACTGGCCTTAATTGGTATTTGGTGGCTTGGTTCACTAGTTGCCATATCTAGTCGTTCATTGTTTTTGACTGTTATTATTGGTATTTTTTTCTTGTTTATGTCTTGTTGGTTGTTTTGTCTGTTGTTGATCTCTACTTTAGTTATATTTGTTATTTCTGGTTGTGATCATGGTGGGTCCTACTTCTAGTAGTTCTAATGAAGTTTGAATTAACAATCTATGCATCATAATGATTTTAGCAGTACTTCTTTGATTTCATTTAAACTGATTGGTACTGAAAATTATATAATTTGGACTAGTGCTATAAAGCTTGCTTTGTAGGCTAGGAATAAATTTGCATTTGTTGACGGTTATTCGAAGAAGATTGGTTTTGAAACTAGTGATGTGTTGTGTGCTCAATGAGATAGATGCAATGTTGTTGTTCTTACTTGGATTATGAATTATGTGTCCCAAGATGTTTATATAAGACTTGTCTATTCTGTTGATGTTCTTTATGTTTGGAAAGAGTTAGAAGAAACATATGATAAAGTTAATGGTTTTATAATTAAAAGATTAGCAATATTAAACAAGATGGTAGTTCTGTGGCTAATTATTATCATAGATTGAACTCTCTTTGAAGAGTATTTGATGCTTTGACTAAAGTGCATACTTGTACATGTGATGCTAATAAAGAATCTATTATCACGAAAAAAATGCAATTGAAAAATATTGTTCGTCATAAGTTTTGATTATATGGTATCCACCGCCGCAACTCGCAGGTACCCTTGTAGTTAATAAAGACGGAAGGAGTAGTTTATGGTTCATAATTACTATGTACTAATATCCTATATGTTTTCTTAATAATCTTGAAAAATGGCTTCCGATGTGATTTCTACCTATTGTTTTTCGGAAATGAAGGGTCAATATCGTATTGACCAATCAGAACCAATATAAATATATGAAAGACCTTTTTCTTTTTTTTAGGGCCATTTTGTTTATACATTATCACTAAGTAGCAATAAAACCCTTACTGAAAGAGACTTGAGAATCTATGACAAGTGAGTATCACGAGTTTTCAAAATAACAATTAACAAATTAACTATGACAGATATACCATAAAATTCTGAATGTAAGCATACTTAATTGATTGCAACGTAAAATTCAAGTTGTGGAAAACATAAATGTAAAACAATACATACAAAATAAAAATAAAAAACCCCTTGATCATTAAGGGCTTCTTTTAAAATGATTTTAGTAACAAACTCACAAAATAAAATTTCACTGATGCTGAAATCAATAATTCATTCAAAGGAAAAGTTATTATTGAAGTATTATATGAGTGAAGAACTTATGATTACATCATACAATAACTAGAAAACAGAACGCTACAACTTCTTCTCATTATTAAACAACATGATGATGCATGCATGCATGCATGAGAAATAAGACATAGTACGTCAAGGAAATGTAACATATATAACCAACGTAAAAAGAGATTCATGTAGTAAATGTCTATGATATTAAACTTCTTATCTTCATTATAAATAAGTAAAGGGGTGGTGAATTTTAGTGGTATGGGGGCGGTGGAGAGTCGTTGTGGTTGTTGTATGGTGGAGAGTCGTTGTGGTATGGTGGAGAGTCGTTGTGGTTGTTGTACGGTGGAGAGTCGTTGTGGTATGGTGGAGAGTCGTTGTGGTTGTTGTATGGCGGAGAGTCGTTGTGGTTGTTGTACGGTGGAGAGTCATTGTGGTTGTTGTATGGTGGAGGAGATGATGAGTACGACGGCTCATGAGGTGGCGGTGATTTATCATAATATGGTGGAGAGTCGTTGTGGTTGTTGTATGGTGGAGGAGATGATGAGTATGACGGTTCATGAGGTGGCGGTGATTTATCATAATATGGTGGAGGGGCATATGGTGAGGGTGGTGGTGGAGATTCGTAGTGGTATGGGGGAGGAGGTGGTGATTTGTAGTAATAACCGTAATCATCCGGCATGTAAACATGTTGTGGAGATGAAAATTTACGAGGATATGGAGGACAGGGTGATGCCGGTTTAAAACCATTATCATCCGCAAAGACATGAGTAGCAAATGCACATATTGCAAATGCAAACATTAACCGAGGCCAAAACATGGCTAGCTATATCCAATGAGTCAAGTATTTAGGTTCAAAACACCACGAGTGCTTGGTATCTCGAATTAGGGACTTGGTTGTGTTACAAAATGGAGAAGACCCTTTTATAGTTGCAACGAGTGTAGAAACCCGCGCGATGCAGCGGGATTGGCTTCTAAGGACTTATTTTGTAGCGACACTTAAACTTCAGGGGCTGTTTTTGCCAAGTTTTGAAACTTTGCATTTAATGTTCGGACTTACTTTGCAACGATACTTAAACCTCAGGGACTGTTTTTGCCAAGTTGTGAAACTTTGCATTTAATGTTTGGACTTAGTTTGCAGCGACACCTAAACCTGAGGGGCCATTCTTGCCAAGTTGCGAAACTTAGCAATAAATGCTGGGACACATGGCATGAGCACATGTGTTCCCCGCTTTTTAGTTAATATAGATAATTTCATATATGAGGTTAGAAATTGGAAGTCAAAAGGGTGTTGTTCATTAATTATTGAAGAAAATTGTCAAATTTGACAATTTTGACTGCTCTTATTAGCCCAAATTATTGCTGTAGAAAAATAGCCACAAAGTCCAATGGAGTTGAAAAGAATTTAACCATTGGACAAAAGTTATAGACATAAATCTTAATCAAGGTCGTATGGCACAACAAATTGGCATGCATATATGTCTAGTGCCTTAACTTCCTAATCCTCTAATATATTTCCATTCAATGAAAAAACAACCGTTAAGTGCTTTATATAGCGAGGTGAGTTTTACAATGACATTATACATGAAATATTCATGCTTATGAACATCTTATGAGTTATCGTACGTGTAAATTTAACATGACTACACACGTCATATATGAGACTTTAATGTTCAAATTAATATATCATGCTAACAATTAAAGTTTTGTCATAGATGGCAGCATAATGTTAATATTGCAATATGCATGTCAAGGATGGCGGGTTATCATTTATGCAGATACTATGTATGATCAAATTAACAAATATTACTAACGAGTGATGAAACTCGCGCGATGCAGCGTGATTGCTTTTGTAGACGTGAATTTGGATAGGGACTATTTTTGCCAAATTGCTATAAAGGATTTACTTTGCAGCGACACTTAAACCTTAGGGACTATTTTTGCCAACTTGGACTTACTTTGCAACGACACTTAAACCTCAGGGACTATTTTTGCCAACTTGCGAAAGTTGGCAATTAATGCTGAGACACGTGTCAAGTGAAGACCTTGTGTCTTGCCTTTTAGTTAATATATATAATTACTCCGTATCGAGAGTAAAGGTTTTCACCTTGTGTAACTTCTAGATGGTACCAATACTTTCACATGTTTTGATGAGTTTGACACTTAATTTTTATAAGGTCTAATAACCTATTAAAGCATTATATTTGTCACAAAAAACAGTTTGACGTAGCGAACAAAAAAAATAGCTCCGTTGGCTACTAAACCCGATTATGTTGTCCTGTATTGGTCATTTTACCACTTACCAAACAAGTAGCAGGTAAATTATCCATTTTGAAAATAATTTATTTATGCCATGTCATTATATAAATCCACATCACATTTATAAATCTCACTTCCAAACACCCTCTTCTCTTCCATCCTTGACTTCACCAATTTCAGCCACCACCAAGCACCACTTGCCACCATCTCCACCACACTCACCTCCATCATTTCTTGTCACCAGATCGTCGTCATTAGCACCGCACATCAACAAAACCCAGAAAACAGGAACTTGCTTCTTCTTCAACAAAACTCAAACAAAACCAGGTGGATATCTAACCAAACATTTATCAAAACCAATATTAAAACCCAAAAAAAAAAAAAAAAAAAAAAAAAAAAAACCTCAACACCAGGCTTCAATCGGCATATTTCAATGGCCAATGTATTTTTCATTCGTCATAAAAAAACCATCCGAAACCCATTACACCTTCACATCTAAACTATTAACAAAATAAAAAACCATAACGAAAACCACTAATCCAAACACCAACCCTAAAACTGTTGCGAAACAGATCCAATAACTTTCTTCCCATCCTCAGTGATGTTAATCGGAACCAAAACTGATGTTCTTGTTGTCCCTCGCTGCTAGATTCAACCGAAATTTGTTGTGGGTTTTGTTTTGTAGATGGTTATTGACTGATGGTGATAGTGGTTTAATATTATTTAAGATCTTGGTGATAGTGGTAAACGTTTACTTTTTTGGTTCTTTATTCATTTGGGATAATGGTGGTGGAAAAATTCTTATAACCGGCTGTAGGTGGAAACAGATAAAAGACATATAACTCATATTCTTATAACCGGCTGTAGGTGGAAACAGATAAATTATTGATATGCATAAATGGTAGGTGGAAACAGATAAATGGTATGTGG